>OY482674.1:70421496-70796496 GCA_960531455.1 Urophora cardui
AATAATAATAATAATAATAATAATAATAATAATAATAATAATAATAATAATAATAATAATAATAATAATAATAATAATAATAATAATAATAATAATAATAATAATAATAATAATAATAATAATAATAATAATAATAATAATAATAATAATAATAATAATAATAATAATAATAATAATAATAATAATAATAATAATAATAATAATAATAATAATAATAATAATAATAATAATAATAATAATAATAATAATAATAATAATAATAATAATAATAATAATAATAATAATAATAATAATAATAATAATAATAATAATAATAATAATAATAATAATAATAATAATAATAATAATAATAATAATAATAATAATAATAATAATAATAATAATAATAATAATAATAATAATAATAATAATAATAATAATAATAATAATAATAATAATAATAATAATAATAATAATAATAATAATAATAATAATAATAATAATAATAATAATAATAATAATAATAATAATAATAATAATAATAATAATTGAGATATTTTGACGAAGCTTTGTGTATATGAATTGTGGTAATTAGACATGTAGAAATTTAGCTAAATTATTACCACGCCTAATTTTTAACAAAAATATTTCTAGAACATCCTTTTGGAATTTGTAACGTGACTAGAATTCATAAAGGGATGAAATTTTGCACTAACAATAATATTTATATGCTTAGTTGGATGATTGATACAAATTTTGAAAATGGGCGTGCATGCGTCCACTTTATGCGACACTCGCTTTATATAAAATACACCGTGTTATCATCAAACGCAAACAAACAATAAAAGCATACAGCTGATTATCTTATGTTTGATTTCACTCGAACTTAGGCTTCCTTACTTGTTATTTTAATATCTAATTACTTAATTTTTGAGATCTCATGACCAATGTTTCTTTTTTATAAGGAAAAATTGGTGTGATAAATTAATATTTTTGGTAGAAGTTATAGATCTATTTCGGAGATCACCATATCTCTTCATCAGACTCCGTTTTAACTTTATTCTTGGCGTCCGCATAAAACATCCTTTGATCAAAAATTTAACTAAAAAGCGAAAAAAAAAATGGCTTAAAAAACTAAAAGACACGCGTTAATGTTCAAAAACGCACTAAAAATTCAGAAATAATTTAATATAGAAAAAAAAATCATATGAAAATATAAATATTTAAGGAAAAGCGTGGGGTACTAACTAATATAACGACATGAAAATATTCGATACGTACAACTAGTACAAAAATACCTAGTTTCGAAATTAAAGTGTACAATGTATGAAATCTCCAAAAAATTCAAAATAAAAATATTAGTAAAAAAATACCGATTTTAAATATTTTTTGACATGCTGAGCACCCGACGCTTTTGCTTAAATACTTATATTTTCGTATGATTTTGTTTCTATATTAAATTATTTCTCAATTTTTAGTGCGATTTTTAACATTAAAGCGAGTCTTTTAATTTTTTTAAGCTATTATTTATTTTATACGGAAATTAACATAAATGTTAGAAGAGGATCAATGAAGTTAGATTATTTATAAGTTTTTTTTAGCGATTCTTCGTCATCAAAAAACTGAAAAATTATGATTATCATGTAAGTAGTCCCGATGCGACTGCTTACCGACCAGTCGCATACAGATTTGAAACAGCTATCTAATTGAATAATACTCATACCATCACTACATGATATGTGACTGTGCTACCTAATACAAACACACGCCGCCAATTTACTGTCAAAAATTTATCATGCCCAATTTTTGTTTTGGGTGACAGTTAAATCCGAGGATTGTGATTGGTTATTTACAAAAAATTAGGCACTTCCTTTCGATATCGTGTCTGTTAGGTACATATTCCACAAAATAGCAAGATACCTCTATACGCACGCAACTCAATTTCGGTTCAACGCATATGAAAAATTATTGCCGGCTTGCGTGATACACAATACTAAAACGAGAAATGGTCAACGAGACCTACCTAAAAGAACAAAATAAGACGGCTACGGCACGTTAAAATCACGCATCAGAACAATATAGGTTTGACTTCAAACCAAAGCTGTTAAATAATGATTATTAATCGTAATGATTACCGGTTTGATTGATTATTTTTTCAAGTATCCATTTAATGATTGATTACCAATTGTTTTCTACTTTTAATGATTATTTTGCAATTACCATTAAAAAAAATTCAAAAAAATCATAAAAAAATCATAAAAAATCAAAAAATTAAAATTATATAATCCCAAAAAAGTTAAAAATAATCTGTATGATTATTTTTTATTTTTTATGATTGTTTTTATTTTTATCAATATCGTTGTAAAGAAATATGCACATTTGTACGTATGCCGCCTTTTAAGGCAGACTGAGGGCAATAACGCAACTATTACGGACTTGGGGCCAGGTGCTCAACCCACCTCCCGACGGTAGCTTGATGGTAGTACCGTGGGTTCGGTACGAAGACAGTGGGAGGTTTAGTGCGGTTAAAGTCCTACACTGACAGAGTAAAGGCTTTAGATCAGGCCTGCTCAACGCTCTCGTATTGAAAGTACAAAACTCGGTACATCTACAAATTTTTTATATGCACTGAAAAATTTTTTTTGCTCATTTAAATTTTTTTATGAATTCCAATAAAATATTATTTTAGAATTTATTTTCAAATGGTAGTATCACATACATACACATTTTTTTTATTTTTTATATGAAAATTTTTTGAACACGAATTTTTTACAGTGCTTTCATTTCTTGAATTTTTTTTTTCATTACATATTTGTTTTTGTAAATATCGATTTCTCACGGCAGTGCTCGAGCTCTATACAAAGTGCCTTTGCTCTGCACATTCAATATGAATCATAGGCACATACATATAAATTTTTTTTTATATCTGAGTGCTTGTGGGAGTGCAAAGAAAATTTAATTTTCATATTTGAAGTGAAAATATGTATCTGTGCCTATGATTCGTAACATATAATATGAATTGTGGTAATTAGACATGTAGAAATTTAGCTAAATTATTACCACGCCTAATTTTTAACAAAAATATTTCTAGAACATCCTTTTGGAATTTGTAACGTGACTAGAATTCATAAAGGGATGAAATTTTGCACTAACAATAATATTTATATGCTTAGTTGGATGATTGATACAAATTTTGAAAATGGGCGTGGATGCGTCCACTTTATGCGACACTCGCTTTATATAAAATACACCGTGTTATCATCAAACGCAAACAAACAATAAAAGCATACAGCTGATTATCTTATGTTTGATTTCACTCGAACTTAGGCTTCCTTACTTGTTATTTTAATATCTAATTACTTAATTTTTGAGATCTCATGACCAATGTTTCTTTTTTATAAGGAAAAATTGGTGTGATAAATTAATATTTTTGGTAGAAGTTATAGATCTATTTCGGAGATCACCATATCTCTTCATCAGACTCCGTTTTAACTTTATTCTTGGCGTCCGCATAAAACATCCTTTGATCAAAAATTTAACTAAAAAGCGAAAAAAAAAATGGCTTAAAAAACTAAAAGACACGCGTTAATGTTCAAAAACGCACTAAAAATTCAGAAATAATTTAATATAGAAAAAAAATCATATGAAAATATAAATATTTAAGGAAAAGCGTGGGGTACTAACTAATATAACGACATGAAAATATTCGATACGTACAACTAGTACAAAAATACCTAGTTTCGAAATTAAAGTGTACAATATATGAAATCTCCAAAAAATTCAAAAAAAAAATATTAGTAAAAAAATACCGATTTTAAATATTTTTTGACATGCTGAGCACCCGACGCTTTTGCTTAAATACTTATATTTTCGTATGATTTTGTTTCTATATTAAATTATTTCTCAATTTTTAGTGCGATTTTTAACATTAAAGCGAGTCTTTTAATTTTTTTAAGCTATTATTTATTTTATACGGAAATTAACATAAATGTTAGAAGAGGATCAATGAAGTTAGATTATTTATAAGTTTTTTTTAGCGATTCTTCGTCATCAAAAAACTGAAAAATTATGATTATCATGTAAGTAGTCCCGATGCGACTGCTTACCGACCAGTCGCATACAGATTTGAAACAGCTATCTAATTGAATAATACTCATACCATCACTACATGATATGTGACTGTGCTACCTAATAAAAACACACGCCGCCAATTTACTGTCAAAAATTTATCATGCCCAATTTTTGTTTTGGGTGACAGTTAAATCCGTGGATTGTGATTGGTTATTTACAAAAAATTAGGCACTTCCTTTCGATATCGTGTTTGTTAGGTACATATTCCACAAAATAGCAAGATACCTCTATACGCACGCAACTCAATTTCGGTCCAACGCATATGAAAAATTATTGCCGGCTTGCGTGATACACAATACTAAAACGAGAAATGGTCAACGAGACCTACCTAAAAGAACAAAATAAGAAGGCTACGGGACGTTAAAATCACGCATCAGAACAATATAGGTTTGACTTCAAACCAAAGCTGTTAAATAATGATTATTAATCGTAATGATTACCGGTTTGATTGATTATTTTTTCAAGTATCCATTTAATGATTGATTACCAATTGTTTTCTACTTTTAATGATTATTTTGCAATTACCATTAAAAAAAAATTAAAAAAAATCATAAAAAAATCATAAAAAATCAAAAAAATTAAAATTATATAATCCCAAAAAAGTTAAAAATAATCTTTATGATTATTTTTTATTTTTTTATGATTGTTTTTATTTTTTATCAATATCGTTGTAAAGAAATATGCACATTTGTACGTATGCCGCCTTTTAAGGCAGACTGAGGGCAATAACGCAACTATTACGGACTTGGGGCCAGGTGCTCAGCCCACCTCCCGACGGTAGCTTGATGGTAGTACCGTGGGTTCGGTACGAAGACAGTGGGAGGTTTAGTGCGGTTAAAGTCCTACACTGACAGAGTAAAGGCTTTAGATCAGGCCCGCTCAACGCTCTCGTATTGAAAGTACAAAACTCGGTACATCTACAAATTTTTTATATGCACTGAAACATTTTTTTTGCTCATTTAAATTTTTTTATGAATTCCAATAAAATATTATTTTAGAATTTATTTTCAAATGGTAGTATCACATACATACACATTTTTTTATTTTTTATATGAAAATTTTTTGAACACGAATTTTTTACAGTGCTTTCATTTCTTAAATTTTTTATTTCATTACACATTTGTTTTTGTAAATATCGATTTCTCACGGCAGTGCTCGAGCTCCTATACAAAGTGCCTTTGCTCTGCACATTCAATATGAATCATAGGCACATACATATCAATTTTTTTTATATCTGAGTGCTTGTGGAAGTGCAAAGAAAATTTAATTTTCATATTTGAAGTGAAAATATGTATCTGTGCCTATGATTCGTAACATATAATATGAATTGTGGTAATTAGACATGTAGAAATTTAGCTAAATTATTACCACGCCTAATTTTTAACAAAAATATTTCTAGAACATCCTTTTGGAATTTGTAACGTGACTAGAATTCATAAAGGGATGAAATTTTGCACTAACAATAATATTTATATGCTTAGTTGGATGATTGATACAAATTTTGAAAATGGGCGTGGATGCGTCCACTTTATGCTACACTCGCTTTATATAAAATACACCGTGTTATCATCAAACGCAAACAAACAATAAAAGCATACAGCTGATTACCTTATGTTTGATTTCACTCGAACTTAGGCTTCCTTACTTGTTATTTTAATATCTAATTACTTAATTTTTGAGATCTCATGACCAATGTTTCTTTTTTATAAGGAAAAATTGGTGTGATAAATTAATATTTTTGGTAGAAGTTATAGATCTATTTCGGAGATCACCATATCTCTTCATCAGACTCCGTTTCAACTTTATTCTTGGCGTCCGCATAAAACATCCTTTGATCAAAAATTTAACTAAAAAGCGAAAAATAAATAATGGCTTAAAAAACTAAAAGACACGCGTTAATGTTCAAAATCGCACTAAAAATTCAGAAATAATTTAATATAGAAAAAAAAAATCATATGAAAATATAAATATTTAAGGAAAAGCGTGGGGTACTAACTAATATAACGACATGAAAATATTCGATACGTACAACTAGTACAAAAATACCTAGTTTCGAAATTAAAGTGTACAATATATGAAATCTCCAAAAAATTCAAAATAAAAATATTAGTAAAAAAATACCGATTTTAAATATTTTTTGACATGCTGAGCACCCGACGCTTTTGCTTAAATACTTATATTTTCGTATGATTTTGTTTCTATATTAAATTATTTCTCAATTTTTAGTGCGATTTTTAACATTAAAGCGAGTCTTTTAATTTTTTTAAGCTATTATTTATTTTATACGGAAATTAACATAAATGTTAGAAGAGGATCAATGAAGTTAGATTATTTATAAGTTTTTTTTAGCGATTCTTCGTCATCAAAAAACTGAAAAATTATGATTATCATGTAAGTAGTCCCGATGCGACTGCTTACCGACCAGTCGCATACAGATTTGAAACAGCTATCTAATTGAATAATACTCATACCATCACTACATGATATGTGACTGTGCTACCTAATACAAACACACGCCGCCAATTTACTGTCAAAAATTTATCATGCCCAATTTTTGTTTTGGGTGACAGTTAAATCCGAGGATTGTGATTGGTTATTTACAAAAAATTAGGCACTTCCTTTCGATATCGTGTCTGTTAGGTACATATTCCACAAAATAGCAAGATACCTCTATACGCACGCAACTCAATTTCGGTTCAACGCATATGAAAAATTATTGCCGGCTTGCGTGATACACAATACTAAAACGAGAAATGGTCAACGAGACCTACCTAAAAGAACAAAATAAGACGGCTACGGGACGTTAAAATCACGCATCAGAACAATATAGGTTTGACTTCAAACCAAAGCTATTAAATAATGATTATTAATCGTAATGATTACCGGTTTGATTGATTATTTTTTCAAGTATCCATTTAATGATTGATTACCAATTGTTTTCTACTTTTAATGATTATTTTGCAATTACCATTAAAAAAATTCAAAAAAATCATAAAAAAATCATAAAAAATCAAAAAAATTAAAATTATATAATCCCAAAAAAGTTAAAAATAATCTTTATGATTATTTTTTATTTTTTATGATTGTTTTTATTTTTATCAATATCGTTGTAAAGAAATATGCACATTTGTACGTATGCCGCCTTTTAAGGCAGACTGAGGGCAATAACGCAACTATTACGGACTTGGGGCCAGGTGCTCAACCCACCTCCCGACGGTAGCTTGATGGTAGTACCGTGGGTTCGGTACGAAGACAGTGGGAGGTTTAGTGCGGTTAAAGTCCTACACTGACAGAGTAAAGGCTTTAGATCAGGCCTGCTCAACGCTCTCGTATTGAAAGTACAAAACTCGGTACATCTACAAATTTTTTATATGCACTGAAAAATTTTTTTTGCTCATTTAAATTTTTTTATGAATTCCAATAAAATATTATTTTAGAATTTATTTTCAAATGGTAGTATCACATACATACACATTTTTTTTATTTTTTATATGAAAATTTTTTGAACACGAATTTTTTACAGTGCTTTCATTTCTTGAATTTTTTTTTTCATTACATATTTGTTTTTGTAAATATCGATTTCTCACGGCAGTGCTCGAGCTCTATACAAAGTGCCTTTGCTCTGCACATTCAATATGAATCATAGGCACATACATATCAATTTTTTTTATATCTGAGTGCTTGTGGAAGTGCAAAGAAAATTTAATTTTCATATTTGAAGTGAAAATATGTATCTGTGCCTATGATTCGTAACATATAATATGAATTGTGGTAATTAGACATGTAGAAATTTAGCTAAATTATTACCACGCCTAATTTTTAACAAAAATATTTCTAGAACATCCTTTTGGAATTTGTAACGTGACTAGAATTCATAAAGGGATGAAATTTTGCACTAACAATAATATTTATATGCTTAGTTGGATGATTGATACAAATTTTGAAAATGGGCGTGGATGCGTCCACTTTATGCGACACTCGCTTTATATAAAATACACCGTGTTATCATCAAACGCAAACAAACAATAAAAGCATACAGCTGATTATCTTATGTTTGATTTCACTCGAACTTAGGCTTCCTTACTTGTTATTTTAATATCTAATTACTTAATTTTTGAGATCTCATGACCAATGTTTCTTTTTTATAAGGAAAAATTGGTGTGATAAATTAATATTTTTGGTAGAAGTTATAGATCTATTTCGGAGATCACCATATCTCTTCATCAGACTCCGTTTTAACTTTATTCTTGGCGTCCGCATAAAACATCCTTTGATCAAAAATTTAACTAAAAAGCGAAAAAAAAAATGGCTTAAAAAACTAAAAGACACGCGTTAATGTTCAAAAACGCACTAAAAATTCAGAAATAATTTAATATAGAAAAAAAATCATATGAAAATATAAATATTTAAGGAAAAGCGTGGGGCACTAACTAATATAACGACATGAAAATATTCGATACGTACAACTAGTACAAAAATACCTAGTTTCGAAATTAAAGTGTACAATATATGAAATCTCCAAAAAATTCAAAAAAAAAATATTAGTAAAAAAATACCGATTTTAAATATTTTTTGACATGCTGAGCACCCGACGCTTTTGCTTAAATACTTATATTTTCGTATGATTTTGTTTCTATATTAAATTATTTCTCAATTTTTAGTGCGATTTTTAACATTAAAGCGAGTCTTTTAATATTTTTAAGCTATTATTTATTTTATACGGAAATTAACATAAATGTTAGAAGAGGATCAATGAAGTTAGATTATTTATAAGTTTTTTTTTAGCGATTCTTCGTCATCAAAAAACTGAAAAATTATGATTATCATGTAAGTAGTCCCGATGCGACTGCTTACCGACCAGTCGCATACAGATTTGAAACAGCTATCTAATTGAATAATACTCATACCATCACTACATGATATGTGACTGTGCTACCTAATGCAAACACACGCCGCCAATTTACTGTCAAAAATTTATCATGCCCAATTTTTGTTTTGGGTGACAGTTAAATCCGTGGATTGTGATTGGTTATTTACAAAAAATTAGGCACTTCCTTTCGATATCGTGTTTGTTAGGTACATATTCCACAAAATAGCAAGATACCTCTATACGCACGCAACTCAATTTCGGTCCAACGCATATGAAAAATTATTGCCGGCTTGCGTGATACACAATACTAAAACGAGAAATGGTCAACGAGACCTACCTAAAAGAACAAAATAAGAAGGCTACGGGACGTTAAAATCACGCATCAGAACAATATAGGTTTGACTTCAAACCAAAGCTGTTAAATAATGATTATTAATCGTAATGATTACCGGTTTGATTGATTATTTTTTCAAGTATCCATTTAATGATTGATTACCAATTGTTTTCTACTTATAATGATTATTTTGCAATTACCATTAAAAAAAATTAAAAAAAATCATAAAAAAATCATAAAAAATCAAAAAAATTAAAATTATATAATCCCAAAAAAGTTAAAAATAATCTTTATGATTATTTTTTATTTTTTATGATTGTTTTTATTTTTTATCAATATCGTTGTAAAGAAATATGCACATTTGTACGTATGCCGCCTTTTAAGGCAGACTGAGGGCAATAACGCAACTATTACGGACTTGGGGCCAGGTGCTCAACCCACCTCCCGACGGTAGCTTGATGGTAGTACCGTGGGTTCGGTACGAAGACAGTGGGAGGTTTAGTGCGGTTAAAGTCCTACACTGACAGAGTAAAGGCTTTAGATCAGGCCCGCTCAACGCTCTCGTATTGAAAGTACAAAACTCGGTACATCTACAAATTTTTTATATGCACTGAAACATTTTTTTTGCTCATTTAAATTTTTTTATGAATTCCAATAAAATATTATTTTAGAATTTATTTTCAAATGGTAGTATCACATACATACACATTTTTTTCATTTTTTATATGAAAATTTTTTGAACACGAATTTTTTACAGTGCTTTCATTTCTTAAATTTTTTATTTCATTACACATTTGTTTTTGTAAATATCGATTTCTCACGGCAGTGCTCGAGCTCCTATACAAAGTGCCTTTGCTCTGCACATTCAATATGAATCATAGGCACATACATATCAATTTTTTTTATATCTGAGTGCTTGTGGAAGTGCAAAGAAAATTTAATTTTCATATTTGAAGTGAAAATATGTATCTGTGCCTATGATTCGTAACATATAATATGAATTGTGGTAATTAGACATGTAGAAATTTAGCTAAATTATTACCACGCCTAATTTTTAACAAAAATATTTCTAGAACATCCTTTTGGAATTTGTAACGTGACTAGAATTCATAAAGGGATGAAATTTTGCACTAACAATAATATTTATATGCTTAGTTGGATGATTGATACAAATTTTGAAAATGGGCGTGGATGCGTCCACTTTATGCTACACTCGCTTTATATAAAATACACCGTGTTATCATCAAACGCAAACAAACAATAAAAGCATACAGCTGATTATCTTATGTTTGATTTCACTCGAACTTAGGCTTCCTTACTTGTTATTTTAATATCTAATTACTTAATTTTTGAGATCTCATGACCAATGTTTCTTTTTTATAAGGAAAAATTGGTGTGATAAATTAATATTTTTGGTAGAAGTTATAGATCTATTTCGGAGATCACCATATCTCTTCATCAGACTCCGTTTCAACTTTATTCTTGGCGTCCGCATAAAACATCCTTTGATCAAAAATTTAACTAAAAAGCGAAAAATAAATAATGGCTTAAAAAACTAAAAGACACGCGTTAATGTTCAAAAACGCACTAAAAATTCAGAAATAATTTAATATAGAAAAAAAATCATATGAAAATATAAATATTTAAGGAAAAGCGTGGGGTACTAACTAATATAACGACATGAAAATATTCGATACGTACAACTAGTACAAAAATACCTAGTTTCGAAATTAAAGTGTACAATATATGAAATCTCCAAAAAATTCAAAAAAAAAATATTAGTAAAAAAATACCGATTTTAAATATTTTTTGACATGCTGAGCACCCGACGCTTTTGCTTAAATACTTATATTTTCGTATGATTTTGTTTCTATATTAAATTATTTCTCAATTTTTAGTGCGATTTTTAACATTAAAGCGAGTCTTTTAATTTTTTTAAGCTATTATTTATTTTATACGGAAATTAACATAAATGTTAGAAGAGGATCAATGAAGTTAGATTATTTATAAGTTTTTTTTTAGCGATTCTTCGTCATCAAAAAACTGAAAAATTATGATTATCATGTAAGTAGTCCCGATGCGACTGCTTACCGACCAGTCGCATACAGATTTGAAACAGCTATCTAATTGAATAATACTCATACCATCACTACATGATATGTGACTGTGCTACCTAATGCAAACACACGCCGCCAATTTACTGTCAAAAATTTATCATGCCCAATTTTTGTTTTGGGTGACAGTTAAATCCGTGGATTGTGATTGGTTATTTACAAAAAATTAGGCACTTCCTTTCGATATCGTGTTTGTTAGGTACATATTCCACAAAATAGCAAGATACCTCTATACGCACGCAACTCAATTTCGGTCCAACGCATATGAAAAATTATTGCCGGCTTGCGTGATACACAATACTAAAACGAGAAATGGTCAACGAGACCTACCTAAAAGAACAAAATAAGAAGGCTACGGGACGTTAAAATCACGCATCAGAACAATATAGGTTTGACTTCAAACCAAAGCTGTTAAATAATGATTATTAATCGTAATGATTACCGGTTTGATTGATTATTTTTTCAAGTATCCATTTAATGATTGATTACCAATTGTTTTCTACTTTTAATGATTATTTTGCAATTACCATTAAAAAAAATTAAAAAAAATCATAAAAAAATCATAAAAAATCAAAAAAATTAAAATTATATAATCCCAAAAAAGTTAAAAATAATCTTTATGATTATTTTTTATTTTTTATGATTGTTTTTATTTTTTATCAATATCGTTGTAAAGAAATATGCACATTTGTACGTATGCCGCCTTTTAAGGCAGACTGAGGGCAATAACGCAACTATTACGGACTTGGGGCCAGGTGCTCAACCCACCTCCCGACGGTAGCTTGATGGTAGTACCGTGGGTTCGGTACGAAGACAGTGGGAGGTTTAGTGCGGTTAAAGTCCTACACTGACAGAGTAAAGGCTTTAGATCAGGCCCGCTCAACGCTCTCGTATTGAAAGTACAAAACTCGGTACATCTACAAATTTTTTATATGCACTGAAACATTTTTTTTGCTCATTTAAATTTTTTTATGAATTCCAATAAAATATTATTTTAGAATTTATTTTCAAATGGTAGTATCACATACATACACATTTTTTTTATTTTTTATATGAAAATTTTTTGAACACGAATTTTTTACAGTGCTTTCATTTCTTAAATTTTTTATTTCATTACACATTTGTTTTTGTAAATATCGATTTCTCACGGCAGTGCTCGAGCTCCTATACAAAGTGCCTTTGCTCTGCACATTCAATATGAATCATAGGCACATACATATCAATTTTTTTTATATCTGAGTGCTTGTGGAAGTGCAAAGAAAATTTAATTTTCATATTTGAAGTGAAAATATGTATCTGTGCCTATGATTCGTAACATATAATATGAATTGTGGTAATTAGACATGTAGAAATTTAGCTAAATTATTACCACGCCTAATTTTTAACAAAAATATTTCTAGAACATCCTTTTGGAATTTGTAACGTGACTAGAATTCATAAAGGGATGAAATTTTGCACTAACAATAATATTTATATGCTTAGTTGGATGATTGATACAAATTTTGAAAATGGGCGTGGATGCGTCCACTTTATGCTACACTCGCTTTATATAAAATACACCGTGTTATCATCAAACGCAAACAAACAATAAAAGCATACAGCTGATTATCTTATGTTTGATTTCACTCGAACTTAGGCTTCCTTACTTGTTATTTTAATATCTAATTACTTAATTTTTGAGATCTCATGACCAATGTTTCTTTTTTATAAGGAAAAATTGGTGTGATAAATTAATATTTTTGGTAGAAGTTATAGATCTATTTCGGAGATCACCATATCTCTTCATCAGACTCCGTTTCAACTTTATTCTTGGCGTCCGCATAAAACATCCTTTGATCAAAAATTTAACTAAAAAGCGAAAAATAAATAATGGCTTAAAAAACTAAAAGACACGCGTTAATGTTCAAAATCGCACTAAAAATTCAGAAATAATTTAATATAGAAAAAAAAAAATCATATGAAAATATAAATATTTAAGGAAAAGCGTGGGGTACTAACTAATATAACGACATGAAAATATTCGATACGTACAACTAGTACAAAAATACCTAGTTCCGAAATTAAAGTGTACAATATATGAAATCTCCAAAAAATTCAAAATAAAAATATTAGTAAAAAAATACCGATTTTAAATATTTTTTGACATGCTGAGCACCCGACGCTTTTGCTTAAATACTTATATTTTCGTATGATTTTGTTTCTATATTAAATTATTTCTCAATTTTTAGTGCGATTTTTAACGTTAAAGCGAGTCTTTTAGTTTTTTAAGCCATTATTTATTTTTCGCTTTTTAGTTAAATTTTTTATCAAAGGATGTTTTATGCGGACGCCAAGAATAAAGTTGAAACGGAGTCTGATGAAGAGATATGGTGATCTCCGAAATAGATCTATAACTTCTACCAAAAATATTAATTTATCACACCAATTTTTCCTTATAAAAAAGAAACATTGGTCATGAGATCTCAAAAATTAAGTAATTAGATATTAAAATAACAAGTAAGGAAGCCTAAGTTCGAGTGAAATCAAACATAAGATAATCAGCTGTATGCTTTTATTGTTTGTTTGCGTTTGATGATAACACGGTGTATTTTATATAAAGCGAGTGTAGCATAAAGTGGACGCATCCACGCCCATTTTCAAAATTTGTATCAATCATCCAACTAATTTTAATTTTTAATTTTTGAGATCTCATGACCAATGTTTCTTTTTTATAAGGAAAAATTGGTGTGATAAATTAATATTTTTGGTAGAAGTTATAGATCTATTTCGGAGATCACCATATCTCTTCATCAGACTCCGTTTTAACTTTATTCTTGGCGTCCGCATAAAACATCCTTTGATCAAAAATTTAACTAAAAAGCGAAAAAAAAAATGGCTTAAAAAACTAAAAGACACGCGTTAATGTTCAAAAACGCACTAAAAATTCAGAAATAATTTAATATAGAAAAAAAATCATATGAAAATATAAATATTTAAGGAAAAGCGTGGGGTACTAACTAATATAACGACATGAAAATATTCGATACGTACAACTAGTACAAAAATACCTAGTTTCGAAATTAAAGTGTACAATATATGAAATCTCCAAAAAATTCAAAAAAAAAATATTAGTAAAAAAATACCGATTTTAAATATTTTTTGACATGCTGAGCACCCGACGCTTTTGCTTAAATACTTATATTTTCGTATGATTTTGTTTCTATATTAAATTATTTCTCAATTTTTAGTGCGATTTTTAACATTAAAGCGAGTCTTTTAATTTTTTTAAGCTATTATTTATTTTATACGGAAATTAACATAAATGTTAGAAGAGGATCAATGAAGTTAGATTATTTATAAGTTTTTTTTTAGCGATTCTTCGTCATCAAAAAACTGAAAAATTATGATTATCATGTAAGTAGTCCCGATGCGACTGCTTACCGACCAGTCGCATACAGATTTGAAACAGCTATCTAATTGAATAATACTCATACCATCACTACATGATATGTGACTGTGCTACCTAATACAAACACACGCCGCCAATTTACTGTCAAAAATTTATCATGCCCAATTTTTGTTTTGGGTGACAGTTAAATCCGTGGATTGTGATTGGTTATTTACAAAAAATTAGGCACTTCCTTTCGATATCGTGTTTGTTAGGTACATATTCCACAAAATAGCAAGATACCTCTATACGCACGCAACTCAATTTCGGTCCAACGCATATGAAAAATTATTGCCGGCTTGCGTGATACACAATACTAAAACGAGAAATGGTCAACGAGACCTACCTAAAAGAACAAAATAAGAAGGCTACGGGACGTTAAAATCACGCATCAGAACAATATAGGTTTGACTTCAAACCAAAGCTGTTAAATAATGATTATTAATCGTAATGATTACCGGTTTGATTGATTATTTTTTCAAGTATCCATTTAATGATTGATTACCAATTGTTTTCTACTTTTAATGATTATTTTGCAATTACCATTAAAAAAAAATTAAAAAAAATCATAAAAAAATCATAAAAAATCAAAAAAATTAAAATTATATAATCCCAAAAAAGTTAAAAATAATCTTTATGATTATTTTTTATTTTTTATGATTGTTTTTATTTTTTATCAATATCGTTGTAAAGAAATATGCACATTTGTACGTATGCCGCCTTTTAAGGCAGACTGAGGGCAATAACGCAACTATTACGGACTTGGGGCCAGGTGCTCAACCCACCTCCCGACGGTAGCTTGATGGTAGTACCGTGGGTTCGGTACGAAGACAGTGGGAGGTTTAGTGCGGTTAAAGTCCTACACTGACAGAGTAAAGGCTTTAGATCAGGCCCGCTCAACGCTCTCGTATTGAAAGTACAAAACTCGGTACATCTACAAATTTTTTATATGCACTGAAACATTTTTTTTGCTCATTTAAATTTTTTTATGAATTCCAATAAAATATTATTTTAGAATTTATTTTCAAATGGTAGTATCACATACATACACATTTTTTTTATTTTTTATATGAAAATTTTTTGAACACGAATTTTTTACAGTGCTTTCATTTCTTAAATTTTTTATTTCATTACACATTTGTTTTTGTAAATATCGATTTCTCACGGCAGTGCTCGAGCTCCTATACAAAGTGCCTTTGCTCTGCACATTCAATATGAATCATAGGCACATACATATCAATTTTTTTTATATCTGAGTGCTTGTGGAAGTGCAAAGAAAATTTAATTTTCATATTTGAAGTGAAAATATGTATCTGTGCCTATGATTCGTAACATATAATATGAATTGTGGTAATTAGACATGTAGAAATTTAGCTAAATTATTACCACGCCTAATTTTTAACAAAAATATTTCTAGAACATCCTTTTGGAATTTGTAACGTGACTAGAATTCATAAAGGGATGAAATTTTGCACTAACAATAATATTTATATGCTTAGTTGGATGATTGATACAAATTTTGAAAATGGGCGTGGATGCGTCCACTTTATGCTACACTCGCTTTATATAAAATACACCGTGTTATCATCAAACGCAAACAAACAATAAAAGCATACAGCTGATTATCTTATGTTTGATTTCACTCGAACTTAGGCTTCCTTACTTGTTATTTTAATATCTAATTACTTAATTTTTGAGATCTCATGACCAATGTTTCTTTTTTATAAGGAAAAATTGGTGTGATAAATTAATATTTTTGGTAGAAGTTATAGATCTATTTCGGAGATCACCATATCTCTTCATCAGACTCCGTTTCAACTTTATTCTTGGCGTCCGCATAAAACATCCTTTGATCAAAAATTTAACTAAAAAGCGAAAAATAAATAATGGCTTAAAAAACTAAAAGACACGCGTTAATGTTCAAAATCGCACTAAAAATTCAGAAATAATTTAATATAGAAAAAAAAAAAATCATATGAAAATATAAATATTTAAGGAAAAGCGTGGGGTACTAACTAATATAACGACATGAAAATATTCGATACGTACAACTAGTACAAAAATACCTAGTTTCGAAATTAAAGTGTACAATATATGAAATCTCCAAAAAATTCAAAATAAAAATATTAGTAAAAAAATACCGATTTTAAATATTTTTTGACATGCTGAGCACCCGACGCTTTTGCTTAAATACTTATATTTTCGTATGATTTTGTTTCTATATTAAATTATTTCTCAATTTTTAGTGCGATTTTTAACGTTAAAGCGAGTCTTTTAGTTTTTTTTAAGCCATTATTTATTTTTCGCTTTTTAGTTAAATTTTTTATCAAAGGATGTTTTATGCGGACGCCAAGAATAAAGTTAAAACGGTGTCTGATGAAGAGATATGGTGATCTCCGAAATAGATCTATAACTTCTACCAAAAATATTAATTTATCACACCAATTTTTCCTTATAAAAAAGAAACATTGGTCATGAGATCTCAAAAATTAAGTAATTAGATATTAAAATAACAAGTAAGGAAGCCTAAGTTCGAGTGAAATCAAACATAAGATAATCAGCTGTATGCTTTTATTGTTTGTTTGCGTTTGATGATAACACGGTGTATTTTATATAAAGCGAGTGTCGCATAAAGTGGACGCATCCACGCCCATTTTCAAAATTTGTATCAATCATCCAACTAATTTTAATTTTTAATTTTTGAGATCTCATGACCAATGTTTCTTTTTTATAAGGAAAAATTGGTGTGATAAATTAATATTTTTGGTAGAAGTTATAGATCTATTTCGGAGATCACCATATCTCTTCATCAGACTCCGTTTCAACTTTATTCTTGGCGTCCGCATAAAACATCCTTTGATCAAAAATTTAACTAAAAAGCGAAAAATAAATAATGGCTTAAAAAACTAAAAGACACGCGTTAATGTTCAAAATCGCACTAAAAATTCAGAAATAATTTAATATAGAAAAAAAAAAAATCATATGAAAATATAAATATTTAAGGAAAAGCGTGGGGTACTAACTAATATAACGACATGAAAATATTCGATACGTACAACTAGTACAAAAATACCTAGTTTCGAAATTAAAGTGTACAATATATGAAATCTCCAAAAAATTCAAAATAAAAATATTAGTAAAAAAATACCGATTTTAAATATTTTTTGACACGCTGAGCACCCGACGCTTTTGCTTAAATACTTATATTTTCGTATGATTTTGTTTCTATATTAAATTATTTCTCAATTTTTAGTGCGATTTTTAACGTTAAAGCGAGTCTTTTAGTTTTTTTAAGCTATTATTTATTTTATACGGAAATTAACATAAATGTTAGAAGAGGATCAATGAAGTTAGATTATTTATAAGTTTTTTTTAGCGATTCTTCGTCATCAAAAAACTGAAAAATTATGATTATCATGTAAGTAGTCCCGATGCGACTGCTTACCGACCAGTCGCATACAGATTTGAAACAGCTATCTAATTGAATAATACTCATACCATCACTACATGATATGTGACTGTGCTACCTAATACAAACACACGCCGCCAATTTACTGTCAAAAATTTATCATGCCCAATTTTTGTTTTGGGTGACAGTTAAATCCGTGGATTGTGATTGGTTATTTACAAAAAATTAGGCACTTCCTTTCGATATCGTGTTTGTTAGGTACATATTCCACAAAATAGCAAGATACCTCTATACGCACGCAACTCAATTTCGGTCCAACGCATATGAAAAATTATTGCCGGCTTGCGTGATACACAATACTAAAACGAGAAATGGTCAACGAGACCTACCTAAAAGAACAAAATAAGAAGGCTACGGGACGTTAAAATCACGCATCAGAACAATATAGGTTTGACTTCAAACCAAAGCTGTTAAATAATGATTATTAATCGTAATGATTACCGGTTTGATTGATTATTTTTTCAAGTATCCATTTAATGATTGATTACCAATTGTTTTCTACTTTTAATGATTATTTTGCAATTACCATTAAAAAAAATTAAAAAAAATCATAAAAAAATCATAAAAAATCAAAAAAATTAAAATTATATAATCCCAAAAAAGTTAAAAATAATCTTTATGATTTTTTTTTATTTTTTATGATTGTTTTTATTTTTTATCAATATCGTTGTAAAGAAATATGCACATTTGTACGTATGCCGCCTTTTAAGGCAGACTGAGGGCAATAACGCAACTATTACGGACTTGGGGCCAGGTGCTCAACCCACCTCCCGACGGTAGCTTGATGGTAGTACCGTGGGTTCGGTACGAAGACAGTGGGAGGTTTAGTGCGGTTAAAGTCCTACACTGACAGAGTAAAGGCTTTAGATCAGGCCCGCTCAACGCTCTCGTATTGAAAGTACAAAACTCGGTACATCTACAAATTTTTTATATGCACTGAAACATTTTTTTTGCTCATTTAAATTTTTTTATGAATTCCAATAAAATATTATTTTAGAATTTATTTTCAAATGGTAGTATCACATACATACACATTTTTTTTATTTTTTATATGAAAATTTTTTGAACACGAATTTTTTACAGTGCTTTCATTTCTTAAATTTTTTATTTCATTACACATTTGTTTTTGTAAATATCGATTTCTCACGGCAGTGCTCGAGCTCCTATACAAAGTGCCTTTGCTCTGCACATTCAATATGAATCATAGGCACATACATATCAATTTTTTTTATATCTGAGTGCTTGTGGAAGTGCAAAGAAAATTTAATTTTCATATTTGAAGTGAAAATATGTATCTGTGCCTATGATTCGTAACATATAATATGAATTGTGGTAATTAGACATGTAGAAATTTAGCTAAATTATTACCACGCCTAATTTTTAACAAAAATATTTCTAGAACATCCTTTTGGAATTTGTAACGTGACTAGAATTCATAAAGGGATGAAATTTTGCACTAACAATAATATTTATATGCTTAGTTGGATGATTGATACAAATTTTGAAAATGGGCGTGGATGCGTCCACTTTATGCTACACTCGCTTTATATAAAATACACCGTGTTATCATCAAACGCAAACAAACAATAAAAGCATACAGCTGATTATCTTATGTTTGATTTCACTCGAACTTAGGCTTCCTTACTTGTTATTTTAATATCTAATTACTTAATTTTTGAGATCTCATGACCAATGTTTCTTTTTTATAAGGAAAAATTGGTGTGATAAATTAATATTTTTGGTAGAAGTTATAGATCTATTTCGGAGATCACCATATCTCTTCATCAGACTCCGTTTCAACTTTATTCTTGGCGTCCGCATAAAACATCCTTTGATCAAAAATTTAACTAAAAAGCGAAAAATAAATAATGGCTTAAAAAACTAAAAGACACGCGTTAATGTTCAAAATCGCACTAAAAATTCAGAAATAATTTAATATAGAAAAAAAAAAAATCATATGAAAATATAAATATTTAAGGAAAAGCGTGGGGTACTAACTAATATAACGACATGAAAATATTCGATACGTACAACTAGTACAAAAATACCTAGTTTCGAAATTAAAGTGTACAATATATGAAATCTCCAAAAAATTCAAAATAAAAATATTAGTAAAAAAATACCGATTTTAAATATTTTTTGACATGCTGAGCACCCGACGCTTTTGCTTAAATACTTATATTTTCGTATGATTTTGTTTCTATATTAAATTATTTCTCAATTTTTAGTGCGATTTTTAACGTTAAAGCGAGTCTTTTAGTTTTTTAAGCCATTATTTATTTTTCGCTTTTTAGTTAAATTTTTTATCAAAGGATGTTTTATGCGGACGCCAAGAATAAAGTTGAAACGGAGTCTGATGAAGAGATATGGTGATCTCCGAAATAGATCTATAACTTCTACCAAAAATATTAATTTATCACACCAATTTTTCCTTATAAAAAAGAAACATTGGTCATGAGATCTCAAAAATTAAGTAATTAGATATTAAAATAACAAGTAAGGAAGCCTAAGTTCGAGTGAAATCAAACATAAGATAATCAGCTGTATGCTTTTATTGTTTGTTTGCGTTTGATGATAACACGGTGTATTTTATATAAAGCGAGTGTAGCATAAAGTGGACGCATCCACGCCCATTTTCAAAATTTGTATCAATCATCCAACTAATTTTAATTTTTAATTTTTGAGATCTCATGACCAATGTTTCTTTTTTATAAGGAAAAATTGGTGTGATAAATTAATATTTTTGGTAGAAGTTATAGATCTATTTCGGAGATCACCATATCTCTTCATCAGACTCCGTTTTAACTTTATTCTTGGCGTCCGCATAAAACATCCTTTGATCAAAAATTTAACTAAAAAGCGAAAAAAAAAATGGCTTAAAAAACTAAAAGACACGCGTTAATGTTCAAAAACGCACTAAAAATTCAGAAATAATTTAATATAGAAAAAAAATCATATGAAAATATAAATATTTAAGGAAAAGCGTGGGGTACTAACTAATATAACGACATGAAAATATTCGATACGTACAACTAGTACAAAAATACCTAGTTTCGAAATTAAAGTGTACAATATATGAAATCTCCAAAAAATTCAAAAAAAAAATATTAGTAAAAAAATACCGATTTTAAATATTTTTTGACATGCTGAGCACCCGACGCTTTTGCTTAAATACTTATATTTTCGTATGATTTTGTTTCTATATTAAATTATTTCTCAATTTTTAGTGCGATTTTTAACATTAAAGCGAGTCTTTTAATTTTTTTAAGCTATTATTTATTTTATACGGAAATTAACATAAATGTTAGAAGAGGATCAATGAAGTTAGATTATTTATAAGTTTTTTTTTAGCGATTCTTCGTCATCAAAAAACTGAAAAATTATGATTATCATGTAAGTAGTCCCGATGCGACTGCTTACCGACCAGTCGCATACAGATTTGAAACAGCTATCTAATTGAATAATACTCATACCATCACTACATGATATGTGACTGTGCTACCTAATACAAACACACGCCGCCAATTTACTGTCAAAAATTTATCATGCCCAATTTTTGTTTTGGGTGACAGTTAAATCCGTGGATTGTGATTGGTTATTTACAAAAAATTAGGCACTTCCTTTCGATATCGTGTTTGTTAGGTACATATTCCACAAAATAGCAAGATACCTCTATACGCACGCAACTCAATTTCGGTCCAACGCATATGAAAAATTATTGCCGGCTTGCGTGATACACAATACTAAAACGAGAAATGGTCAACGAGACCTACCTAAAAGAACAAAATAAGAAGGCTACGGGACGTTAAAATCACGCATCAGAACAATATAGGTTTGACTTCAAACCAAAGCTGTTAAATAATGATTATTAATCGTAATGATTACCGGTTTGATTGATTATTTTTTCAAGTATCCATTTAATGATTGATTACCAATTGTTTTCTACTTTTAATGATTATTTTGCAATTACCATTAAAAAAAAATTAAAAAAAATCATAAAAAAATCATAAAAAATCAAAAAAATTAAAATTATATAATCCCAAAAAAGTTAAAAATAATCTTTATGATTATTTTTTATTTTTTATGATTGTTTTTATTTTTTATCAATATCGTTGTAAAGAAATATGCACATTTGTACGTATGCCGCCTTTTAAGGCAGACTGAGGGCAATAACGCAACTATTACGGACTTGGGGCCAGGTGCTCAACCCACCTCCCGACGGTAGCTTGATGGTAGTACCGTGGGTTCGGTACGAAGACAGTGGGAGGTTTAGTGCGGTTAAAGTCCTACACTGACAGAGTAAAGGCTTTAGATCAGGCCCGCTCAACGCTCTCGTATTGAAAGTACAAAACTCGGTACATCTACAAATTTTTTATATGCACTGAAACATTTTTTTTGCTCATTTAAATTTTTTTATGAATTCCAATAAAATATTATTTTAGAATTTATTTTCAAATGGTAGTATCACATACATACACATTTTTTTTATTTTTTATATGAAAATTTTTTGAACACGAATTTTTTACAGTGCTTTCATTTCTTAAATTTTTTATTTCATTACACATTTGTTTTTGTAAATATCGATTTCTCACGGCAGTGCTCGAGCTCCTATACAAAGTGCCTTTGCTCTGCACATTCAATATGAATCATAGGCACATACATATCAATTTTTTTTATATCTGAGTGCTTGTGGAAGTGCAAAGAAAATTTAATTTTCATATTTGAAGTGAAAATATGTATCTGTGCCTATGATTCGTAACATATAATATGAATTGTGGTAATTAGACATGTAGAAATTTAGCTAAATTATTACCACGCCTAATTTTTAACAAAAATATTTCTAGAACATCCTTTTGGAATTTGTAACGTGACTAGAATTCATAAAGGGATGAAATTTTGCACTAACAATAATATTTATATGCTTAGTTGGATGATTGATACAAATTTTGAAAATGGGCGTGGATGCGTCCACTTTATGCTACACTCGCTTTATATAAAATACACCGTGTTATCATCAAACGCAAACAAACAATAAAAGCATACAGCTGATTATCTTATGTTTGATTTCACTCGAACTTAGGCTTCCTTACTTGTTATTTTAATATCTAATTACTTAATTTTTGAGATCTCATGACCAATGTTTCTTTTTTATAAGGAAAAATTGGTGTGATAAATTAATATTTTTGGTAGAAGTTATAGATCTATTTCGGAGATCACCATATCTCTTCATCAGACTCCGTTTCAACTTTATTCTTGGCGTCCGCATAAAACATCCTTTGATCAAAAATTTAACTAAAAAGCGAAAAATAAATAATGGCTTAAAAAACTAAAAGACACGCGTTAATGTTCAAAATCGCACTAAAAATTCAGAAATAATTTAATATAGAAAAAAAAAAAATCATATGAAAATATAAATATTTAAGGAAAAGCGTGGGGTACTAACTAATATAACGACATGAAAATATTCGATACGTACAACTAGTACAAAAATACCTAGTTTCGAAATTAAAGTGTACAATATATGAAATCTCCAAAAAATTCAAAATAAAAATATTAGTAAAAAAATACCGATTTTAAATATTTTTTGACATGCTGAGCACCCGACGCTTTTGCTTAAATACTTATATTTTCGTATGATTTTGTTTCTATATTAAATTATTTCTCAATTTTTAGTGCGCTTTTTAACATTAAAGCGAGTCTTTTAATTTTTTTAAGCTATTATTTATTTTATACGGAAATTAACATAAATGTCCGTGGCCGCTGTGGTGCAGTGGGTAGAGTGCTCGTCTGCTATGCCAGAGGTCTCGGGTTCAAACCACGGTCCGAGCCAAACACCAAAACAATTTTTCTAATTAGTAAAAATCCAATTATTGGGTTTAAGAGCAGCGGTCACCTCTCGGCAGTGGACGGCATACCCTCCGAGAGTATTTCTGCCATGAAAAAGCTTCTCACAAAAAATGCATTCGCCTTTCGGAGCCGGCTTAAAACTGTAGGTCCACCCAATTAGTAGGAAAAACAAAAAGGAGCACACCTCGAATTGGGAGAGAAGCTCGGCCATAAAACTCGTCAGAGTTATATTAGCGCCATTGTATTATTATTAACATAAATGTTAGAAGAGGATCAATGAAGTTAGATTATTTATAAGTTTTTTTTAGCGATTCTTCGTCATCAAAAAACTGAAAAATTATGATTATCATGTAAGTAGTCCCGATGCGACTGCTTACCGACCAGTCGCATACAGATTTGAAACAGCTATCTAATTGAATAATACTCATACCATCACTACATGATATGTGACTGTGCTACCTAATACAAACACACGCCGCCAATTTACTGTCAAAAATTTATCATGCCCAATTTTTGTTTTGGGTGACAGTTAAATCCGAGGATTGTGATTGGTTATTTACAAAAAATTAGGCACTTCCTTTCGATATCGTGTCTGTTAGGTACATATTCCACAAAATAGCAAGATACCTCTATACGCACGCAACTCAATTTCGGTTCAACGCATATGAAAAATTATTGCCGGCTTGCGTGATACACAATACTAAAACGAGAAATGGTCAACGAGACCTACCTAAAAGAACAAAATAAGACGGCTACGGGACGTTAAAATCACGCATCAGAAAAATATAGGTTTGACTTCAAACCAAAGCTGTTAAATAATGATTATTAATCGTAATGATTACCGGTTTGATTGATTATTTTTTCAAGTATCCATTTAATGATTGATTACCAATTGTTTTCTACTTTTAATGATTATTTTGCAATTACCATTAAAAAAAATTAAAAAAAATCATAAAAAAATCATAAAAAATCAAAAAAATTAAAATTATATAATCCCAAAAAAGTTAAAAATAATCTTTATGATTATTTTTTATTTTTTATGATTGTTTTTATTTTTATCAATATCGTTGTAAAGAAATATGCACATTTGTACGTATGCCGCCTTTTAAGGCAGACTGAGGGCAATAACGCAACTATTACGGACTTGGGGCCAGGTGCTCAACCCACCTCCCGACGGTAGCTTGATGGCAGTACCGTGGGTTCGGTACGAAGACAGTGGGAGGTTTAGTGCGGTTAAAGTCCTACACTGACAGAGTAAAGGCTTTAGATCAGGCCTGCTCAACGCTCTCGTATTGAAAGTACAAAACTCGGTACATCTACAAATTTTTTATATGCACTGAAAAATTTTTTTTGCTCATTTAAATTTTTTTATGAATTCCAATAAAATATTATTTTAGAATTTATTTTCAAATGGTAGTATCACATACATACACATTTTTTTTATTTTTTATATGAAAATTTTTTGAACACGAATTTTTTACAGTGCTTTCATTTCTTGAATTTTTTTTTTTCATTACACATTTGTTTTTGTAAATATCGATTTCTCACGGCAGTGCTCGAGCTCCTATACAAAGTGCCTTTGCTCTGCACATTCAATATGAATCATAGGCACATACATATAAATTTTTTTTTATATCTGAGTGCTTGTGGGAGTGCAAAGAAAATTTAATTTTCATATTTGAAGTGAAAATATGTATCTGTGCCTATGATTCGTAACATATAATATGAATTGTGGTAATTAGACATGTAGAAATTTAGCTAAATTATTACCACGCCTAATTTTTAACAAAAATATTTCTAGAACATCCTTTTGGAATTTGTAACGTGACTAGAATTCATAAAGGGATGAAATTTTGCACTAACAATAATATTTATATGCTTAGTTGGATGATTGATACAAATTTTGAAAATGGGCGTGGATGCGTCCACTTTATGCGACACTCGCTTTATATAAAATACACCGTGTTATCATCAAACGCAAACAAACAATAAAAGCATACAGCTGATTATCTTATGTTTGATTTCACTCACACTTATTTTAATATCTAATTACTTAATTTTTGAGATCTCATGACCAATGTTTCTTTTTTATAAGGAAAAATTGGTGTGATAAATTAATATTTTTGGTAGAAGTTATAGATCTATTTCGGAGATCACCATATCTCTTCATCAGACACCGTTTTAACTTTATTCTTGGCGTCCGCATAAAACATCCTTTGATAAAAAATTTAACTAAAAAGCGAAAAATAAATAATGGCTTAAAAAACTAAAAGACACGCGTTAATGTTCAAAATCGCACTAAAAATTCAGAAATAATTTAATATAGAAAAAAAATCATATGAAAATATAAATATTTAAGGAAAAGCGTGGGGTACTAACTAATATAACGACATGAAAATATTCGATACGTACAACTAGTACAAAAATACCTAGTTTCGAAATTAAAGTGTACAATATATGAAATCTCCAAAAAATTCAAAAAAAAAATATTAGTAAAAAAATACCGATTTTAAATATTTTTTGACATGCTGAGCACCCGACGCTTTTGCTTAAATACTTATATTTTCGTATGATTTTGTTTCTATATTAAATTATTTCTCAATTTTTAGTGCGCTTTTTAACATTAAAGCGAGTCTTTTAATTTTTTTAAGCTATTATTTATTTTATACGGAAATTAACATAAATGTCCGTGGCCGCTGTGGTGCAGTGGGTAGAGTGCTCGTCTGCTATGCCAGAGGTCTCGGGTTCAAACCACGGTCCGAGCCAAACACCAAAACAATTTTTCTAATTAGTAAAAATCCAATTATTGGGTTTAAGAGCAGCGGTCACCTCTCGGCAGTGGACGGCATACCCTCCGAGAGTATTTCTGCCATGAAAAAGCTTCTCACAAAAAATGCATTCGCCTTTCGGAGCCGGCTTAAAACTGTAGGTCCACCCAATTAGTAGGAAAAACAAAAAGGAGCACACCTCGAATTGGGAGAGAAGCTCGGCCATAAAACTCGTCAGAGTTATATTAGCGCCATTGTATTATTATTAACATAAATGTTAGAAGAGGATCAATGAAGTTAGATTATTTATAAGTTTTTTTTAGCGATTCTTCGTCATCAAAAAACTGAAAAATTATGATTATCATGTAAGTAGTCCTGATGCGACTGCTTACCGACCAGTCGCATACAGATTTGAAACAGCTATCTAATTGAATAATACTCATACCATCACTACATGATATGTGACTGTGCTACCTAATACAAACACACGCCGCCAATTTACTGTCAAAAATTTATCATGCCCAATTTTTGTTTTGGGTGACAGTTAAATCCGAGGATTGTGATTGGTTATTTACAAAAAATTAGGCACTTCCTTTCGATATCGTGTCTGTTAGGTACATATTCCACAAAATAGCAAGATACCTCTATACGCACGCAACTCAATTTCGGTTCAACGCATATGAAAAATTATTGCCGGCTTGCGTGATACACAATACTAAAACGAGAAATGGTCAACGAGACCTACCTAAAAGAACAAAATAAGACGGCTACGGGACGTTAAAATCACGCATCAGAAAAATATAGGTTTGACTTCAAACCAAAGCTGTTAAATAATGATTATTAATCGTAATGATTACCGGTTTGATTGATTATTTTTTCAAGTATCCATTTAATGATTGATTACCAATTGTTTTCTACTTTTAATGATTATTTTGCAATTACCATTAAAAAAAATTAAAAAAAATCATAAAAAAATCATAAAAAATCAAAAAAATTAAAATTATATAATCCCAAAAAAGTTAAAAATAATCTTTATGATTATTTTTTATTTTTTATGATTGTTTTTATTTTTATCAATATCGTTGTAAAGAAATATGCACATTTGTACGTATGCCGCCTTTTAAGGCAGACTGAGGGCAATAACGCAACTATTACGGACTTGGGGCCAGGTGCTCAACCCACCTCCCGACGGTAGCTTGATGGTAGTACCGTGGGTTCGGTACGAAGACAGTGGGAGGTTTAGTGCGGTTAAAGTCCTACACTGACAGAGTAAAGGCTTTAGATCAGGCCTGCTCAACGCTCTCGTATTGAAAGTACAAAACTCGGTACATCTACAAATTTTTTATATGCACTGAAAAATTTTTTTTGCTCATTTAAATTTTTTTATGAATTCCAATAAAATATTATTTTAGAATTTATTTTCAAATGGTAGTATCACATACATACACATTTTTTTTATTTTTTATATGAAAATTTTTTGAACACGAATTTTTTACAGTGCTTTCATTTCTTGAATTTTTTTTTTCATTACACATTTGTTTTTGTAAATATCGATTTCTCACGGCAGTGCTCGAGCTCCTATACAAAGTGCCTTTGCTCTGCACATTCAATATGAATCATAGGCACATACATATAAATTTTTTTTTATATCTGAGTGCTTGTGGGAGTGCAAAGAAAATTTAATTTTCATATTTGAAGTGAAAATATGTATCTGTGCCTATGATTCGTAACATATAATATGAATTGTGGTAATTAGACATGTAGAAATTTAGCTAAATTATTACCACGCCTAATTTTTAACAAAAATATTTCTAGAACATCCTTTTGGAATTTGTAACGTGACTAGAATTCATAAAGGGATGAAATTTTGCACTAACAATAATATTTATATGCTTAGTTGGATGATTGATACAAATTTTGAAAATGGGCGTGGATGCGTCCACTTTATGCGACACTCGCTTTATATAAAATACACCGTGTTATCATCAAACGCAAACAAACAATAAAAGCATACAGCTGATTATCTTATGTTTGATTTCACTCGAACTTAGGCTTCCTTACTTGTTATTTTAATATCTAATTACTTAATTTTTGAGATCTCATGACCAATGTTTCTTTTTTATAAGGAAAAATTGGTGTGATAAATTAATATTTTTGGTAGAAGTTATAGATCTATTTCGGAGATCACCATATCTCTTCATCAGACTCCGTTTTAACTTTATTCTTGGCGTCCGCATAAAACATCCTTTGATCAAAAATTTAACTAAAAAGCGAAAAATAAATAATGGCTTAAAAAACTAAAAGACACGCGTTAATGTTCAAAAACGCACTAAAAATTCAGAAATAATTTAATATAGAAAAAAAATCATATGAAAATATAAATATTTAAGGAAAAGCGTGGGGTACTAACTAATATAACGACATGAAAATATTCGATACGTACAACTAGTACAAAAATACCTAGTTTCGAAATTAAAGTGTACAATATATGAAATCTCCAAAAAATTCAAAAAAAAAAATATTAGTAAAAAAATACCGATTTTAAATATTTTTTGACATGCTGAGCACCCGACGCTTTTGCTTAAATACTTATATTTTCGTATGATTTTGTTTCTATTTTAAATTATTTCTCAATTTTTAGTGCGATTTTTAACATTAAAGCGAGTCTTTTAATTTTTTTAAGCTATTATTTATTTTATACGGAAATTAACATAAATGTTAGAAGAGGATCAATGAAGTTAGATTATTTATAAGTTTTTTTTTAGCGATTCTTCGTCATCAAAAAACTGAAAAATTATGATTATCATGTAAGTAGTCCCGATGCGACTGCTTACCGACCAGTCGCATACAGATTTGAAACAGCTATCTAATTGAATAATACTCATACCATCACTACATGATATGTGACTGTGCTACCTAATACAAACACACGCCGCCAATTTACTGTCAAAAATTTATCATGCCCAATTTTTGTTTTGGGTGACAGTTAAATCCGTGGATTGTGATTGGTTATTTACAAAAAATTAGGCACTTCCTTTCGATATCGTGTTTGTTAGGTACATATTCCACAAAATAGCAAGATACCTCTATACGCACGCAACTCAATTTCGGTCCAACGCATATGAAAAATTATTGCCGGCTTGCGTGATACACAATACTAAAACGAGAAATGGTCAACGAGACCTACCTAAAAGAACAAAATAAGACGGCTACGGGACGTTAAAATCACGCATCAGAACAATATAGGTTTGACTTCAAACCAAAGCTGTTAAATAATGATTATTAATCGTAATGATTACCGGTTTGATTGATTATTTTTTCAAGTATCCATTTAATGATTGATTACCAATTGTTTTCTACTTTTAATGATTATTTTGCAATTACCATTAAAAAAAAATTAAAAAAAATCATAAAAAAATCATAAAAAATCAAAAAAATTAAAATTATATAATCCCAAAAAAGTTAAAAATAATCTTTATGATTATTTTTTATTTTTTATGATTGTTTTTATTTTTATCAATATCGTTGTAAAGAAATATGCACATTTGTACGTATGCCGCCTTTTAAGGCAGACTGAGGGCAATAACGCAACTATTACGGATTTGGGACCAGGTGCTCCCTTGATAGCTTGATGGTAGTACCGTGGGTTCGGTACGAAGACAGTGGGAGGTTTAGGGCGGTTAAAGTCCTACACTGACAGAGTAAAGGCTTTAGATCAGGCCTGCTCAACGCTCTCGTATTGAAAGTAAAAAACTCGGTACATCTACAAATTTTTTATATGCACTGAAACATTTTTTTTTGCTCATTTAAATTTTTTTATGAATTCCAATAAAATATTATTTTAGAATTTATTTTCAAATGGTAGTATCACATACATACACATTTTTTTTATTTTTTATATGAAAATTTTTTGAACACGAATTTTTTACAGTGCTTTCATTTCTTAAATTTTTTATTTCATTACACATTTGTTTTTGTAAATATCGATTTCTCACGGCAGTGCTCGAGCTCCTATACAAAGTGCCTTTGCTCTGCACATTCAATATGAATCATAGGCACATACATATAAATTTTTTTTATATCTGAGTGCTTGTGGAAGTGCAAAGAAAATTTAATTTTCATATTTGAAGTGAAAATATGTATCTGTGCCTATGATTCGTAACATATAATATGAATTGTGGTAATTAGACATGTAGAAATTTAGCTAAATTATTACCACGCCTAATTTTTAACAAAAATATTTCTAGAACATCCTTTTGGAATTTGTAACGTGACTAGAATTCATAAAGGGATGAAATTTTGCACTAACAATAATATTTATATGCTTAGTTGGATGATTGATACAAATTTTGAAAATGGGCGTGGATGCGTCCACTTTATGCGACACTCGCTTTATATAAAATACACCGTGTTATCATCAAACGCAAACAAACAATAAAAGCATACAGCTGATTATCTTATGTTTGATTTCACTCGAACTTAGGCTTCCTTACTTGTTATTTTAATATCTAATTACTTAATTTTTGAGATCTCATGACCAATGTTTCTTTTTTATAAGGAAAAATTGGTGTGATAAATTAATATTTTTGGTAGAAGTTATAGATCTATTTCGGAGATCACCATATCTCTTCATCAGACTCCGTTTTAACTTTATTCTTGGCGTCCGCATAAAACATCCTTTGATCAAAAATTTAACTAAAAAGCGAAAAAAAAAATGGCTTAAAAAACTAAAAGACACGCGTTAATGTTCAAAAACGCACTAAAAATTCAGAAATAATTTAATATAGAAAAAAAATCATATGAAAATATAAATATTTAAGGAAAAGCGTGGGGTACTAACTAATATAACGACATGAAAATATTCGATACGTACAACTAGTACAAAAATACCTAGTTTCGAAATTAAAGTGTACAATATATGAAATCTCCAAAAAATTCAAAAAAAAAATATTAGTAAAAAAATACCGATTTTAAATATTTTTTGACATGCTGAGCACCCGACGGTTTTGCTTAAATACTTATATTTTCGTATGATTTTGTTTCTATATTAAATTATTTCTCAATTTTTAGTGCGATTTTTAACATTAAAGCGAGTCTTTTAATTTTTTTAAGCTATTATTTATTTTATACGGAAATTAACATAAATGTTAGAAGAGGATCAATGAAGTTAGATTATTTATAAGTTCTTTTTTAGCGATTCTTCGTCATCAAAAAACTGAAAAATTATGATTATCATGTAAGTAGTCCCGATGTGACTGCTTACCGACCAGTCGCATACAGATTTGAAACAGCTATCTAATTGAATAATACTCATACCATGATATGTGACTGTGCTACCTAATACAAACACACGCCGCCAATTTACTGTCAAAAATTTATCATGCCCAATTTTTGTTTTGGGTGACAGTTAAATCCGAGGATTGTGATTGGTTATTTACAAAAAATTAGGCACTTCCTTTCGATATCGTGTCTGTTAGGTACATATTCCACAAAATAGCAAGATACCTCTATACGCACGCAACTCAATTTCGGTTCAACGCATATGAAAAATTATTGCCGGCTTGCGTGATACACAATACTAAAACGAGAAATGGTCAACGAGACCTACCTAAAAGAACAAAATAGGACGGCTACGGGACGTTAAAATCACGCATCAGAACAATATAGGTTTGACTTCAAACCAAAGCTGTTAAATAATGATTATTAATCGTAATGATTACCGGTTTGATTGATTATTTTTTCAAGTATCCATTTAATGATTGATTACCAATTGTTTTCTACTTTTAATGATTATTTTGCAATTACCATTAAAAAAAAATTAAAAAAAATCATAAAAAAATCATAAAAAATCAAAAAAATTAAAATTATATAATCCCAAAAAAGTTAAAAATAATCTTTATGATTATTTTTTATTTTTTATGATTGTTTTTATTTTTATCAATATCGTTGTAAAGAAATATGCACATTTGTACGTATGCCGCCTTTTAAGGCAGACTGAGGGCAATAACGCAACTATTACGGATTTGGGGCCAGGTGCTCCCTTGATAGCTTGATGGTAGTACCGTGGGTTCGGTACGAAGACAGTGGGAGGTTTAGGGCGGTTAAAGTCCTACACTGACAGAGTAAAGGCTTTAGATCAGGCCTGCTCAACGCTCTCGTATTGAAAGTACAAAACTCGGTACATCTACAAATTTTTTATATGCACTGAAAAATTTTTTTTGCTCATTTAAATTTTTTTATGAATTCCAATAAAATATTATTTTAGAATTTATTTTCAAATGGTAGTATCACATACATACACATTTTTTTTATTTTTTATATGAAAATTTTTTGAACACGAATTTTTTACAGTGCTTTCATTTCTTGAATTTTTTTTTTCATTACATATTTGTTTTTGTAAATATCGATTTCTCACGGCAGTGCTCGAGCTCTATACAAAGTGCCTTTGCTCTGCACATTCAATATGAATCATAGGCACATACATATAAATTTTTTTTTATATCTGAGTGCTTGTGGGAGTGCAAAGAAAATTTAATTTTCATATTTGAAGTGAAAATATGTATCTGTGCCTATGATTCGTAACATATAATATGAATTGTGGTAATTAGACATGTAGAAATTTAGCTAAATTATTACCACGCCTAATTTTTAACAAAAATATTTCTAGAACATCCTTTTGGAATTTGTAACGTGACTAGAATTCATAAAGGGATGAAATTTTGCACTAACAATAATATTTATATGCTTAGTTGGATGATTGATACAAATTTTGAAAATGGGCGTGGATGCGTCCACTTTATGCGACACTCGCTTTATATAAAATACACCGTGTTATCATCAAACGCAAACAAACAATAAAAGCATACAGCTGATTATCTTATGTTTGATTTCACTCGAACTTAGGCTTCCTTACTTGTTATTTTAATATCTAATTACTTAATTTTTGAGATCTCATGACCAATGTTTCTTTTTTATAAGGAAAAATTGGTGTGATAAATTAATATTTTTGGTAGAAGTTATAGATCTATTTCGGAGATCACCATATCTCTTCATCAGACTCCGTTTTAACTTTATTCTTGGCGTCCGCATAAAACATCCTTTGATCAAAAATTTAACTAAAAAGCGAAAAAAAAAATGGCTTAAAAAACTAAAAGACACGCGTTAATGTTCAAAAACGCACTAAAAATTCAGAAATAATTTAATATAGAAAAAAAATCATATGAAAATATAAATATTTAAGGAAAAGCGTGGGGTACTAACTAATATAACGACATGAAAATATTCGATACGTACAACTAGTACAAAAATACCTAGTTTCGAAATTAAAGTGTACAATATATGAAATCTCCAAAAAATTCAAAAAAAAAATATTAGTAAAAAAATACCGATTTTAAATATTTTTTGACATGCTGAGCACCCGACGGTTTTGCTTAAATACTTATATTTTCGTATGATTTTGTTTCTATATTAAATTATTTCTCAATTTTTAGTGCGATTTTTAACATTAAAGCGAGTCTTTTAATTTTTTTAAGCTATTATTTATTTTATACGGAAATTAACATAAATGTTAGAAGAGGATCAATGAAGTTAGATTATTTATAAGTTCTTTTTTAGCGATTCTTCGTCATCAAAAAACTGAAAAATTATGATTATCATGTAAGTAGTCCCGATGCGACTGCTTACCGACCAGTCGCATACAGATTTGAAACAGCTATCTAATTGAATAATACTCATACCATCACTACATGATATGTGACTGTGCTACCTAATACAAACACACGCCGCCAATTTACTGTCAAAAATTTATCATGCCCAATTTTTGTTTTGGGTGACAGTTAAATCTGTGGATTGTGATTGGTTATTTACAAAAAATTAGGCACTTCCTTTCGATATCGTGTTTGTTAGGTACATATTCCACAAAATAGCAAGATACCTCTATACGCACGCAACTCAATTTCGGTCCAACGCATATGAAAAATTATTGCCGGCTTGCGTGATACACAATACTAAAACGAGAAATGGTCAACGAGACCTACCTAAAAGAACAAATTAAGACGGCTACGGGACGTTAAAATCACGCATCAGAACAATATAGGTTTGACTTCAAACCAAAGCTGTTAAATAATGATTATTAATCGTAATGATTACCGGTTTGATTGATTATTTTTTCAAGTATCCATTTAATGATTGATTACCAATTGTTTTCTACTTTTAATGATTATTTTGCAATTACCATTAAAAAAAAATTAAAAAAAATCATAAAAAAATCATAAAAAATCAAAAAAATTAAAATTATATAATCCCAAAAAAGTTAAAAATAATCTTTATGATTATTTTTTATTTTTTATGATTGTTTTTATTTTTATCAATATCGTTGTAAAGAAATATGCACATTTGTACGTATGCCGCCTTTTAAGGCAGACTGAGGGCAATAACGCAACTATTACGGACTTGGGGCCAGGTGCTCAACCCACCTCCCGACGGTAGCTTGATGGTAGTACCGTGGGTTCGGTACGAAGACAGTGGGAGGTTTAGTGCGGTTAAAGTCCTACACTGACAGAGTAAAGGCTTTAGATCAGGCCCGCTCAACGCTCTCGTATTGAAAGTACAAAACTCGGTACATCTACAAATTTTTTATATGCACTGAAACATTTTTTTTGCTCATTTAAATTTTTTTATGAATTCCAATAAAATATTATTTTAGAATTTATTTTCAAATGGTAGTATCACATACATACACATTTTTTTTATTTTTTATATGAAAATTTTTTGAACACGAATTTTTTACAGTGCTTTCATTTCTTAAATTTTTTATTTCATTACACATTTGTTTTTGTAAATATCGATTTCTCACGGCAGTGCTCGAGCTCCTATACAAAGTGCCTTTGCTCTGCACATTCAATATGAATCATAGGCACATACATATAAATTTTTTTTATATCTGAGTGCTTGTGGAAGTGCAAAGAAAATTTAATTTTCATATTTGAAGTGAAAATATGTATCTGTGCCTATGATTCGTAACATATAATATGAATTGTGGTAATTAGACATGTAGAAATTTAGCTAAATTATTACCACGCCTAATTTTTAACAAAAATATTTCTAGAACATCCTTTTGGAATTTGTAACGTGACTAGAATTCATAAAGGGATGAAATTTTGCACTAACAATAATATTTATATGCTTAGTTGGATGATTGATACAAATTTTGAAAATGGGCGTGGATGCGTCCACTTTATGCTACACTCGCTTTATATAAAATACACCGTGTTATCATCAAACGCAAACAAACAATAAAAGCATACAGCTGATTATCTTATGTTTGATTTCACTCGAACTTAGGCTTCCTTACTTGTTATTTTAATATCTAATTACTTAATTTTTGAGATCTCATGACCAATGTTTCTTTTTTATAAGGAAAAATTGGTGTGATAAATTAATATTTTTGGTAGAAGTTATAGATCTATTTCGGAGATCACCATATCTCTTCATCAGACTCCGTTTCAACTTTATTCTTGGCGTCCGCATAAAACATCCTTTGATCAAAAATTTAACTAAAAAGCGAAAAATAAATAATGGCTTAAAAAACTAAAAGACACGCGTTAATGTTCAAAATCGCACTAAAAATTCAGAAATAATTTAATATAGAAAAAAAAAATCATATGAAAATATAAATATTTAAGGAAAAGCGTGGGGTACTAACTAATATAACGACATGAAAATATTCGATACGTACAACTAGTACAAAAATACCTAGTTTCGAAATTAAAGTGTACAATATATGAAATCTCCAAAAAATTCAAAATAAAAATATTAGTAAAAAAATACCGATTTTAAATATTTTTTGACATGCTGAGCACCCGACGCTTTTGCTTAAATACTTATATTTTCGTATGATTTTGTTTCTATATTAAATTATTTCTCAATTTTTGGTGCGATTTTTAACATTAAAGCGAGTCTTTTAGTTTTTTTAAGCTATTATTTATTTTATACGGAAATTAACATAAATGTTAGAAGAGGATCAATGAAGTTAGATTATTTATAAGTTTTTTTTAGCGATTCTTCGTCATCAAAAAACTGAAAAATTATGATTATCATGTAAGTAGTCCCGATGCGACTGCTTACCGACCAGTCGCATACAGATTTGAAACAGCTATCTAATTGAATAATACTCATACCATCACTACATGATATGTGACTGTGCTACCTAATACAAACACACGCCGCCAATTTACTGTCAAAAATTTATCATGCCCAATTTTTGTTTTGGGTGACAGTTAAATCCGAGGATTGTGATTGGTTATTTACAAAAAATTAGGCACTTCCTTTCGATATCGTGTCTGTTAGGTACATATTCCACAAAATAGCAAGATACCTCTATACGCACGCAACTCAATTTCGGTTCAACGCATATGAAAAATTATTGCCGGCTTGCGTGATACACAATACTAAAACGAGAAATGGTCAACGAGACCTACCTAAAAGAACAAAATAAGACGGCTACGGGACGTTAAAATCACGCATCAGAACAATATAGGTTTGACTTCAAACCAAAGCTGTTAAATAATGATTATTAATCGTAATGATTACCGGTTTGATTGATTATTTTTTCAAGTATCCATTTAATGATTGATTACCAATTGTTTTCTACTTTTAATGATTATTTTGCAATTACCATTAAAAAAAATTAAAAAAAAATCATAAAAAAATCATAAAAAATCAAAAAAATTAAAATTATATAATCCCAAAAAAGTTAAAAATAATCTTTATGATTATTTTTTATTTTTTATGATTGTTTTTATTTTTATCAATATCGTTGTAAAGAAATATGCACATTTGTACGTATGCCGCCTTTTAAGGCAGACTGAGGGCAATAACGCAACTATTACGGACTTGGGGCCAGGTGCTCAACCCACCTCCCGACGGTAGCTTGATGGTAGTACCGTGGGTTCGGTACGAAGACAGTGGGAGGTTTAGTGCGGTTAAAGTGCTACACTGACAGAGTAAAGGCTTTAGATCAGGCCTGCTCAACGCTCTCGTATTGAAAGTACAAAACTCGGTACATCTACAAATTTTTTATATGCACTGAAAATTTTTTTTTGCTCATTTAAATTTTTTTATGAATTCCAATAAAATATTATTTTAGAATTTATTTTCAAATGGTAGTATCACATACATACACATTTTTTTTATTTTTTATATGAAAATTTTTTGAACACGAATTTTTTACAGTGCTTTCATTTCTTGAATTTTTTTTTCATTACACATTTGTTTTTGTAAATATCGATTTCTCACGGCAGTGCTCGAGCTCCTATACAAAGTGCCTTTGCTCTGCACATTCAATATGAATCATAGGCACATACATATAAATTTTTTTTTATATCTGAGTGCTTGTGGGAGTGCAAAGAAAATTTAATTTTCATATTTGGAGTGAAAATATGTATCTGTGCCTATGATTCGTAACATATAATATGAATTGTGGTAATTAGACATGTAGAAATTTAGCTAAATTATTACCACGCCTAATTTTTAACAAAAATATTTCTAGAACATCCTTTTGGAATTTGTAACGTGACTAGAATTCATAAAGGGATGAAATTTTGCACTAACAATAATATTTATATGCTTAGTTGGATGATTGATACAAATTTTGAAAATGGGCGTGGATGCGTCCACTTTATGCTACACTCGCTTTATATAAAATACACCGTGTTATCATCAAACGCAAACAAACAATAAAAGCATACAGCTGATTATCTTATGTTTGATTTCACTCGAACTTAGGCTTCCTTACTTGTTATTTTAATATCTAATTACTTAATTTTTGAGATCTCATGACCAATGTTTCTTTTTTATAAGGAAAAATTGGTGTGATAAATTAATATTTTTGGTAGAAGTTATAGATCTATTTCGGAGATCACCATATCTCTTCATCAGACTCCGTTTCAACTTTATTCTTGGCGTCCGCATAAAACATCCTTTGATCAAAAATTTAACTAAAAAGCGAAAAATAAATAATGGCTTAAAAAACTAAAAGACACGCGTTAATGTTCAAAATCGCACTAAAAATTCAGAAATAATTTAATATAGAAAAAAAAAAAATCATATGAAAATATAAATATTTAAGGAAAAGCGTGGGGTACTAACTAATATAACGACATGAAAATATTCGATACGTACAACTAGTACAAAAATACCTAGTTTCGAAATTAAAGTGTACAATATATGAAATCTCCAAAAAATTCAAAATAAAAATATTAGTAAAAAAATACCGATTTTAAATATTTTTTGACATGCTGAGCACCCGACGCTTTTGCTTAAATACTTATATTTTCGTATGATTTTGTTTCTATATTAAATTATTTCTCAATTTTTAGTGCGATTTTTAACGTTAAAGCGAGTCTTTTAGTTTTTTTTAAGCCATTATTTATTTTTCGCTTTTTAGTTAAATTTTTTATCAAAGGATGTTTTATGCGGACGCCAAGAATAAAGTTAAAACGGTGTCTGATGAAGAGATATGGTGATCTCCGAAATAGATCTATAACTTCTACCAAAAATATTAATTTATCACACCAATTTTTCCTTATAAAAAAGAAACATTGGTCATGAGATCTCAAAAATTAAGTAATTAGATATTAAAATAACAAGTAAGGAAGCCTAAGTTCGAGTGAAATCAAACATAAGATAATCAGCTGTATGCTTTTATTGTTTGTTTGCGTTTGATGATAACACGGTGTATTTTATATAAAGCGAGTGTCGCATAAAGTGGACGCATCCACGCCCATTTTCAAAATTTGTATCAATCATCCAACTAATTTTAATTTTTAATTTTTGAGATCTCATGACCAATGTTTCTTTTTTATAAGGAAAAATTGGTGTGATAAATTAATATTTTTGGTAGAAGTTATAGATCTATTTCGGAGATCACCATATCTCTTCATCAGACTCCGTTTCAACTTTATTCTTGGCGTCCGCATAAAACATCCTTTGATCAAAAATTTAACTAAAAAGCGAAAAAAAAAATGGCTTAAAAAACTAAAAGACACGCGTTAATGTTCAAAAACGCACTAAAAATTCAGAAATAATTTAATATAGAAAAAAAATCATATGAAAATATAAATATTTAAGGAAAAGCGTGGGGTACTAACTAATATAACGACATGAAAATATTCGATACGTACAACTAGTACAAAAATACCTAGTTTCGAAATTAAAGTGTACAATATATGAAATCTCCAAAAAATTCAAAAAAAAAATATTAGTAAAAAAATACCGATTTTAAATATTTTTTGACATGCTGAGCACCCGACGGTTTTGCTTAAATACTTATATTTTCGTATGATTTTGTTTCTATATTAAATTATTTCTCAATTTTTAGTGCGATTTTTAACATTAAAGCGAGTCTTTTAATTTTTTTAAGCTATTATTTATTTTATACGGAAATTAACATAAATGTTAGAAGAGGATCAATGAAGTTAGATTATTTATAAGTTCTTTTTTAGCGATTCTTCGTCATCAAAAAACTGAAAAATTATGATTATCATGTAAGTAGTCCCGATGTGACTGCTTACCGACCAGTCGCATACAGATTTGAAACAGCTATCTAATTGAATAATACTCATACCATGATATGTGACTGTGCTACCTAATACAAACACACGCCGCCAATTTACTGTCAAAAATTTATCATGCCCAATTTTTGTTTTGGGTGACAGTTAAATCCGAGGATTGTGATTGGTTATTTACAAAAAATTAGGCACTTCCTTTCGATATCGTGTCTGTTAGGTACATATTCCACAAAATAGCAAGATACCTCTATACGCACGCAACTCAATTTCGGTTCAACGCATATGAAAAATTATTGCCGGCTTGCGTGATACACAATACTAAAACGAGAAATGGTCAACGAGACCTACCTAAAAGAACAAAATAGGACGGCTACGGGACGTTAAAATCACGCATCAGAACAATATAGGTTTGACTTCAAACCAAAGCTGTTAAATAATGATTATTAATCGTAATGATTACCGGTTTGATTGATTATTTTTTCAAGTATCCATTTAATGATTGATTACCAATTGTTTTCTACTTTTAATGATTATTTTGCAATTACCATTAAAAAAAAATTAAAAAAAATCATAAAAAAATCATAAAAAATCAAAAAAATTAAAATTATATAATCCCAAAAAAGTTAAAAATAATCTTTATGATTATTTTTTATTTTTTATGATTGTTTTTATTTTTATCAATATCGTTGTAAAGAAATATGCACATTTGTACGTATGCCGCCTTTTAAGGCAGACTGAGGGCAATAACGCAACTATTACGGATTTGGGGCCAGGTGCTCCCTTGATAGCTTGATGGTAGTACCGTGGGTTCGGTACGAAGACAGTGGGAGGTTTAGGGCGGTTAAAGTCCTACACTGACAGAGTAAAGGCTTTAGATCAGGCCTGCTCAACGCTCTCGTATTGAAAGTACAAAACTCGGTACATCTACAAATTTTTTATATGCACTGAAAAATTTTTTTTGCTCATTTAAATTTTTTTATGAATTCCAATAAAATATTATTTTAGAATTTATTTTCAAATGGTAGTATCACATACATACACATTTTTTTTATTTTTTATATGAAAATTTTTTGAACACGAATTTTTTACAGTGCTTTCATTTCTTGAATTTTTTTTTTCATTACATATTTGTTTTTGTAAATATCGATTTCTCACGGCAGTGCTCGAGCTCTATACAAAGTGCCTTTGCTCTGCACATTCAATATGAATCATAGGCACATACATATAAATTTTTTTTTATATCTGAGTGCTTGTGGGAGTGCAAAGAAAATTTAATTTTCATATTTGAAGTGAAAATATGTATCTGTGCCTATGATTCGTAACATATAATATGAATTGTGGTAATTAGACATGTAGAAATTTAGCTAAATTATTACCACGCCTAATTTTTAACAAAAATATTTCTAGAACATCCTTTTGGAATTTGTAACGTGACTAGAATTCATAAAGGGATGAAATTTTGCACTAACAATAATATTTATATGCTTAGTTGGATGATTGATACAAATTTTGAAAATGGGCGTGGATGCGTCCACTTTATGCGACACTCGCTTTATATAAAATACACCGTGTTATCATCAAACGCAAACAAACAATAAAAGCATACAGCTGATTATCTTATGTTTGATTTCACTCGAACTTAGGCTTCCTTACTTGTTATTTTAATATCTAATTACTTAATTTTTGAGATCTCATGACCAATGTTTCTTTTTTATAAGGAAAAATTGGTGTGATAAATTAATATTTTTGGTAGAAGTTATAGATCTATTTCGGAGATCACCATATCTCTTCATCAGACTCCGTTTTAACTTTATTCTTGGCGTCCGCATAAAACATCCTTTGATCAAAAATTTAACTAAAAAGCGAAAAAAAAAATGGCTTAAAAAACTAAAAGACACGCGTTAATGTTCAAAAACGCACTAAAAATTCAGAAATAATTTAATATAGAAAAAAAATCATATGAAAATATAAATATTTAAGGAAAAGCGTGGGGTACTAACTAATATAACGACATGAAAATATTCGATACGTACAACTAGTACAAAAATACCTAGTTTCGAAATTAAAGTGTACAATATATGAAATCTCCAAAAAATTCAAAAAAAAAATATTAGTAAAAAAATACCGATTTTAAATATTTTTTGACATGCTGAGCACCCGACGGTTTTGCTTAAATACTTATATTTTCGTATGATTTTGTTTCTATATTAAATTATTTCTCAATTTTTAGTGCGATTTTTAACATTAAAGCGAGTCTTTTAATTTTTTTAAGCTATTATTTATTTTATACGGAAATTAACATAAATGTTAGAAGAGGATCAATGAAGTTAGATTATTTATAAGTTCTTTTTTAGCGATTCTTCGTCATCAAAAAACTGAAAAATTATGATTATCATGTAAGTAGTCCCGATGCGACTGCTTACCGACCAGTCGCATACAGATTTGAAACAGCTATCTAATTGAATAATACTCATACCATCACTACATGATATGTGACTGTGCTACCTAATACAAACACACGCCGCCAATTTACTGTCAAAAATTTATCATGCCCAATTTTTGTTTTGGGTGACAGTTAAATCTGTGGATTGTGATTGGTTATTTACAAAAAATTAGGCACTTCCTTTCGATATCGTGTTTGTTAGGTACATATTCCACAAAATAGCAAGATACCTCTATACGCACGCAACTCAATTTCGGTCCAACGCATATGAAAAATTATTGCCGGCTTGCGTGATACACAATACTAAAACGAGAAATGGTCAACGAGACCTACCTAAAAGAACAAATTAAGACGGCTACGGGACGTTAAAATCACGCATCAGAACAATATAGGTTTGACTTCAAACCAAAGCTGTTAAATAATGATTATTAATCGTAATGATTACCGGTTTGATTGATTATTTTTTCAAGTATCCATTTAATGATTGATTACCAATTGTTTTCTACTTTTAATGATTATTTTGCAATTACCATTAAAAAAAAATTAAAAAAAATCATAAAAAAATCATAAAAAATCAAAAAAATTAAAATTATATAATCCCAAAAAAGTTAAAAATAATCTTTATGATTATTTTTTATTTTTTATGATTGTTTTTATTTTTATCAATATCGTTGTAAAGAAATATGCACATTTGTACGTATGCCGCCTTTTAAGGCAGACTGAGGGCAATAACGCAACTATTACGGACTTGGGGCCAGGTGCTCAACCCACCTCCCGACGGTAGCTTGATGGTAGTACCGTGGGTTCGGTACGAAGACAGTGGGAGGTTTAGTGCGGTTAAAGTCCTACACTGACAGAGTAAAGGCTTTAGATCAGGCCCGCTCAACGCTCTCGTATTGAAAGTACAAAACTCGGTACATCTACAAATTTTTTATATGCACTGAAACATTTTTTTTGCTCATTTAAATTTTTTTATGAATTCCAATAAAATATTATTTTAGAATTTATTTTCAAATGGTAGTATCACATACATACACATTTTTTTTATTTTTTATATGAAAATTTTTTGAACACGAATTTTTTACAGTGCTTTCATTTCTTAAATTTTTTATTTCATTACACATTTGTTTTTGTAAATATCGATTTCTCACGGCAGTGCTCGAGCTCCTATACAAAGTGCCTTTGCTCTGCACATTCAATATGAATCATAGGCACATACATATAAATTTTTTTTATATCTGAGTGCTTGTGGAAGTGCAAAGAAAATTTAATTTTCATATTTGAAGTGAAAATATGTATCTGTGCCTATGATTCGTAACATATAATATGAATTGTGGTAATTAGACATGTAGAAATTTAGCTAAATTATTACCACGCCTAATTTTTAACAAAAATATTTCTAGAACATCCTTTTGGAATTTGTAACGTGACTAGAATTCATAAAGGGATGAAATTTTGCACTAACAATAATATTTATATGCTTAGTTGGATGATTGATACAAATTTTGAAAATGGGCGTGGATGCGTCCACTTTATGCTACACTCGCTTTATATAAAATACACCGTGTTATCATCAAACGCAAACAAACAATAAAAGCATACAGCTGATTATCTTATGTTTGATTTCACTCGAACTTAGGCTTCCTTACTTGTTATTTTAATATCTAATTACTTAATTTTTGAGATCTCATGACCAATGTTTCTTTTTTATAAGGAAAAATTGGTGTGATAAATTAATATTTTTGGTAGAAGTTATAGATCTATTTCGGAGATCACCATATCTCTTCATCAGACTCCGTTTCAACTTTATTCTTGGCGTCCGCATAAAACATCCTTTGATCAAAAATTTAACTAAAAAGCGAAAAATAAATAATGGCTTAAAAAACTAAAAGACACGCGTTAATGTTCAAAATCGCACTAAAAATTCAGAAATAATTTAATATAGAAAAAAAAAATCATATGAAAATATAAATATTTAAGGAAAAGCGTGGGGTACTAACTAATATAACGACATGAAAATATTCGATACGTACAACTAGTACAAAAATACCTAGTTTCGAAATTAAAGTGTACAATATATGAAATCTCCAAAAAATTCAAAATAAAAATATTAGTAAAAAAATACCGATTTTAAATATTTTTTGACATGCTGAGCACCCGACGCTTTTGCTTAAATACTTATATTTTCGTATGATTTTGTTTCTATATTAAATTATTTCTCAATTTTTGGTGCGATTTTTAACATTAAAGCGAGTCTTTTAGTTTTTTTAAGCTATTATTTATTTTATACGGAAATTAACATAAATGTTAGAAGAGGATCAATGAAGTTAGATTATTTATAAGTTTTTTTTAGCGATTCTTCGTCATCAAAAAACTGAAAAATTATGATTATCATGTAAGTAGTCCCGATGCGACTGCTTACCGACCAGTCGCATACAGATTTGAAACAGCTATCTAATTGAATAATACTCATACCATCACTACATGATATGTGACTGTGCTACCTAATACAAACACACGCCGCCAATTTACTGTCAAAAATTTATCATGCCCAATTTTTGTTTTGGGTGACAGTTAAATCCGAGGATTGTGATTGGTTATTTACAAAAAATTAGGCACTTCCTTTCGATATCGTGTCTGTTAGGTACATATTCCACAAAATAGCAAGATACCTCTATACGCACGCAACTCAATTTCGGTTCAACGCATATGAAAAATTATTGCCGGCTTGCGTGATACACAATACTAAAACGAGAAATGGTCAACGAGACCTACCTAAAAGAACAAAATAAGACGGCTACGGGACGTTAAAATCACGCATCAGAACAATATAGGTTTGACTTCAAACCAAAGCTGTTAAATAATGATTATTAATCGTAATGATTACCGGTTTGATTGATTATTTTTTCAAGTATCCATTTAATGATTGATTACCAATTGTTTTCTACTTTTAATGATTATTTTGCAATTACCATTAAAAAAAATTAAAAAAAAATCATAAAAAAATCATAAAAAATCAAAAAAATTAAAATTATATAATCCCAAAAAAGTTAAAAATAATCTTTATGATTATTTTTTATTTTTTATGATTGTTTTTATTTTTATCAATATCGTTGTAAAGAAATATGCACATTTGTACGTATGCCGCCTTTTAAGGCAGACTGAGGGCAATAACGCAACTATTACGGACTTGGGGCCAGGTGCTCAACCCACCTCCCGACGGTAGCTTGATGGTAGTACCGTGGGTTCGGTACGAAGACAGTGGGAGGTTTAGTGCGGTTAAAGTGCTACACTGACAGAGTAAAGGCTTTAGATCAGGCCTGCTCAACGCTCTCGTATTGAAAGTACAAAACTCGGTACATCTACAAATTTTTTATATGCACTGAAAATTTTTTTTTGCTCATTTAAATTTTTTTATGAATTCCAATAAAATATTATTTTAGAATTTATTTTCAAATGGTAGTATCACATACATACACATTTTTTTTATTTTTTATATGAAAATTTTTTGAACACGAATTTTTTACAGTGCTTTCATTTCTTGAATTTTTTTTTCATTACACATTTGTTTTTGTAAATATCGATTTCTCACGGCAGTGCTCGAGCTCCTATACAAAGTGCCTTTGCTCTGCACATTCAATATGAATCATAGGCACATACATATAAATTTTTTTTTATATCTGAGTGCTTGTGGGAGTGCAAAGAAAATTTAATTTTCATATTTGGAGTGAAAATATGTATCTGTGCCTATGATTCGTAACATATAATATGAATTGTGGTAATTAGACATGTAGAAATTTAGCTAAATTATTACCACGCCTAATTTTTAACAAAAATATTTCTAGAACATCCTTTTGGAATTTGTAACGTGACTAGAATTCATAAAGGGATGAAATTTTGCACTAACAATAATATTTATATGCTTAGTTGGATGATTGATACAAATTTTGAAAATGGGCGTGGATGCGTCCACTTTATGCGACACTCGCTTTATATAAAATACACCGTGTTATCATCAAACGCAAACAAACAATAAAAGCATACAGCTGATTATCTTATGTTTGATTTCACTCGAACTTAGGCTTCCTTACTTGTTATTTTAATATCTAATTACTTAATTTTTGAGATCTCATGACCAATGTTTCTTTTTTATAAGGAAAAATTGGTGTGATAAATTAATATTTTTGGTAGAAGTTATAGATCTATTTCGGAGATCACCATATCTCTTCATCAGACACCGTTTTAACTTTATTCTTGGCGTCCGCATAAAACATCCTTTGATCAAAAATTTAACTAAAAAGCGAAAAAAAAAAATGGCTTAAAAAACTAAAAGACACGCGTTAATGTTCAAAAACGCACTAAAAATTCAGAAATAATTTAATATAGAAAAAAAATCATATGAAAATATAAATATTTAAGGAAAAGCGTGGGGTACTAACTAATATAACGACATGAAAATATTCGATACGTACAACTAGTACAAAAATACCTAGTTTCGAAATTAAAGTGTACAATATATGAAATCTCCAAAAAATTCAAAAAAAAAATATTAGTAAAAAATACCGATTTTAAATATTTTTTGACATGCTGAGCACCCGACGCTTTTGCTTAAATACTTATATTTTCGTATGATTTTGTTTCTATATTAAATTATTTCTCAATTTTTAGTGCGATTTTTAACATTAAAGCGAGTCTTTTAATTTTTTTAAGCTATTATTTATTTTATACGGAAATTAACATAAATGTCCGTGGCCGCTGTGGTGCAGTGGGTAGAGTGCTCGCCTGCTATGCCAGAGGTTTCGGGTTCAAACCACGGTCCGAGCCAAACACCAAAACAATTTTTCTAATTAGTAAAAATCCAATTATTGGGTTTTTTAAGAGCAGCGGTCACCTCTCGGCAGTGGACGGCATACCCTCCGAGAGTATTTCTGCCATGAAAAAGCTTCTCACAAAAAATGCATTCGCCTTTCGGAGCCGGCTTAAAACTGTAGGTCCACCCAATTAGTAGGAAAAACAAAAAGGAGCACACCTCGAATTGGGAGAGAAGCTCGGCCATAAAACTCGTCAGAGTTATAATAGCGCCATTGTATTATTATTAACATAAATGTTAGAAGAGGATCAATGAAGTTAGATTATTTATAAGTTTTTTTTTAGCGATTCTTCGTCATCAAAAAACTGAAAAATTATGATTATCATGTAAGTAGTCCCGATGCGACTGCTTACCGACCAGTCGCATACAGATTTGAAACAGCTATCTAATTGAATAATACTCATACCATCACTACATGATATGTGACTGTGCTACCTAATACAAACACACGCCGCCAATTTACTGTCAAAAATTTATCATGCCCAATTTTTGTTTTGGGTGACAGTTAAATCCGTGGATTGTGATTGGTTATTTACAAAAAATTAGGCACTTCCTTTCGATATCGTGTTTGTTAGGTACATATTCCACAAAATAGCAAGATACCTCTATACGCACGCAACTCAATTTCGGTTCAACGCATATGAAAAATTATTGCCGGCTTGCGTGATACACAATACTAAAACGAGAAATGGTCAACGAGACCTACCTAAAAGAACAAAATAAGACGGCTACGGGACGTTAAAATCACGCATCAGAACAATATAGGTTTGACTTCAAACCAAAGCTGTTAAATAATGATTATTAATCGTAATGATTACCGGTTTGATTGATTATTTTTTCAAGTATCCATTTAATGATTGATTACCAATTGTTTTCTACTTTTAATGATTATTTTGCAATTACCATTAAAAAAAATTAAAAAAAAATCATAAAAAAATCATAAAAAATCAAAAAAATTAAAATTATATAATCCCAAAAAAGTTAAAAATAATCTTTATGATTATTTTTTATTTTTTATGATTGTTTTTATTTTTATCAATATCGTTGTAAAGAAATATGCACATTTGTACGTATGCCGCCTTTTAAGGCAGACTGAGGGCAATAACGCAACTATTACGGACTTGGGGCCAGGTGCTCAACCCACCTCCCGACGGTAGCTTGATGGTAGTACCGTGGGTTCGGTACGAAGACAGTGGGAGGTTTAGTGCGGTTAAAGTGCTACACTGACAGAGTAAAGGCTTTAGATCAGGCCTGCTCAACGCTCTCGTATTGAAAGTACAAAACTCGGTACATCTACAAATTTTTTATATGCACTGAAAATTTTTTTTTGCTCATTTAAATTTTTTTATGAATTCCAATAAAATATTATTTTAGAATTTATTTTCAAATGGTAGTATCACATACATACACATTTTTTTTATTTTTTATATGAAAATTTTTTGAACACGAATTTTTTACAGTGCTTTCATTTCTTGAATTTTTTTTTCATTACACATTTGTTTTTGTAAATATCGATTTCTCACGGCAGTGCTCGAGCTCCTATACAAAGTGCCTTTGCTCTGCACATTCAATATGAATCATAGGCACATACATATAAATTTTTTTTTATATCTGAGTGCTTGTGGGAGTGCAAAGAAAATTTAATTTTCATATTTGAAGTGAAAATATGTATCTGTGCCTATGATTCGTAACATATAATATGAATTGTGGTAATTAGACATGTAGAAATTTAGCTAAATTATTACCACGCCTAATTTTTAACAAAAATATTTCTAGAACATCCTTTTGGAATTTGTAACGTGACTAGAATTCATAAAGGGATGAAATTTTGCACTAACAATAATATTTATATGCTTAGTTGGATGATTGATACAAATTTTGAAAATGGGCGTGGATGCGTCCACTTTATGCGACACTCGCTTTATATAAAATACACCGTGTTATCATCAAACGCAAACAAACAATAAAAGCATACAGCTGATTATCTTATGTTTGATTTCACTCGAACTTAGGCTTCCTTACTTGTTATTTTAATATCTAATTACTTAATTTTTGAGATCTCATGACCAATGTTTCTTTTTTATAAGGAAAAATTGGTGTGATAAATTAATATTTTTGGTAGAAGTTATAGATCTATTTCGGAGATCACCATATCTCTTCATCAGACACCGTTTTAACTTTATTCTTGGCGTCCGCATAAAACATCCTTTGATCAAAAATTTAACTAAAAAGCGAAAAAAAAAAATGGCTTAAAAAACTAAAAGACACGCGTTAATGTTCAAAAACGCACTAAAAATTCAGAAATAATTTAATATAGAAAAAAAATCATATGAAAATATAAATATTTAAGGAAAAGCGTGGGGTACTAACTAATATAACGACATGAAAATATTCGATACGTACAACTAGTACAAAAATACCTAGTTTCGAAATTAAAGTGTACAATATATGAAATCTCCAAAAAATTCAAAAAAAAAATATTAGTAAAAAATACCGATTTTAAATATTTTTTGACATGCTGAGCACCCGACGCTTTTGCTTAAATACTTATATTTTCGTATGATTTTGTTTCTATATTAAATTATTTCTCAATTTTTAGTGCGATTTTTAACATTAAAGCGAGTCTTTTAATTTTTTTAAGCTATTATTTATTTTATACGGAAATTAACATAAATGTCCGTGGCCGCTGTGGTGCAGTGGGTAGAGTGCTCGCCTGCTATGCCAGAGGTTTCGGGTTCAAACCACGGTCCGAGCCAAACACCAAAACAATTTTTCTAATTAGTAAAAATCCAATTATTGGGTTTTTTAAGAGCAGCGGTCACCTCTCGGCAGTGGACGGCATACCCTCCGAGAGTATTTCTGCCATGAAAAAGCTTCTCACAAAAAATGCATTCGCCTTTCGGAGCCGGCTTAAAACTGTAGGTCCACCCAATTAGTAGGAAAAACAAAAAGGAGCACACCTCGAATTGGGAGAGAAGCTCGGCCATAAAACTCGTCAGAGTTATAATAGCGCCATTGTATTATTATTAACATAAATGTTAGAAGAGGATCAATGAAGTTAGATTATTTATAAGTTTTTTTTTAGCGATTCTTCGTCATCAAAAAACTGAAAAATTATGATTATCATGTAAGTAGTCCCGATGCGACTGCTTACCGACCAGTCGCATACAGATTTGAAACAGCTATCTAATTGAATAATACTCATACCATCACTACATGATATGTGACTGTGCTACCTAATACAAACACACGCCGCCAATTTACTGTCAAAAATTTATCATGCCCAATTTTTGTTTTGGGTGACAGTTAAATCCGTGGATTGTGATTGGTTATTTACAAAAAATTAGGCACTTCCTTTCGATATCGTGTTTGTTAGGTACATATTCCACAAAATAGCAAGATACCTCTATACGCACGCAACTCAATTTCGGTCCAACGCATATGAAAAATTATTGCCGGCTTGCGTGATACACAATACTAAAACGAGAAATGGTCAACGAGACCTACCTAAAAGAACAAAATAAGAAGGCTACGGGACGTTAAAATCACGCATCAGAACAATATAGGTTTGACTTCAAACCAAAGCTGTTAAATAATGATTATTAATCGTAATGATTTTTTTTCAAGTATTCATTTAATGATTGATTACCAATTGTTTTCTACTTTTAATGATTATTTTGCAATTACCATTAAAAAAAATTAAAAAAAATCATAAAAAAATCATAAAAAATCAAAAAAATTAAAATTATATAATCCCAAAAAAGTTAAAAATAATCTTTATGATTATTTTTTATTTTTTATGATTGTTTTTATTTTTATCAATATCGTTGTAAAGAAATATGCACATTTGTACGTATGCCGCCTTTTAAGGCAGACTGAGGGCAATAACGCAACTATTACGGACTTGGGGCCAGGTGCTCAACCCACCTCCCGACGGTAGCTTGATGGTAGTACCGTGGGTTCGGTACGAAGACAGTGGGAGGTTTAGTGCGGTTAAAGTCCTACACTGACAGAGTAAAGGCTTTAGATCAGGCCTGCTCAACGCTCTCGTATTGAAAGTACAAAACTCGGTACATCTACAAATTTTTTATATGCACTGAAAAATTTTTTTTGCTCATTTAAATTTTTTTATGAATTCCAATAAAATATTATTTTAGAATTTATTTTCAAATGGTAGTATCACATACATACACATTTTTTTTATTTTTTATATGAAAATTTTTTGAACACGAATTTTTTACAGTGCTTTCATTTCTTGAATTTTTTTTTTCATTACACATTTGTTTTTGTAAATATCGATTTCTCACGGCAGTGCTCGAGCTCCTATACAAAGTGCCTTTGCTCTGCACATTCAATATGAATCATAGGCACATACATATAAATTTTTTTTTATATCTGAGTGCTTGTGGGAGTGCAAAGAAAATTTAATTTTCATATTTGAAGTGAAAATATGTATCTGTGCCTATGATTCGTAACATATAATATGAATTGTGGTAATTAGACATGTAGAAATTTAGCTAAATTATTACCACGCCTAATTTTTAACAAAAATATTTCTAGAACATCCTTTTGGAATTTGTAACGTGACTAGAATTCATAAAGGGATGAAATTTTGCACTAACAATAATATTTATATGCTTAGTTGGATGATTGATACAAATTTTGAAAATGGGCGTGGATGCGTCCACTTTATGCGACACTCGCTTTATATAAAATACACCGTGTTATCATCAAACGCAAACAAACAATAAAAGCATACAGCTGATTATCTTATGTTTGATTTCACTCGAACTTAGGCTTCCTTACTTGTTATTTTAATATCTAATTACTTAATTTTTGAGATCTCATGACCAATGTTTCTTTTTTATAAGGAAAAATTGGTGTGATAAATTAATATTTTTGGTAGAAGTTATAGATCTATTTCGGAGATCACCATATCTCTTCATCAGACTCCGTTTTAACTTTATTCTTGGCGTCCGCATAAAACATCCTTTGATCAAAAATTTAACTAAAAAGCGAAAAATAAATAATGGCTTAAAAAACTAAAAGACACGCGTTAATGTTCAAAAACGCACTAAAAATTCAGAAATAATTTAATATAGAAAAAAAATCATATGAAAATATAAATATTTAAGGAAAAGCGTGGGGTACTAACTAATATAACGACAAGAAAGTATTCGATACGTACAACTAGTACAAAAATACCTAGTTTCGAAATTAAATTGTACAATATATGAAATCTCCAAAAAATTAAAAAAAAAAATATTAGTAAAAAAATACCGATTTTAAATATTTTTTGACATGCTGAGCACCCGACGCTTTTGCTTAAATACTTATATTTTCGTATGATTTTGTTTCTATATTAAATTATTTCTCAATTTTTAGTGCGATTTTTAACATTAAAGCGAGTCTTTTAATTTTTTTAAGCTATTATTTATTTTATACGGAAATTAACATAAATGTTAGAAGAGGATCAATGAAGTTAGATTATTTATAAGTTTTTTTTTAGCGATTCTTCGTCATCAAAAAACTGAAAAATTATGATTATCATGTAAGTAGTCCCGATGCGACTGCTTACCGACCAGTCGCATACAGATTTGAAACAGCTATCTAATTGAATAATACTCATACCATCACTACATGATATGTGACTGTGCTACCTAATACAAACACACGCCGCCAATTTACTGTCAAAAATTTATCATGCCCAATTTTTGTTTTGGGTGACAGTTAAATCCGTGGATTGTGATTGGTTATTTACAAAAAATTAGGCACTTCCTTTCGATATCGTGTTTGTTAGGTACATATTCCACAAAATAGCAAGATACCTCTATACGCACGCAACTCAATTTCGGTCCAACGCATATGAAAAATTATTGCCGGCTTGCGTGATACACAATACTAAAACGAGAAATGGTCAACGAGACCTACCTAAAAGAACAAAATAAGACGGCTACGGGACGTTAAAATCGCGCATCAGAACAATATAGGTTTGACTTCAAACCAAAGCTGTTAAATAATGATTATTAATCGTAATGATTACCGGTTTGATTGATTATTTTTTCAAGTATCCATTTAATGATTGATTACCAATTGTTTTCTACTTTTAATGAATATTTTGCAATTACCATTAAAAAAAAATTAAAAAAAATCATAAAAAAATCATAAAAAAATCATAAAAAATCAAAAAAAAATTAAAATTATATAATCCCAAAAAAGTTAAAAATAATCTTTATGATTATTTTTTATTTTTTATGATTGTTTTTATTTTTATCAATATCGTTGTAAAGAAATATGCACATTTGTACGTATGCCGCCTTTTAAGGCAGACTGAGGGCAATAACGCAACTATTACGGACTTGGGGCCAGGTGCTCAACCCACCTCCCGACGGTAGCTTGATGGTAGTACCGTGGGTTCGGTACGAAGACAGTGGGAGGTTTAGTGCGGTTAAAGTCCTACACTGACAGAGTAAAGGCTTTAGATCAGGCCTGCTCAACGCTCTCGTATTGAAAGTACAAAACTCGGTACATCTACAAATTTTTTATATGCACTGAAACATTTTTTTTGCTCATTTAAATTTTTTTATGAATTCCAATAAAATATTATTTTAGAATTTATTTTCAAATGGTAGTATCACATACATACACATTTTTTTATTTTTTATATGAAAATTTTTTGAACACGAATTTTTTACAGTGCTTTCATTTCTTAAATTTTTTATTTCATTACACATTTGTTTTTGTAAATATCGATTTCTCACGGCAGTGCTCGAGCTCCTATACAAAGTGCCTTTGCTCTGCACATTCAATATGAATCATAGGCACATACATATAAATTTTTTTTATATCTGAGTGCTTGTGGAAGTGCAAAGAAAATTTAATTTTCATATTTGAAGTGAAAATATGTATCTGTGCCTATGATTCGTAACATATAATATGAATTGTGGTAATTAGACATGTAGAAATTTAGCTAAATTATTACCACGCCTAATTTTTAACAAAAATATTTCTAGAACATCCTTTTGGAATTTGTAACGTGACTAGAATTCATAAAGGGATGAAATTTTGCACTAACAATAATATTTATATGCTTAGTTGGATGATTGATACAAATTTTGAAAATGGGCGTGGATGCGTCCACTTTATGCGACACTCGCTTTATATAAAATACACCGTGTTATCATCAAACGCAAACAAACAATAAAAGCATACAGCTGATTATCTTATGTTTGATTTCACTCGAACTTAGGCTTCCTTACTTGTTATTTTAATATCTAATTACTTAATTTTTGAGATCTCATGACCAATGTTTCTTTTTTATAAGGAAAAATTGGTGTGATAAATTAATATTTTTGGTAGAAGTTATAGATCTATTTCGGAGATCACCATATCTCTTCATCAGACTCCGTTTCAACTTTATTCTTAACTAAAAAGCGAAAAATAAATAATGGCTTAAAAAACTAAAAGACACGCGTTAATGTTCAAAATCGCACTAAAAATTCAGAAATAATTTAATATAGAAAAAAAAAAAAATCATATGAAAATATAAATATTTAAGGAAAAGCGTGGGGTACTAACTAATATAACGACATGAAAATATTCGATACGTACAACTAGTACAAAAATACCTAGTTTCGAAATTAAAGTGTACAATATATGAAATCTCCAAAAAATTCAAAATAAAAATATTAGTAAAAAAATACCGATTTTAAATATTTTTTGACATGCTGAGCACCCGACGCTTTTGCTTAAATACTTATATTTTCGTATGATTTTGTTTCTATATTAAATTATTTCTCAATTTTTAGTGCGATTTTTAACATTAAAGCGAGTCTTTTAGTTTTTTTAAGCTATTATTTATTTTATACGGAAATTAACATAAATGTTAGAAGAGGATCAATGAAGTTAGATTATTTATAAGTTTTTTTTAGCGATTCTTCGTCATCAAAAAACTGAAAAATTATGATTATCATGTAAGTAGTCCCGATGCGACTGCTTACCGACCAGTCGCATACAGATTTGAAACAGCTATCTAATTGAATAATACTCATACCATCACTACATGATATGTGACTGTGCTACCTAATACAAACACACGCCGCCAATTTACTGTCAAAAATTTATCATGCCCAATTTTTGTTTTGGGTGACAGTTAAATCCGAGGATTGTGATTGGTTATTTACAAAAAATTAGGCACTTCCTTTCGATATCGTGTCTGTTAGGTACATATTCCACAAAATAGCAAGATACCTCTATACGCACGCAACTCAATTTCGGTTCAACGCATATGAAAAATTATTGCCGGCTTGCGTGATACACAATACTAAAACGAGAAATGGTCAACGAGACCTACCTAAAAGAACAAAATAAGACGGCTACGGGACGTTAAAATCACGCATCAGAACAATATAGGTTTGACTTCAAACCAAAGCTGTTAAATAATGATTATTAATCGTAATGATTACCGGTTTGATTGATTATTTTTTCAAGTATCCATTTAATGATTGATTACCAATTGTTTTCTACTTTTAATGATTATTTTGCAATTACCATTAAAAAAAATTAAAAAAAATCATAAAAAAATCATAAAAAATCAAAAAAATTAAAATTATATAATCCCAAAAAAGTTAAAAATAATCTTTATGATTATTTTTTATTTTTTATGATTGTTTTTATTTTTATCAATATCGTTGTAAAGAAATATGCACATTTGTACGTATGCCGCCTTTTAAGGCAGACTGAGGGCAATAACGCAACTATTACGGACTTGGGGCCAGGTGCTCAACCCACCTCCCGACGGTAGCTTGATGGTAGTACCGTGGGTTCGGTACGAAGTCAGTGGGAGGTTTAGTGCGGTTAAAGTCCTACACTGACAGAGTAAAGGCTTTAGATCAGGCCTGCTCAACGCTCTCGTATTGAAAGTACAAAACTCGGTACATCTACAAATTTTTTATATGCACTGAAAAATTTTTTTTGCTCATTTAAATTTTTTTATGAATTCCAATAAAATATTATTTTAGAATTTATTTTCAAATGGTAGTATCACATACATACACATTTTTTTTATTTTTTATATGAAAATTTTTTGAACACGAATTTTTTACAGTGCTTTCATTTCTTGAATTTTTTTTTTCATTACACATTTGTTTTTGTAAATATCGATTTCTCACGGCAGTGCTCGAGCTCCTATACAAAGTGCCTTTGCTCTGCACATTCAATATGAATCATAGGCACATACATATAAATTTTTTTTATATCTGAGTGCTTGTGGGAGTGCAAAGAAAATTTAATTTTCATATTTGAAGTGAAAATATGTATCTGTGCCTATGATTCGTAACAAAACAAAAACAATTGTGCTTTGAGTGCCTATGAGGTGAGCAGCCCTGCTTTAGATACTTCCTCCTCTTAAAAGAAAAACAAAAAAAGGTTTGTACTATATACATATCGCTAGCTTAAAGTGCAAATTGTGTAAGTCCATTTTTTTGAAAAAGTGTACTTTTATATAGAACGCTAGAAAAATCAAATGCAGTAAACAAGTTTGTGATACTTGTCATATTTCTATTCGTTTATTCAGTGATACGCAAATTGTGTAAGTCTAAAAAGCGAAGAAAATTGTGTAAGTCCAAAATATTTACATGAACAAACAATTTTTTTTTCATTTCGAATATTCTTTATTTTTTGTTTTTTTTTTGTCCCTCCTACAAAGTTTGAAAAAAGGACTTACACAATTTGCACTCTAAGCTAGCGATATATTTGTATGGCAGATGCATTTATGGCTAATAATGTCAGCTCTTCAGCCGAGATTCAAGTAATTGATAGCTTTATGAGTATAGATTTACTTCAAATAAATTGTTGCTTTAATACCCTTAATAGAATTCTAGATTTAGTGTTTATCTCTAGTAATGTTCATAACACTTTGTCAGAATGGGTGTACCAGCTCTACGCCTGATAAACATCATGTTCCTCTTTTTCTTGAATTAGAGTTTTATGAGCTCTGTGAGGTTCCTTTCGAACCAAACATAAAATTCAATTACAATACATTGGACTTTGTTGCGTTTGAGGTAATTCAGTCTAGTACTGATTGGTGTGATGCTTTCTTGGACAGAGATATTAGCTATTGCTTAAAGACTTTCACCCTAAAAAGATAATCTGCGTCAAAACTACGCATCCCCTTTCGAATTATTGTTCTAACTCCCTCAATAATGTGAATACGTCGCTGAACGATATATATATTTCAGTTGTGCTGCATATCTCCCACGAGACACATAATTTTCTGTGGTAATTTTTTCCAATTTCCCAATATGAGCGGTCAGTGAGTCAAAATTACGCATGATAACGCTGCTATACAACCAAAAAATACTCTAAACGCGACCATCCTATCTATATGTAAAATCGGTCGCTGATTCCGAAAATGGGGTTAATTTTTAATTCTATGGGAAGGTTTTTGAGATATCGGCATTTTACCGTTATTTGGCCAATGGCTCCACTTAATCCTGTATATCTCTTTAACGCGGTGAGCTATCTTCCTTGGGGTGACACCAAACCGTAAATAGGCTTGTATCTACTGCGCTGCCAATACGCTGCTACTGCAGAATTAAAAATGAACCCGATTTTCGGAATCAGCGACCGATTTTACATATGGATAGGATAGTCACGTCCAAAGTACAGACAACAAATTTCATTTTGTGATCCAGTGTTATTATATATTTTATGTTTTATATGTTTTTATACTCAGCTGTACTAGTACACAGAGTATTATAGTTTTGATTTCATAACGGTGGATTGTAACAGAACGGAATAATTGAGATAGATATAGACTTATATATATCAAAATGATCAGGGTGAAAAGAGAAATCGATTGAGCCATGTCCGTCCGTCCGTCCGTCCGTACGCACTCTAACTCGCGCAAAAATTGAGATATTTTGATCAAATTTGGAATGCAGGTTGGTATCGAGGCTGGCACGGTTGGTATTGAAAATGGGTGAAATCGGACATTGACCACGCCCACTTTTCCTATATAGAAAAAATCATAAATTTGGTATCTCAGTCACTAATATAGCTGGAGCGATGAAATTTCACCCACGTATTGAGCTCAGGCTCTTATGAAGAAATTTGATGAGATTTTGGAAAATGGGCGGTGCCACGCCCACTTATTAAGGGCCAAACATTGAAAGTTTTATATGTCATAACTCAGAAACCGTTGAAGATATATCGATGAAATTTGGTATGCGTGATTTGCTTACTTAGAAAAATGTTTTGACGGAAAATTGTCAAAATCGGCTGACGGTCACGCCCACTTTTATATATGGGAACTATAAAGGGGCCTAATAAAAACATTTTAAGCGATATCTCTGTCAAATATACAGATAATTCATTGAAGTTTTGTGCCAGGAGTCCAACTACGGACATAAAACAAAAAATACTAAAATTTTGGAAAATGGGCGGTGCCACGCCCACTTATTAAGGGGCAAATATTGAAAGTTTTATAGGCCATAACTCAGAAACCGTTAAAGATATTTCGATCAAATTTGGTACGCGTGATATATTCACTTAGACAAATACGTGGACGAAAACTTACCAAAATCGGTTGACCACCACGTCCACTTTTATATATGGGTATTATAAAGTGACCCAGTAAAAACATTTTAAGCGATATCTCTGTCAAATATAAAGATATATCATTGAAATTTTATGGAAGGAGTCCAACTATGGACATAAAACAAAAAACACAAAAATTTTGGAAAATGGGCGTGGCACCGCCTCCTTTTAGACAAAGGAATCTACGAGATTTCGGAGCCCATAACTGGACAAACAATTGAGATATTATGACCAAACTTGGTTTATACACTTCTATAACTTGTGTTAATAGACACGCAAAAATTTATTGAAATCGGTTTATGACCACGCCTACTTTTTAACAAAGATATATCTGGAACACCCTTTGGGAATTTGTAACGTGACATCTTTGTAACTAGAAGTCATAAAGGAATGAAATTTTGAACAAAGAATAATATTCATATGCTTAGTTGGATGACTGGTAAAAATGTTAAAAATGGGCGTGGCTACGCCCACTTTATGCAGCACTCGCTTTATATAAAGTACACCGTGTTTCCATCAAACGCAAACAAATTATGAAAGCATACAGCTGAGTATCTAATGTTCGATTCCACTCGAACTTAGGCTTCCTTACTTGTTATTTATAAAAATAAATTGTAAAATCAACAAGACTTTCTAATTAATTTAACAATAAATTTAAGGTAAAATCAAAAAGATGTTATTGATATTTCAACACGACCATTTCGTGTAAATTTAACTAGCTTAAATTGTAACATTAACTAGTTAAAATTGTAAAATCAACAGGAAAACTCTATAATTTTTAGTGTTAATTCTACAGTTATCATCCTGTTAAACTAACACTTGACAGCAGTGTTAAATTTACACTTTTACAGGATACCATACATTAAGGCCCGCTTTCACCAACCGGTCTCAACTTAATTAAGCCGATTTTTTTACGTTTTCAGTTTCATCATGCAACTGAGCTAAGTCACAAGTTAGTCAGCTTTTGTCTTGACTAAAAATAAACTAAGAATTTGAGCCGCTTTAGCAAATTCAACAACCAAAAGAGCGAATATGACAAAAAATGAGTAATTACAGCAACCAAAAAAACCCAGTATTTGCCATAAAAGGTTGGTTGCAAAACTATTTTCTTAGACTATTTGGTGAAACCCAAAAGTAAGTTAGCCCCAAATCTGGGCTAACTTAAGTCAAAACTTAGTTTTAGCTTTAGTCACGTTGCACAATGGGAACGTTTCATACAAAAAACGGCCACAAATAGTAAAAATGGACCTAGAGTGTTCATACATATTTTGAAAATAAGCTTTTTTATTATTAAACGGTTTTATTTAGCTCACCCCGTTTAATTTATTTATTATTCTTGGGTCAAATTTAGTAATTCAAATTTCACCCTCTTCCTGTCAACCGATTAATCTGAAATTTTGTACGCATGTATAACCCCGATGACAATGCAATATTATGAAAAAAAATTCCGATAGGTGGCGCGTGGGTCGCTATATTTACAAAAATCGCATTTATGGTCCGATTTGGCTGAAATTCGGAACATGTATTACTACCTTGAAAAGAAATATTGTTGACTTTGCCATTTTCGGTGTAAAAACGTTATAAAAACTTCACAAAAATAGAATTGAATGCAGCCTTATACAATAACACATGTGTATACCTAATTTGGCAGCTCTGCTTTAATGCCTAGCGAAGTAACACATGATTCGATGATTTTCCGTTAGCTGATGTAATTTTGGTGTAGTGCCACGTAAGCGTTTTCACAAGTAAAACTAAATTTTTTTCTTAAATGAGTGTTCTTAACTGGCTCTTCGAAGCTTAAAGATTGAAAATAAATCTTAATTATTAAATGTTTTGAAAGAAAAAAAATTTTGTGATGATTATTTTGGATGAAGTCATTTGGGGTACATTTGACTTTCCAGTTTGGGGAGCCTTTGACGAATGTCAAATAAAATAATAAGACCAATTAAACGTTTATGTGCCTCTAAGAAAGCTAAACCTGCCAAAACAAACCCATCTAGAACATCTCGATGCCGTATAAAATATTATTTTAATATAAACTTTCAAATATCCATTGGGTAATTCACAAGCTCTTTTAAAGTAGTATAACGTTATAAAGTGGTATAGGTTTACAACAATTGTATCAGCAGGGTTAGTTTTTCCCATAAAAATTAGAATAACATCAATACAACAACGCAGACTATGTTTATTGAGTTTCCTATTCGATTTTGTTTTTATTTTTTGACTTTTTTCAAGTTTTTTATTATTTATATTTTTATAATATTACCTTTTTCACTTTTGCTTGGTGTTTTCGATATTAAAATTTTAGTAAGCATCTGGTAACAAAATACAATACAACCTACATACCACAGGTTTTGCTTTACACATTTAATTTACAACGTACAAGATTAAAAGAGCTATTATTATAATAAAAAAGCTATATATATAATAATATAATATATATTTAAATAAAAACATTAATTTTGTGTTATGATATAATGCCTCGTTTTTTAAAGTTAAAAATTAATAAAATTTAGTTTACATTGTGGTGGTCAAATGTGCCCCCATTCATGTCACAGGTACCCCTACCACGGGGCACATTTGACAAAATGGCTTTTTTTAAAAAAGTATCTGAAAAAGGTATTTACGTGTTTTTTTATAACTCATTAGCTATTCAAATATTGAGATGAATAATGAATAGTTACTGTCAATTGTTAAAACCTTAGTTTCCTCCAAAAATGTATGAGATATGAGACTTAAAAAAAAAAAGGTGTCAAAGGCACCCCAGCTTACCCTACATTGCAATGTTTAAGATAAATGTACTAAAAACCAAAAAATAATAAAATAGATACAGTCGTGGGAATTATAAACATTTGCATAGACTAGACTAAAATAAAACCGTGGGGCACGTCAATTGTCTACAATCGTTGATTAAAATGTTTGTTTTGTAATGTTACACTATAATTAGGCAGTTGTTCAACCGACAACGATGTACGTGTGATAAGTAGGGCTAGAATGTGGAAAAAAGCTAGCAAGCTCGATTATAAGCGAGTTTTAGGGTTTCATAGTGGTGAGCGAGTAGTACTTGTATCATATGTTTTGTCGATTAAAGACAAACTACGAGCAGTGAAACGATTCCTTGTGTGAATGTCCAACGATAAACTAGTTGAAACATCTCTTTTATTAACATGGAGTGTATAACTATTGGAATTTCCATGAGCAAGAAAATAGTAAGTAATTTCCTCACCGTCTGCGGCCAACTGCCTAACGACGAATTAAACGATTCTTCTATCGCACATTAAGTCGATAATTTGTAGACAATTGACGTGCCCCCCGGTTTTATTTTAGTCTAGTCTATGCAAATGTTTATAATTCCCACGACTGTATCTATTTTATTATTTTTTGGTTTTTAGTACATTTATCTTAAACATTGCAATGTATGTATAACATAAAACCGTTTAACTTAAAAAGTTTTTTTTATCTATTTTTTTTTTACCACTAAAATGCATTTATTTTCGAAACTAATTGAGTTAGAATGCTGACATTCAGTATGCAAGCTTATTTGATGAATATTAGTACATGGTGTAAAAATGAACTTAATCTGATGACAATAACTCCCACCCCCCATATGACGGGTGTCGCGAAAAACCACTAAAGTGCATTTATTTTCGAAACTAATGCTGAAATTCAGTATGCAAGCTTCTTTGATGAATATTAGTACATGGTGTAAAAATGAACTTTATCTGAAGACAAATACTCCCACCCCCCATATAACCATTAAAATGCATTTATTTTCGAAACTAATTGAGTTAGAATGCTGAGGGGCAATTATATATATAGGTATAAGTATATATTTGAACCTAAATACTTCAAAAATGTTTATTTAATTATCGATGTGACGTTTATGTTTACTTATTTAAAATCTGTACTCTTACCCTGCAGTAAATTTGTTTCATTGCTGAAGGATCAGTGATGATTCTTTGTTGAATATTGATCACTGTCGTCATAACTCAGTATATTTATACTCAGCTGTACTAGTACACAGAGTATTATAGTTTTAATCACATAACGGTGGATTGTAACAGAATGAAATAATCGAGATAGATATAGACTTATATATATCAAAATGATCAGGGTGAAAAGAGAAATCGATTGAGCCATGTCCGTCCGTCCGTCCGTCCGTCCGTCCGTCCGTCCGTCCGTCCGTCTGTCCGTCCGTCCGTCCGTCCGTCCGTCTGTAAACACTCTAACTCGCGCAAAAATTGAGATATTTTGATGAAATTTGGAACGCAAGTTGGTATCGAGACTGGGACGGTTGGTATTGAAAATGGGCGAAATCGGACCATGACCACGCCCACTTTTCCTATATAGAAAAAATCGGAAATTTGGTATCTCAGCCACTAATATAGCTAGAGTTTTAAAATTTTACCCACGTATTGAGCTCGGGCCCTTATGAAGAAATTTGATGAAGTTTTGGAAAATGGGCGGTGCCACGCCCACTTATTAAGGGTCAAACATTGAAAGTTTTATATGTCATAACTCAGAAACCGTTGAAGATATATCGATGAAATTTGGTACGCGTAATTTGCTTACATAGACAAATGTTTTGACGAAAAATTATCAAAATCGGTTTACGGCCACGCCCACTTTTATATATGTGTATTATAAAGTGACCTAATAAAACCATTTTAAGCGATATCTCTGTCAAATATAAAGATCTATCATTGAAATTTTGTCGCATGAGTCCAACTATGGACATAAAACAAAAAACACAAAAATTTTGGAATATGGGCGGTGCCACGCCCACTTATTAAGGGGCAGACATTGAAAGTTTTATGAGTCATAACTCAGAAACCGTTGAAGATATATCGATGAAATTCGGTACGCGTAATATAATTACTTAGTCAAATGTTTTGGCGAAAAATTATCAAAATCGGTTGACGGCCACGCCCACTTTTATATATAGGAAATATAAGGGGGCCTAATAAAAACATTTTAAGCGATATCTCTGTCAAATATAAAGATCAATCACTGAGATTTTGTGGCAGGAGTCCAACTATGGACATAAAACAAAAACTACAAAAATTTTGGAAAATGGGCGGTGCCACGCCCACTTATTAAGGAGCGAATATTGAAAGTTTAATAAGCCATAACTCAGAAACCGTTAAAGATATATCGATGAAATCTGGTACGCGTGATATATTTACTTAGCCAAATGTGTGGACGAAAAATTACCAAAATCGGTTGACGACCGCGCCCACTTTTATATATGTGTATTATAAAGTGACCTAATAAAACCATTTTAAGCGATATCTATGTGAAATATAAAGATAATTCATTGAAATTTTGTGACATGAGTTTTACAATAGACCGGAAACAAAAAATAAAAAAGTTTGGAAAATGGGCGTGGCACCGCCTCTTTTTAGACAAAGGGATATATGAGATTTCTTAGCCTTTAACTCGACAAATAATTGAGATATTATGACGAAACTTGGTTTATACACTTTTATAACATGTGTTAATAGACACGCAAAAATGTATTGAAATCGGTTTATGACCACGCCTACTTTTTAACAAAGATATTTCTGGAACACCCTTTTGGAATTTGTAACGTGAAGTCTTTGTAACTAAAAGTCATAGAGGGATGAAATTTTGCACTAACAATAATATTTGTATGCTTATTTGGATGATTGATATAAATTTTGAAAATGGGCGTGGCTGCGCCCTGTTTATGCAGCACTCGTTTCATATAAAATACACCCTATATCGAACAAACGCAAACAAACAATGAAAGCATACAGCTGAGTATCTAATGTTCGATTGCACTCGAACTTAGGCTTCCTTACTTGTTTTATTTGTTTTTGTTTTTTTTTTCTGAGGAAAGCAAACCATTTATATGAAAAATTCATCAATCTTTATATGAAAGTATTCACTGATGCCTCCTCGTCATAGGTGAATTGTATCAGTGATTCATTAAGGATTCATTGCGGATTTTTACTGCAGGGTAGGGCTTGGATCCCCAAGTACCTAAACTCCCATACATATGTAAACTAGGGCGGAGTGAATTGGGGCTTTTTTTGAAATCATTATTGCTTGGCCCTCAGAAAGTTTCCTTTCTAGTACAAAAGTAAGACTGCAAAATATTATTGGCCTAGTCCTTCATTTGGAGGTGCCCCAATTCCATTATTCCACTATTCAAAATACGTAAAATTTACAAAGGTTTTAGTGAACTTACATATCATATGCGCAATGCCCAATACTCCTTTGCCTCTGTAACCCACTTCCCCAACTCTTTGAATAAATTTGTTCATATATCAACTGCCACTGTGGTGCAGTGGGTAGAGTTCTCGCCTGCTATGCCAGCGGTCTCGGGTTCAAACCATGGTCCGAGCAAAACATCAAAAAAATTTTCTAATTATTAAAAATCCAATTATTGGGTTTTTTAAGAGCAGCGGTCACCTCTCGGCAGTGGGCGGCATACCTTCCGAGTGTATATCTGCCATGAAAAGGCTTCTCACAAAAAATGCATTCGCCGTTCGGAGCCGGCATAAAACTGTAGGTCCACCCAATTAGTAGGAGAAACAAAAAGGAGCACACCTCGAATTGGGAGAGAAGCTCGGCCATAAAACTCGTCAGAGTTATAATAGCGCCATTGTATTATTATTATATCAACTAGTATTGCTTTAATTTATTTATATTTATACATTTAGTAAAAAATATTACATATTACTAAGTTTTTAAATAATTATTATAAAATTATGTACATATTTAATAATGCTCCAAAAACTTGCCTCAAAGTTCATCTAAATTAAGCCTAGACAACAAAATACTTTTATTTAATATGGTGATAAAACCATCCTGGATATATGGAATACTGCTTTGGGGTTCAGCATCCAAATCCAGTCTAGAAAGAATACAAAGGCTACAATCTAAGATATTAAGATCAATATGCCGTGCGCCTTGGTACGTGAAAAATTCCGCTATACACAGGGATCTAAAGATTAACACAGTTGTTGAAGAAGTAAAAAATATACAAACTAACTACGCCACAAGACTAGGCAATCATCCAAACATACTGGCTAAAAGCCTGTTAGAACAGAGATACCCTAGGCGGTTAAAGAGAAAGGATATCCAGCGAAATTGTGACCAAGGCTAGAGCCACTAAAATTAAAACTTCGTATAGCCTATCCTATTAGGCCGTAAAACCTCTAAATTACAAAAAGCAGCTTACTGAAATTCCTCCCATTCAGAAAGCTACAACAGCATTTACTAATACACATGTATAACATATGTATGACTGTGTTCCGGACGAGCCTATCCCATTAGGCCGTAAAAATTTCTAAGTTCATAGACGCAGCTTATTGGAATTCCTTCCATTCCGAAAGCTGCAACAGCACTTACTAATGCAACACACGATTGTGTCATCGATAAGCCTGTCCTGTCAAGCCGTATGAACTATTAATACTATACAATCAGCTGCTTGGAATTCCATTCCATTCCATTCCATTCCGACGGCATAAATACATATATAATGAAAATGAATAACATAATGAACGAATATAAAATAAAATAACGTACATACTCTTAGTAAAAACAAAAACATTCACATACACATAATAAATGTATTCATAAGTATTTATTTTATATCAAATAAAATTTTCATCCATATGTTATTTGAAGCAGTGGCAACGAATAACGTCATTGTATTCTAGGTTAAGATTCTATAAAAATTGTCATATTCTCTAAGAATGATACAATAAAAACTATATCCAAAAAAAAAAAAGTTCATGAATAGAAAGTTTGGATTATCTCCGAGATACATAGCTAACAAGCTCTCTAATATTTTTTAAGTGACTGTCAACGGCGTTGGCTTTATTACTTTTCAAACATTTCTTTAATTTATCTATCGATTTTTCGAAATTTTCACAAAATATATTTGCCTTGATGTCCATAAGTTGTTCGATGTGCTGACAAAAAATAAAAATGGCCAATTTATTTTCCCGTCTTTTATAGGAAGCTCCGGAGCCATGTTATTAAAGTATTGCACATTATTTTTTAACATATTTATTTTAAAACATTAAAATAAATTTTACTATAACTAGCTTATTATAAATTAAATAATTCTTTTTACACAACGCACGCCGCCGATTGTCAAACACGAATGAACACGACGCGTCAAGATGGTGTCGATAGGCAGTGATCACTAGGGTTTTGTTGTAAATTTACACACTTTTTTGTTAGCTTATATACTTTGTTGGCAATTTCGCGAACTATATGTGTTTTTGCAGCATAAATATTCGTAACATTAGGCGCATTTCTGTCGTACCCAAGTATGAAAAGAATACTCGCTTATTCATCAAACTACCTTCAAAGCAACAACACCAACTGGACTATTTTTAAAATAGTCGAGTTGGTGTTGTTGCTTTGAAGGTAATTTGATGAATAAGCGAGTATTCTTTTCATACTTGGGTACGACAGAAATGCGCCTATTGTAGCATTGCTGTGTAAATCAAGAAATTACACTTTAAATGCGTGATTATGCAATAAAATTGTAATATTACACAAAAAAATACTAGCATTTAGCTAGCATTTTTACATGCTGTTTTTAGGGCGGATTGAATTGGGGCTTTTTTTGAAATAATTAATGCTTGGCCCTCAGAAAGTTGACTTTCTAGTACAAAAGTAAGACTGCAAAATATTATTGGCCTAGTCCTTCATTTGGAGGTGCCCCAATTCCATTAAGGAATGGACAAAATGCTCCAGATGCATTAAATTCATTAGTTAGATAACATTAATTTGCTAATTTCTCATAAAAGTATACGTAATTCTTCGATGTTTAAATCAGTGTCTCCAAGCTTACACAAAAATTCTGAAAATTCGAGAAAACTTTTTGAAAATTTTTTAAATTTCCTCGAATTTTCAGAATTTTTGTGTAAGCTTGGAGACACTGATTTAAACATTTTCCATCGAAGAATTACGTATACTTTTACGAGTATGAGAAATCAGCAAATTAATGTTACCAACTAATGAATTTTATGCATCTGGAGCATTTTGTCCATTCTTTAATGGAATTGGGGCACCTCCAAATAAAGGACTAGGCCAGTAATATTTTGCAGTCTTACTTTTGTACTAGAAAGTCAACTTTCTGAGGGCCAAGCATTAATTATTTCAAAAAAAGCCCCAATTCAATCCGCCCTAAAAACAGCATGTAAAAATGCTAGCTAAATGCTAGTATTTTTTTGTGTAATATTACAATTTTATTGCATAATCACGCATTTAAAGTGTAATTTCTTGATTTACACAGCAATGCTACAATAGGCGCATTTCTGTCGTACCCAAGTATGAAAAGAATACTCGCTTATTCATCAAATTACCTTCAAAGCAACAACACCAACTCGACTATTTTAAAAATAGTCCAGTTGGTGTTGTTGCTTTGAAGGTAGTTTGATGAATAAGCGAGTATTCTTTTCATACTTGGGTACGACAGAAATGCGCCTAATGTTACGAATATTTATGCTGCAAAAACACATATAGTTCGCGAAATTGCCAACAAAGTATATAAGCTAACAAAAAAGTGTGTAAATTTACAACAAAACCCTAGTGATCACTGCCTATCGACACCATCTTGACGCGTCGTGTTCATTCGTGTTTGACAATCGGCGGCGTGCGTTGTGTAAAAAGAATTATTTAATTTATAATAAGCTAGTTATAGTAAAATTTATTTTAATGTTTTAAAATAAATATGTTAAAAAATAATGTGCAATACTTTAATAACATGGCTCCGGAGCTTCCTATAAAAGACGGGAAAATAAATTGGCCATTTTTATTTTTTGTCAGCACATCGAACAACTTATGGACATCAAGGCAAATATATTTTGTGAAAATTTCGAAAAATCGATAGATAAATTAAAGAAATGTTTGAAAAGTAATAAAGCCAACGCCGTTGACAGTCACTTAAAAAATATTAGAGAGCTTGTTAGCTATGTATCTCGGAGATAATCCAAACTTTCTATTCATGAACTTTTTTTTTTTTGGATATAGTTTTTATTGTATCATTCTTAGAGAATATGACAATTTTTATAGAATCTTAACCTAGAATACAATGACGTTATTCGTTGCCACTGCTTCAAATAACATATGGATGAAAATTTTATTTGATATAAAATAAATACTTATGAATACATTTATTATGTGTATGTGAATGTTTTTGTTTTTACTAAGAGTATGTACGTTATTTTATTTTATATTCGTTCATTATGTTATTCATTTTCATTATATATGTATTTATGCCGTCGGAATGGAATGGAATGGAATGGAATTCCAAGCAGCTGATTGTATAGTATTAATAGTTCATACGGCTTGACAGGACAGGCTTATCGATGACACAATCGTGTGTTGCATTAGTAAGTGCTGTTGCAGCTTTCGGAATGGAAGGAATTCCAATAAGCTGCGTCTATGAACTTAGAAATTTTTACGGCCTAATGGGATAGGCTCGTCCGGAACACAGTCATACATATGTTATACATGTGTATTAGTAAATGCTGTTGTAGCTTTCTGAATGGGAGGAATTTCAGTAAGCTGCTTTTTGTAATTTAGAGGTTTTACGGCCTAATAGGATAGGCTATACGAAGTTTTAATTTTAGTGGCTCTAGCCTTGGTCACAATTTCGCTGGATATCCTTTCTCTTTAACCGCCTAGGGTATCTCTGTTCTAACAGGCTTTTAGCCAGTATGTTTGGATGATTGCCTAGTCTTGTGGCGTAGTTAGTTTGTATATTTTTTACTTCTTCAACAACTGTGTTAATCTTTAGATCCCTGTGTATAGCGGAATTTTTCACGTACCAAGGCGCACGGCATATTGATCTTAATATCTTAGATTGTAGCCTTTGTATTCTTTCTAGACTGGATTTGGATGCTGAACCCCAAAGCAGTATTCCATATGTCCAGGATGGTTTTATCACCATATTAAATAAAAGTATTTTGTTGTCTAGGCTTAATTTAGATGAACTTTGAGGCAAGTTTTTGGAGCATTATTAAATATGTACATAATTTTATAATAATTATTTAAAAACTTAGTAATATGTAATATTTTTTACTAAATGTATAAATATAAATAAATTAAAGCAATACTAGTTGATATAATAATAATACAATGGCGCTATTATAACTCTGACGAGTTTTATGGCCGAGCTTCTCTCCCAATTCGAGGTGTGCTCCTTTTTGTTTCTCCTACTAATTGGGTGGACCTACAGTTTTATGCCGGCTCCGAACGGCGAATGCATTTTTTGTGAGAAGTCTTTTCATGGCAGATATACACTCGGAAGGTATGCCGCCCACTGCCGAGAGGTGACCGCTGCTCTTAAAAAACCCAATAATTGGATTTTTAATAATTAGAAAATTTTTTTGATGTTTTGCTCGGACCATGGTTTGAACCCGAGACCGCTGGCATAGCAGGCGAGAACTCTACCCACTGCACCACAGTGGCAGTTGATATATGAACAAATTTATTCAAAGAGTTGGGGAAGTGGGTTACAGAGGCAAAGGAGTATTGGGCATTGCGCATATGATATGTAAGTTCACTAAAACCTTTGTAAATTTTACGTATTTTGAATAGTAATATACGCATATGATTAGAAAATTTATTAAAATTGTTGTAAAATTTTATGCATTTTGAACAGTAGCTTTTACGCATGTGGTTAGTAAAGGCTTTACGTTTTCAGATAGTAAAAATGTGTGTAAATTCGCAATTATTAAGCGAGGCAACTTTTTTGCTGGCTTAATTTATGTATATTTACATGATTTTTTCTAAAAGTGTATGTAGATCCATAGTGATACACTCTTAGAAATTTTCGTGTAATTTTGCATACAAAAAGGTAGGTTACTTTTTTCCTACCTTATTATGCGCAAAATCGCACACTGAAAAATTCAACAGATAAGCTGTTTAAATTTAAACAATAAAAGTGTAAAGCCTACACAAACAAACTTTAAATCTAAACACCAATCGAGCAATAAATTGTAATTTCGCATATAAGTTAAACAAAATTACAAATTTACTATGTAATTTTACCCGACTCAATTGTAATTTCGCGCACGAGATTTGAAATTACAATTTCTGTATGCAATTTTAATCCAAAATGCGTGTAAAATCGCATGATATGCTCACTTTTGCTGAAAAGTGCGTACAATTTCGTTTAGAACTGTAAATTCTACACTTGTAGTGTAAATCTACGAAAAAAATGTAATTTTCAACTAAAAATTACATATATTTTGGTAGCATATTTACACGCAGTTTTTAGAGTGTAGCGCGCAATACACCTCGTAGAAAAATATGAATTAGTGAGAAGAGCGCGCGTGAATGATGAAACTGACTATGGGGGGGTTATAAAGCACACTTAGAGTCAAGATATATTAAAAAATTGAGGAGACCTTTTTTGCTTTTGCTTTATTTGATTTCAAACTTTTGGAATTTAAAAACAAATTTTTTTTTTACTCTGCAAAGAAACCAATATATAATAGAACATATATAGCTAATTCAAAAATGAGCTGCTGTATTCCATATTGTGAACCATTTTCTATATTACAGACGTAAATTGGATGATAAATCTTCTACACATTTTATTTTTTTTTTTTTAATTTTGAATATGTCATTATAAATGTAATTTCAAATTTGCACTTTTAGCCAGTTAGGAGAATAATTAAAAAACGCGAAGGCGCGCGTGAAATTAATATCTGTTAATGTGATCTGATAAAGAATATGTTAGTTCATAACACAAAAAAAAACCTAGATACCTTTTTCTGTTTTTTTATTTTATTCCTTAAAGTTGACGAAGAAAAATTTTTTTCTATATTTTTTCATCAGTATTTGCAAAATCACATAAATTCAGATTTCAAAGTTAGAAGAAACGAGATTACTTCCTAGAAAAGCAGAGGTCATTTTCTATATTTAGATGTCAAAACCAAATATATACGTGTGGGTCCCGGGACATAGGGATATCGAGGGAAATTGTAGGGCAGATGAGCTTGCAAGGCAAGGCACTACCGAGCAGGTTCTTCCTGACAAAGAACGCATAGGTATGCCGTTTGCCACATGCAAGCTAATGCTTAGACAGCATATCTATAAACTAGCAAGCGATAGATGGCAACAGAACCCAGTATGTCGAACATCAAGACAAACCTGGCCGAATTGGGACCACAAGCGATCTCGTCAAATATGTACTCTAAGGAGAGAGGAAATCTCGAACCTTGTTGGGTGCTCACAGGACACTGCCTCGTCGGGAAACACGCAGAGAGACTGGGTGCACCCTACCGTAGATGCTGCAGAAGCTGCAATGATGATGAGGAAGAGGAGACAATCGAACACCTCATTTGCCATTGCCCGGCTCTTAACAGCGCCAAACGACGCTTTCTTGGGACACCTTTCCTGGATAGTCTATCTAAAGTCGCGGTTGTCGGCATAAAGGACCTGGTGAATTTCATTAGGTTATCAAACTGGTTTAAAAAGGAGGAGTAATCTGTTTTCTTCTTGTGGTATCACAATCAGTATCTGCACTGGCCTAAGTGTGCCCCTATGGCAGCCACTCTAACCTAACCTAAATGGCTTAGATAGAGCTTTTCGTAACAGGTCATAAAATTCATAATTCATATGACATATTTTTTGTTCAACTTTGAGCACCCTGTATGGCTAAACGAAACGAAACTCAAAAAATTTTACATGGGTTTTTTTTGATCCATAAGATATCTGTCGATTGCAGTTAAAAAATATTTATTTATCACTACTTTAATTTCGAATTGGTTTTTGGCCAAAAAATCTCATTGTGCGTTGGTGAAACCGGGCCTAAGCATCGTGTTGAAAAAAAAAATAACCACAAAATTTGTTGATTTTTGGTTGATTTCACCCGATTGTTTTCCTGGGTGCAGTCAAACTTTTCTTAACGGTTTTTAATTTTGTTGAATCACTCGGTAACTAATACTTCGATTCTATTGATTTTTTCGGTACTAGTTAGGAAACTTGTTTAGCAACAAGATGTAGTGGTTATGGTTATTAATATTCCATATATAATAATATAATATAATACAATGGCGCTATTATAACTCTGACGAGTTTTATGGCCGAGCTTCTCTCCCAATTCGATGTGTGCTCCTTTTTGTTTTTTCCTACTAATTGGGTGGACCTACAGTTTTAAGCCGGCTCCGAACGCCGAATGCATTTTTTGTGAGAAGCATGGCAGAAATACACTCGGAGGGTATGCCGCCCACTGCCGAGAGATGACCGGTGCTCTTAAAAATCCCAATAATTGGATTTTTAGTAGTTAGACCTCTGGCATAGCAGGCGAGCACTCTACCCACTGCACCACAGCGGCCACAATATTCCATATTACTTTTTAAACATTTTATTTAAAACTAGAAATTAACAAAATTCGTTGTTTATTGTTCAAATTTCCAAAATTCTCTAAAGAAAATTTTTGAATTATGTATTCCAAATTTCACAATATAAATCATGATCAACAATATCAATAAAACACAAAGTTAAATTAACCCTACATTTACTACTCCTGCAGTAAAACATACATACATATATGTATAAGTACAAAAAAATGTATTAAGCTAAATAATAACAATAATATTAATTAATATTAAAAGTAACTTTTTTAGAATTAATGTTTAGAGCAGCAGTCTAAATATTAAGACCAGCCCCGTTGTTTTCTATTTATGCGACAAAGTGGTAAATATGTATGCACTAGGGCTGATGATTTGACCCGGGTAATGAGATGCCCGGGTACCCGGTCAATGTACAAGATATGTATATACATATATACGTATGTTGATATGTATGTGCGAACCATGTGTGTGGCTGAGCATTTGTACGGTACATATATGTGTGTAAATATGTATGCAGTTGTTTACATATGTTTAATATACATTTGAGGCAAATATGTATAAGAAATGCGCATATGGCGCAGTAGTTTTTTGATGATTGAATATCTATATATATAAGGATGAAAGTTTGTTTGTTTATTTGTTTGTTTGTTTATATGTTTGTTCCCTATGGACGCCGAAACTACCGGTTCGATCACATTAAAATTTTGACACAATGATCACCTGGTATTAGATTGAAATTATGACCACATTTAATTCTGGTATCTCAACCCCTTCCCGAGATATAGGCCAAAATATGGACCCAGATTCCTCCGAAATATTTTTCTGCATTATTGGTATCAAATTAAAGATATCAATCAGAGCTTCAATAGAGAGTTCATTCCGTTCCAATTTTCCAGTCGGTTCTCCAGATAGAGACCAAAATGTGGACCCGGATGGCCCCAAATATTTTTTCGTAATATTGGTATCAAATTAAAGGTGCTGATCAGGGTATCCATATATATTTTACACTATACGGATATCTCAATCGGTTCCCGGGATTGAGGCCGAAACATGGACCTAAATAGCCCCCGAAATATTTTTGGCCATTATTGGTATCAAATTAAAGGTATCAATCAGAGCTTCAATAGAGAGTTCATTCCATTCCAATTTTCCAGTTGGTGCTCCAAATAGAGACCAAAATGTGGACCCGGATGGCCCCAAATATTTTTTCGCAATATTGGTATCAAATTAAAGGTATCCATCAGAACTTCAATAGGGAGTTCATTCCATTCCAATTTTCCAGTTGGTGCTCCAAATAGAGACCAAAATGTGGACCCGGATGACCCCAAATATTTTTTCGCAATATTGGTATCAAATTAAAGGTGCTGATCAGGGTGGCCATATTTATTTTACACTATACGGATATCTCAATCGGTTCCCGGGAATGAGGCCGAAAAATGGACGTAAATAGCCCCCGAAATATTTTTGGGCATTGTTGGTATCAAATTAAAGGTATCAATCAGAACTTCAATAGAGAGTTCATTCCATTCCAATTTTCCAGTCGGTTCTCCAGATAGAGACCAAAACGTGGACCCGGATGGCCCCAAATAATTTTTCGCAATATTGGTACAAATTAAAGGTACTCATCAGGGTATCCATATATATTTTACACTATACGGATACCTCAATCGGTTCTCGGGATTGAGGCCGAAACATGGGCCTAAATAGCCCCCGAAATATTTTTGGGCATTGTTGGTATCAAATTAAAGGTATCAATCAGAGCTTCAATAGAGATTTCATTCCATTCCAATTTTCCAGTCGGTTATCCAAAATATATTAGTAATCATGATGTACACCGATATGTGCACCGGATGGCCATGGAAAGTTGCTGATAAGGAACGTGAGACGGGTAGAGAGAGATAGGGGGAACGGGAAATGCTGACTGGTGGGGAGACCGATAGGGAAGGGAGTGGCATAGTGTGATTTGTCGCAGCGAAGTGTGACGGGTATTTGCTAGTATGTATATATGTATGTACTTATGAGATTAGCGCCGCTGTACATACATATATACATATGTACAAACAAATGCATGTGCATCTGTGTATAAATTTTTATTTTATGCCATAAATTTTATTACACCTCGCCGTTTGGATCATGGCCTGTGCAGAGACTAAATAGACTCGAATGGAATAAATTGGGAACTAGTCGTTTTTTCTGCTTTTCATGTTTTTTGTACTTTTTATATAGGACTAGCTGTACCCAGCCAAGCTTTGCTTTGGCCCACTTCATATTATAGGTACTTGAAGCGAAAAACGGCACACTTTAAAATATGTTGGAAGTATCTAGAAACCGAAATTACCTCGGGTTGCAGAGCTCAGCACAATTCAGATAAGTTTAAAAAGTGAAGGAAAAAATTGATATTTTCAAAAGTTTGCTCTCTTCACGTTCTTATCCCATTTTTCTTCGTATTAGTCTCCAGCTCCCTTTCCCTCTACTTTTCTCTTTCTCTTTCCCTTTCCATTTATCTTTCCTTTCATTTCCGTTTTCCCTTTCCTTAACGTCACATTTCCGCTTCTCTTTCTCTATCGCTCTCTTACCTCTCATTTTCTGTCTTTCTCCTTTTTATTCCCCCTCTTATTTTTTCTCTAATTCCCTGTCTTACTGTCTTTCTCCCCATCCTCTTCATTTCATTTTTATTATATTCTCCCTCTCCTTTCCCAGTCTCATTACTCTTCCCCTTTCGCTAGGAAACTGAGTTTAGCATAACATACCCTGCATTCCACTTCTCATTTCATACCATCATTGCTTAAAAACATTCCGTGGCGTCCGAATCGTCTCTTTTACCCAAAATTGGGTATCGGGACTAAGAATCACTATGAAAATATCTCTATATAGCAGACCCGGTCAACACCTTTTATTTTATATCAGTATTGCTCAGAAGCAAGCCGGGCTTATCCGGGTCCACTTATTGACCCAGATCTAGGAACCATAATGGGTACGGTATCTGGAGACTTGACCAAGAAATCGTAATGGGTACGGCTCTACATGAGAGTCCGCTCAACACCTTTCATTTAGTACCAATATCCCTAAGATATATCCCGGTGTTATCCGGGTCCACATAATGACCCATATCTTGGGATCCCACCTACGAATCGTCATGCGCCGTAATTAAATATTAATATCGCTGAGAAATTATCCGGGGCCATCCGGATCCACATTTTGACCCACATCTGGGGACTTGACCTAGGAATCATAATGAGTTCATCTCTATGTAAAAGCACTGCCTTTCAGTTGACATCAATATCGTTGAGAAATTTTCCGGGGCAATCCGGGTCCACGTTCATTTGGTACCAATATCCCTGAGAAATATCCCGGTGTTATCCGGGTCCAGGTGCTGACCCACACCTTGGGACCCGACCTAGGAATCTTAATGAGTTCATTTCTATTTAAATCCCTGCTCAACACCCTTCATTTGATACCAATATCGCTGAGAAATTACCGGGGTCATCCGTGCCCACGTTTTGACCCATATCTGGAGACCCGACCTAGGAATCACAATGAGTACTATTCTATGTAAATTCTCTGCTCAATACCTTTCATTTGATATCAATATCGTCCAAAAATATTCAGGGGAAAGCCGGATCCACGTTTTGACCTTTTGACCTATATCTCGGGACCCGACTTCCGGATTTGAAAAAAATATGCATATAAACCATCTAGGGCAAGGTGCTAAGCTGGTGTGTAAATTTGATCAAAATCCCTCCACGCGTTTGGGCGAAAGCCGGCGACAAAGAAATGGGCTTGATTTTTATATATATATAGATAAGGGCTGACATTTATTGATATTTTTAAAGATAAATAAAATATAAATTCGTTTATGAAGAAATAATTGATTTTAAAAATTAAAAAATGTAAAATTCATATTATTGCAATAAATATTAAAAAAAATTATCAAATTTTTGTTTGTTTGTAGGTATAACCTCCTAGAAATTGATTGCTTTTTCGTTTTCATTCATGTGCATTACCTTGGAAGTAGTTAAAGTAATTAGGTTGGAATGAGCTAGTTTTGATGCAAAACCACGATTTTTCATGATTTTTTCCGTATTTTTTGTTCAATTAAGTTGTGTGAAATTCATTTTTTTAGATTTCCAGTTAATAGTATTTGTTTCTTTATGAGGACTGCAAAAGAAAAGTTGACAAACAAAAATTTTCTGGAGCATTTCTTAAACGGGTTTTATGGCAAAAGCCATAATCGCATATTTTTCCACATATGTATGTAAATACATATTTTTGCATTGCATGTGTGTATGTATGTAGGTACATTAGACTGTGTTTAATTTGACTGAAAGGATGAAAAATATCGGTAATTTGAATTTTAAACACGCTCTAATGTACATATTCAGCTAGGTAGCGCAATTTTTTTTAGCCCAAAATTACACTGAAGGTCGCAGCCGATACTAAGTCGTTAACTCGTTATAAAGCTATCTAGCAATGAATTCCGTTCAAAGGGCTATGAGGTGGAGGTTAAACCTCTTGAAAGATGGTCAGAAAAGGAAGGATTTCAAAAACAAAGAAAGAGAGAGAAAAAAGATTTTTAGGAAAAACATAAAAAAAAACCCGTTGAAGGTAAGAATGCTCAAAGCAATTTGGAATAGATGTAGACAATAAAATATTTTTGGCCGCATAAAACTTCAAAATCTACCTGTATGCGATGGCTTAAAGTAAAAAACCCTCAGAGAGTATTTCTGCCATGAAAAAGCTTCTCACAAAAAATGCATTCGCCGTTCGCAGCCGGCATAAAACTGTAGGTCCAACCAATTAGTAGGAAAAGTAAAAAAGACCACACCTCGAATTGGGAGAGAAGCTCGGCCATAAAAGTCGTCAGAGTTATAATAGCGTCATTGTATTATTATACTATTCTTATTAAATTTTGGTAGTACGTACATCAGTTTTTTTATATTCATCGCCACTATACATTATTAGATATCGTTTTAGTCCTCAGAATGTGCAAGTAATGTAAATTTTGAATTAATGAGTTAATTGCAATAAAATATGTGATCAACACTTGTTTTGTTATGAAAAATTTATGTTTTCCTTCATAGAAAAATTTGGAACGTCCGAACGGGAACGTCTGAACAAAATTAAAACCAATATTTCTCCAATAAAAAACGTCTACAGAAATATAACTTTAATGTAGTGACAGTCCTTGTATATTCCTCTATTAGTCGTATATACATCATTTTTTTATAGCATCAACCAATTCGCAGAATTTTAACGAAATCAGGTGTAACCCAAATACGAGGTACTTTTGAGGAACGTCCGAACGGCAACTTTAAATCCTTCTACAATGGTAATGTGTCATCTCTAGAAAAAAAGTTTGAAAGCTTTGGATAGAGGAGTACAAATTCTACATATGACAAAAAAAAATATTCTGATCCAAAGCCTACTATAGGTTTTACCTATACTGAAAATAATGTCGCAGCATGGAACGTCCGTAACGCTGGAAACACCCATATGTATATATGAATGTATGGAGACAAGTTAGCCGAAAACAAAACTTCATAGCCAACTACCTAAGCTGACTAAAAAGGATTGAGTTTTAAAATAAAATGTTAAGTTTTAAAATAAATATGCACACATATCAGTGCCCGCAAATTAAAGTAGTCTAACTTGAGATAATGCGAATTTAGCCTGTTTTATGGCATAAAATAAAAATTTATACACAGATGCACATGCATTTGCTTGTACATATTGTGGCGAATATAATCGGTTCTCCACTTACATCACTAAAATGATTGAACACATCTCTAGGGAAAGTGCCAGAACTAGAAGAAGATACCAGATAATTTCCAGTGTTGCCAGAATTTTCCAGATTGCGTTTGACAGACTATATAAGGCGGCGAGCAGGCGCTCCAGAGTCAGTCGTAATTTAACCGGAGAAGTGTTAACATCAAGTCAAGTAAAACAAGTGTAGACTTTTTAGTCGTGAAATAAAGCAGTGTGAATTAAGAAGTAAATAAAGACTTTTATTTAACAATTCAGCGATACGAACCCTATAGAAATAATCGAGCTATCGACAAATACGTAACAATTGGTGTCAGAATTGGAATTGTTAAATAAATTCCAGGACCAAGGATAACGAAGCAAGGATAACGAATCAAGGATAACGAATCAAGGATAAGGAAACAAGGATAACGAGACAAGGATAACGAAATAAGAATAATGGCAAAGTTAAATGATCTGAAAATCCAAGAACTTAAAAGGGAGTTAGAAAAGAGAAACCTGAGTACCACCGGCAATAAAATTGAACTACAGGCAAGGTTAAGAGTAGCTATGGAAGCATATAACATTAATGTAGATGAGTTTGATTTCAACGATGATGTGGAAGAGGTGCAAAAGGAAGAAACCCAGAAGGAAGAGGCTCCACAGTCAGTAGCAAACGTAGACATGAACTCGATATTGGCTGTGCTGACACAAATGTCGAAAAAAATGGAAGAACAACAGGCACAGATATCGGCAAAAATGGAAGATCAACAGGCACAGATGTCGACAAAAATCGAAGAACAACAGGCACAGATATCGGCAAAAATGGAAGATCAACAGGCACAGATGTCGACAAAAATCGAAGAACAACAGGCACAGATAACGTCAAAAATGGAATTGCAACAGTCAGTACTTTCATCACAGGTGTCCGGCATTGCGGCTCAGTTGGAGGCACAAGAAGAACGCATGTCCTTACAATTCAAGGCACAGGATGCAAAAATTATACAAGTTAAGGAGGTCCTTGAAGAAAGACAAGAAAAATTAGAGGACGATGTAAAAGCATTGAAAGCCCGTCTTCAGGATATTCAACTAAGTCGTCCAGACGCTTCAACTGCTACACAGAAGATAAAACCTCCGTCGTTTGATGGAAGTGGTCCATTTCAAGTATTCAAGCTACAATTTGAGAAAACGGCAGTTGTAAATAATTGGAGTGCGGAGGACAAAGTCGCTGCCCTGTTCGTAGCATTGAAAGGACCTGCAGCAGAAATATTACAGACTGTTAGCGAGGGCGAAAGGAACAGCTATGACGCAATTATGGGTGCCATTGAAAGACGTTATGGTAGCGAGCACAGGAAGCAGATATATCAAATGGAGTTGCAGAATCGCTTCCAGAAACCAAATGAGACGTTACAAGAATTTTCTTCTGAGATTGAGAGGCTAGCTCATTTGGCAAACGCAGGAGCACCTCAAGAATTCATCGAAAGAATGAAAATTCAAAGCTTCATCAATGGAATACGAGATATTGAAACGAAGCGGGCTACCTATGCAAACCCAAATGGAACTTTCGCTGAAACGGTCTCATATGCTTTGACACAGGAAACGGCATCTCTATTAAGCAAGCCCACTTACAAGGCTCATCGTGTGGAAGTGGAAACGCCAGACTTACTAAGCAAAATATGGGAGGCGTTGAATGAAATGCAGAAAAAGAAAAGTAATGCTGTGAAATGCTTCAGATGCGGAAAAATAGGACATATAGCACGCCACTGCAGCAATAGTTCCAGTAAGTTCAGCACTGCCGATGGGCGCAAGCGGAATATTGATGGGTATGAACAAGCGCCCAAATCAACTGAGTCGTTAAACTAAAGCGGGCCAGCCAAAAGGGGCGTGGGCTGGTCCCCACAATGGAATGCCCCATAATCTCTGTCTCTCAGTTGGGAAGAAGCACGAGTAATGTTACTATTGGTGGTTTGGTGGACGGAATGGAGCGAATGTTGACTGTGGATACGGGAGCATCTCATTCCATCATTCGATCTGACTTGGTAAAGAAGGAAATAAGGCCATTGTATGGAGGAAAATTGCGTACGGCAACAGGCGAGGATACCCAAGTCCTAGGGGAAGTTACATGCGAAGTTGTAATTGGAAATGTTGTCGTACTACACACCTTCATAGTGGCGGAAATTGTTGATGAAGTCATAATTGGTGTGGACTTCCTAATCGACCAAGGCATTAAGATTGACATGAAAAACAAGGTTATGAGTTACAAAAACTTGGAGGTTCCGCTAAATTTTGGCTACGATAAGAGATGCAGCAGTAAGAAAGTGCTCGTGGAAGAGAATCAGCAGATACCGCCAAAGTCCGAGGCAATTATTTGGGCAAAGATTGATGGAGATTGTGGGACAAACAAATTGTGGGTTGTCGAAGCAGAAACAGAAACTAAATCCGATGTACTTGTTGGAAAAACCCTGGCTATGACAAAAGAAGATGGACGACTACCAGTAAGAGTACTTAATGAGTTCAAGTCACCAATCAAACTCTCCAAAGGTGCTATATTGGGAAAATGCGAAGAGGTTGACATCATCATGAATTGCGAACAATCCCAAGGAGAAGTTTCTACTAGCAATACAGATCTTTCAGATGAAATAAATGCTTGGACAGAAGAACTGCAGGAGAATCACAAAAGAAAGGCGAAAGAATTACTTGCCAAGTATTCTAGCATATTTGATAAGGATGGTACAAAACCAGGCAGGACAAATATTGTGAAGCATCACATTGACACCGGTGATGCAAGGCCAATCCGTCAGGCTCCTCGCAGCGTTCCATTAGCGAAACGTCAAATGGTGAGCCAGATTATACAAGAAATGAGCAACAGTGGGGTAGTTGAACCATCAGTCAGTCCATGGAGTTCTCCGGTAGTACTTGTTAAAAAGAAAGATGGCAAGATGAGATTCTGCGTTGACTACCGGAAACTGAATGATGTAACGAAAAAGGATAGTTACCCATTGCCAAGAATTGACGACACTCTGGACTCGCTATCTGGAACGGAATGGTTTTCAACACTGGACTTGAAAAGCGGCTATTGGCAAGTCGAAGTAAAAGAGGAAGACAAGGAGAAAACAGCCTTCAGTGTTGGCGATGGTCTTTGGCAATTTACGGTGATGCCATTTGGATTATGTAATGCTCCAGCTACCTTTGAGAGACTTATGGATCAGGTACTGAAAGGATTGCACTGGAAAACATGTCTTGTGTACCTGGACGATATCATTGTATTGGGAAAAGGCTTTGATGAACATCTCAAAAATTTGGAGGAAGTTTTCCGAAGAATAGCTGGCGCTGGTCTCAAGTTAAGTCCTAAGAAATGTGCATTATTCAAGAAAGAAGTAAAATACTTGGGACATAAAGTGACTACAAAGGGCATCTGCACTGATAACGAAAAAATAGAAGCAGTAAAAGATTGGCCAAGACCTCGGAATCTACATGAATTGCGAAGCTTTCTTGGGCTGTGCACATACTATCGCCGATTTGTACCAAATTTTGCCAGCGTAGCAAATCGTCTCACGGAGCTTATGAGGAAAAATAAGACTTTTGAGTGGAGGAAGGAACAAGAAATGGCTTTCCAAACGTTAAAAGATCGGCTTTGTACTGCTCCAATGCTAGCATACCCGGTTCCAGGAGCGAGGTTTATTTTGGATACTGATGCGAGTGGTTATGCTATAGGAGGTGTTTTGTCACAGGAAATCGACGGACAGGAGAAGGTTATCGCATACTACAGCCGATCAATTGGGAAACCGGAAAGAAATTACTGTGTAACACGAAGAGAACTATTGACATTGGTAGAATGCATCAAACACTTCCATAAGTACCTCTATGGTCAACGATTCCACGTCAGGACTGATCATGCAGCGTTAAAATGGCTTTTGAAATTCCGAAATCCGGAGGGTCAGTTAGCAAGGTGGATTGAGCGACTACAAAATTATGACTTTTCTATAGACCATCGCAAAGGCAGTACCCATGGAAATGCTGATGCAATGTCGCGGCGACCATGTAATCTTGAATGCAAGCATTGCTCTAAAGCTGAGGAGAAGGAAGACATCATAGATGTTCGGCTAATGACAATAACATCTACAGACGAATGGAATGCGGAACAATTAAGGAAGTGTCAGATAGAAGATCCAGATCTGGCACGTGTAATGATTGGTTTGGAGCAAAACGAACGACCATCAAAAGAAGAGATGTCAGCAGAAAGTCCTGTTGCCAAATCATATTGGGCACAGTGGAATAGTTTGCAATTGGTAAATGGTTGCCTACATCGTGTTTGGGAGAGTGAAGATGGTCAAAGTTCTAAAACATTGATAGTTGTTCCAAGGAAAAGAATACCGGATGTGTTAAATGAACTACACAATGGTCCAAGTGGAGGTCATCTTGGAGTAACAAAGACGGTAGAGAAAATCAAGAAGGGGTTTTATTGGGTCGGCTGCCGTCAGACAGTTGTTGAGTGGATTGCGAACTGCGACGTGTGCATAAAGGCTAAGGGTCCCAAATCCAGGAGTCATGGGCTGATGAAACAATACAACTCAGGAGCACCATTTGAGAGAATTGCCATGGATGTAGCTGGGCCATTTCCTACTAGCAAACTTGGAAACAAATATGTACTGGTAGTCATGGATTACTTCAGCAAATGGCCGGAGGTGTACCCGATTCCAAATCAAGAAGCAGAAACTATAGCCGAAGTATTCACCAACAATTGGGTGGCGAGATATGGTGCACCTATAGAGCTACATTCTGACCAAGGAAGGAACTTCGAATCAGTTGTGTTTCAGGAGCTGTGCAAAACACTGGGTATTAGGAAAACCCGAACAACTGCGTTGCATCCACAATCAGACGGCATGGTAGAAAGATTTAACAGAACATTAGAGGAACATTTACGAAAAGTGGTGGACAAGTTCCAGAGAGATTGGGACACTCATATTCCTCTGTTCCTGATGGCATATCGATCGGCCGTACACGATACAACAGGTCAGACTCCTGCAAAAGTAATCTTTGGTAGTGATCTTCGACTGCCAGCTGACTTGAAATTTGGGATAAGTGCTGATGCGGGAATAAATGCCAGACAATCTAACAACGTTCTGGAAGAGGAAATGAGAGAAATACATGAACTTGTAAGACAGCGAACAAAGATCATGAGTGACAAGATGAAGGCCAGATACGACAAGGCAATGAACTCAGAAGGTTTTGTTGAGGGAGATCTAGTTTTGCTATACAACCCGCAGCGAAAGAAAGGTTTGTCCCCGAAATTGCAGTGTACTTGGGAAGGGCCCTACAAAGTGATTAAACGGCTCAACGATGTTGTGTATCGCATACAAACGATTGGAAGACCAAGGAATAAAATGAAAGTGGTTCATCTGGAAAGGCTAGCAGCATTTGGGACAAGTAATGTGTCAGATCGGGACGATCAGACTTAGGTGGAGGGCAGTGTGGCGAATATAATCGGTGCTCCACTTACATCACTAAAATGATTGAACACATCTCTAGGGAAAGTGCCAGAACTAGAAGAAGATACCAGATAATTTCCAGTGTTGCCAGAATTTTCCAGATTGCGTTTGACAGACTATATAAGGCGGCGAGCAGGCGCTCCAGAGTCAGTCGTAATTTAACCGTAGAAGTGTTAACATCAAGTCAAGTAAAACAAGTGTAGACTTTTTAGTCGTGAAATAAAGCAGTGTGAATTAAGAAGTAAATAAAGACTTTTATTTAACAATTCAGCGATACGAACCCTATAGAAATAATCGAGCTATCGACAAATACGTAACAATATGTACATATGTACAGCGGTGCTAATCTCATAAGTACATATGTACATATATACATATATTCAATCATCAAAAAACTACTGCGCCATATGCGCATTTCGTATATTTGCCTCAAATGTATATTAAACATATGTAAACAACTGCATACATATTTACACACATATATGTACCGTACAAATGCTCAGCCACACACATGGTTCGCACATACATATCAACATACGTATATATGTACATATATACATATCTTGCACATCCATAAACGCGCGGCCTACTGTGGTAAGCAGCATTTGTCGCATTAGCCGGCATCAACAACGATGCCCGGGTACCCGGGTACCCGGACATTACCCGGGCCATACCCGAAATACCCGGGTATCAGCAGCTCTAGTATGCACATATGTACATATCGTCCTATAGTTTTTTGTTTTTACGAGGAGGAAGCATCGAAAGCCTTTACCCCGTCAGTGTGGGATTCTAACCAGCACTAAACCTCCTACTGTCATCGTAGCGAACCCCCCGGTACTACCGTCAAGCTACCGTCGAGAGGTGGGTTGAGCACAAGGCTCGAAGTGTCCGTAATGGTCGCGTTATTTCCCTCAGTCTGCCTTAGGAGGCTTCACCTAGTTCCCCTAGATGCGATCAGTGTTAGGTGGTCTGCGAAGGCCAATGCTCCGCACCACACGCTATGACGAATGCTGGAGGCCTAGCTCCTGTACGTATCCGTAACGGGTGCAGGAGGCTGAGCTCCAGTACGTATCCGTTCCAATCATAGTGGTCACTGTAAGGTGGTCTGCGGAGGCCAAAGCTAAACATCACGCTCGCTGACGGATGCAGGAAGCCAAGCTCCTGTACTTATCCGTAACGGATGCAAGAGTCCGAGCTCCTGTACGTATCCGTTCCACTCGAAGTGGTCAATTAGTCGAACTATTCTGTGATAAGTGATATGCGGACGCCTAAGTTTCACGGCACGCGCGATGACGGATGTAAGAGGCTGAACTCCTGTACGTACCCATTCCACTCGAGATCTCGAAGTACCTATGATTAGAAGTTATAATCTAACATGATTAGTACTTCCTTAGTCGCCGCTCATTCGCTGTATTCTCTCTAGGCTTCTCAGTGTTTTCATGGTGTCTGGTATTACGTCACTCGCTGCAGCCCATTTTACCTTGTTTTCCAGCATATTCTTTACGAATGACTCAGGTGTATAGTTTCCTCCAAATAGTGTACGGAGCTTGTTTCTAGATTCGTAAAATCTTTTACACTCAAAGAATACGTGATATACATCTTCCATTGCTTGCCCCCGGCAGTAATCACACGTTGGGTTTGACTCGTGCTTAAAGCGGTAAAGATAGGCCTTGAAACAACTGTATCCAGATAGAAACTGCGTCAGGTAGAAACCGACTTCGCCGTGTGATCTTTCCAACCAGATTCTCAAGTCTGATATGCATCTACATATGTGTCCAGCGTCCCTTCGTGGAGTTGCTCCTTCTGAGCTGCCAGCTTTGCATGCTGGCCACTCTCGCCTCGAAGCGTTCCGCCTCGTTTTGTGCAATCACTGCAGCTTCTTTTGCCAGTATATCTCTAGGGTAAAGACTGGCAATAACAATAGCGGCTTCATCCGACACTGTTTTAAACGCACATCACACTCTCAACGCGCACAGGCGGTAAGTAATCTTGATGTAATGAAAATATAACTTATTATGCTCTATAGCGTGGTGCCACACAGGGGCGCCGTAGAGAACTTGGCTCCTTACGACGCACGCAAGAAGTTGTCGCCGCCGTTGCTTTGGACCACGTGCATATGCAATATGGGTTTTAAATGATAATCTTCTGTCTGTCATAATTATCAGGTACTTTACTGCTTGGAACGTGACGATGTCATGATTTCTAGTTCTTATTATAGTATGCTCTACGTTTTTCCTCCTTGATATGAGCACTGACTCCGTTTTTCCAGCTACAAGCCATTTAATCCAGCCACCTTTGAACGCCGGTTATACTTTCGTTCGTTTTTGTGCGTATATCGTCTAGTTGCTTAGCGGTAACAACCGAGGCAATGTCGTCGGCAAAGCCAAATATTTTTACGCCTTCCGGAAACCTAAGGCGTAAAACACCGTCATATATTATGTTCCACAGGAGGGGGCCGAGTACTGAGCTTTGTGGGACGCCACCGGAAACTTTTAATTTCATTTTTCATTTAATAATTTAAACATTAGTGTAAGTACTTATGTAAATCTTTTGTAGCACAACAATAATAATTAAACAAAACATAACATGTATACGACAATAGCTTAAGACTAAACTTATAACTAATTAGATATATTAATATTTATTCCCTATTCAAGGATAGTATAGAGTAAAATAAAGTGCAAAGGAGAGGAAAGGAAAAAGGAAAGATGATTAGTATTTCAGTGAAATTAACATAGTATAAGTATATAAGTAAAAAGACGTTTACGGTTTGGTGTCGGTATATGAATTAACTTTATTATATAAAATTTGCTTCTTTTATACAAAATTTATTCTTATGTACTACTTATTTCCCTGCAGGAAGTGTATATAACTTAAAACTGACTTTAAACTGTTTACAAAGACACTAGTGGTCACTTTTAATTGTATATTTTCTTTGAAAAAGGCTAACTACTTTTGTTTGGGAATGGCGATAAAAAAGTCAGTCCTGTGTACTTCTGCATTACTTGGAGGGTAACTATAAACTAACTTTTTTTGGATGAAAAATAATTGATCCCAAAATACATATAACATTCATTTTTAGAAAATTATACAAAAAATACAAGGGAAATGGTTGCAGATGTAGCTGTTACATACATACATGTTTACATGGAATTCGCAAAAGTTTCGATATTCTTCCATTGCTTTGCTTCCCAAATCCAAAAAGAGGAATTTTCACAGCAAAATTCTATCAGTTTAAATATTTTTGAATAGAAATATTGTCATCAGGCATTTGAAAGCTTTTGTCAATGCACACTTTACGTTTTTTTTGATATTCCTGCATGACAAAGCAACTAACTAAAAATGGGTTTCTTGCTGTTTGATACAAATTGATTATTTTTTTCAATTGTCTCAAAATAGCCAGTTAAAAGTCAACTATTTTAGGAATTGATTTTTTTCTTCCTGCAGGGTTACTACGATACATATTTACTCTAAATGTGTAACAATAATGGGACTCTTTCCCACGGTATATTGTACATATGTACATGTACCTACGTACATGTACATATGTATGCTCCTATGAGCACTTAGGCTTAGAATAACATTGGAAGCGTGAGAATGGCAGCGTCAGCAATTTTTGTGTACTTACAATTTGTGTGGGGCTGACTAAGTAGTCAGCGCCAGGGCGTGACAACACAATGTATGGAGATTTATTACGTATGTATGTTTGCGCTTGTGTAACTACATTTGACGCTCTACAATAGACAGCCATCCATCACATTTTTTTAAGAAAATAAGATAACAAACCAGCAGGAACAGAGTTCCATACACGTTTAGCGTTGACAAAGAATAGTCTGAACGAGGAGTGAAAATTATACTGTGGAACTATAAGGTCACTTACACGGGCAGATTTAGTAAAATTTAGTTTCTCGTAAAGATAGCTTGGTGTCTTATCACTCATGAGATGGAAGACGAAGGTCAATTTCTAAGTTTAAGATAATCGGCAAGTCCACATCCTAACAGGCTACTCCTCCACGCTGTTATATGCTCAAATCTCGATAATCCGAACACATAACGCGCAGCAAATTAATGGCATAATTAGCTGGATAGTGAGTTTCCGTCATGTGTGTACTGTGGGTACTGACACATTGACCAAAGACATACCAACAGTGGAAACATCAGCAGCTAGGCTGGAGCAATAACAGTCCGTACGCAACATGTTAATATTAAGATCACCACAGGCAATAACATTGTCAAAGTCAGCAGAAACAGACAACAAGTACTCGAAGAACTCACTAGGACTACAATATTTACTAGGATTGTAAAAACATCAGATAAGGGTACGTGACATGACAGTACATAATTCAACTGAAAAATATTCTACACTACCCTTGGTTGACTGACCTATAAGATTCACTTTTAGGTAATTTTTAAAGTAAATAGCTACCCCGCCACCTCTTTTCCCTATCCTATCGTTTCTGAACATTTCATAATTTCTAATGTCGAAATGACCATCAGCAATGTCATTTCTGTAGCCACCAGGTATAATCGCCTAAGTTGTAAAATATGATTTCGAGATAAATTGCTTTTTATATTCGAATGCGTTTTTTTTTTTTTTTTTTTCAAAAATTATAAAATTCGATTAAAAACCATGAATGCAAAATGAGCCATCCACAATGTTACGATTAAAGTTTGCTAATAAAACAAAACGTTATGAAGAAACTTCATTAAGTACTATATACATACATTTTGGCTGTTATAGCAAGTTTAACATATCTCTATTGTGAGTTAAGCCAAAATGTTTTTATTAATATCTTTTGATTGAAATAAGTTACAGGTATGGGGGTTTTACAGAAATATACAGTTTTTAAGTATAATAACGTGATATATATAACTCAATTTTGTCTTAAGTCGACTTAAGCGGTTATGGCTTGTGAACACAGATTTTTGAACCACGTTTCAGACACACAAATTATATCCACACCTGGGTATTCAAATACATTTCTGACCACATCCATTTTGTCAGCATTGAGACTGCGCGCATTTATGTGAACAATTTTCAAGCCATTACTACGATTACACAAAACATTTAACATAGCCAGACTACGATCATCAACGCTAGACGTTGTGTTACCTGTCAACACCATAGCAAAGCAACATTAAGACGAAGGTTCAAAATAATATACATAAATAAAGCTATGCCTGCTGAAGAAGAACTATAGCAATAAAATATACATAAATACACACATACAGCTATCAAAACTGCAACAAATCAGCTTCACTAGTGATCTTCGTCAATGCGCTGTGATTTCCCTTCTCTGCGTTGGCATGCACACTCCCACGAAACGTGTACACACACGCCAGCCGTTTCTCCTTCCGCAGCTTAATAGCGTTTTGAGATTTCCCTTTGATATGCTCTAAGCACATTCGAACCGGCGAGCGACAAGCAGCCAGCTGTCAAAATTAAAATGCACACGTTCTTAGGGGCGCACACATTTAAACGCCAGCACGACTTCACGGCAGAAGGGTTGCATTTGTCGCTGCCGCCAATATAGAACTATTTCTAATTTGACAAGCGACAATGCACATGTACAGGCAGAAACGTGTGTACATGTGCATTTTAAATAGGTACGTGGCCATTTTCAAAGCCGTCGTCTTTAAAATATTTCAGTAGTGAGTTTCTGTAAGAAATCGAGTAGATTTGTCTATTTTGATGACGTCACGTCGATTCTATCAAAACTTCTCTATTGATCGATAGCGAGTGTTTCTACAAGCATTAATCGATAAAATTTGGAACAGTGATGGAAATGAAACGCCAATCGAGAACTTAAACGCCAAAATAAATGTAATGCTCTAAGCATATTCGAACCGGCGAGCGAAAAGCAGCCAGCTGTCAAAAGTAAAATGCACACGTTCTTATGGGCGCACACATTTTAACGCCAGCACGACTTCACGGCAGAAGGGTTGCATTTGTCGCTGCCGTAAATATAGACCTATTTCTAATTTGACAAGCGACAATGCGCATGTACAGGCAGAAACGTGTGTATGTGTGCATTTTGGGAGTACAAAGACGCTCCTTAAGAGACTCTACAAATCCTTTAAATATATATTAAATATATTTAAATGTATATTCATTAATATATAGTATGTACATATATACATAAATAATTTGTTTTAATTAAAATATAATTACATTCTGGCTGAATTCGGCTGTTTTGTCCATTTTTTCGACCGGTGAAAGTTTTCTCACCGTTTAAAAAGTTGGCGAGTATATTGATAGATAATATATCGACTATTTTGCTTACAGTAACACCTTTAATCGATCATTCCTACTGAATTGGAATGGAACATATCAGCTGATTTGTCAGTTCTATCGATCCATTCGACTCATTTTCATACAGAAACGCATGCATCGAGAATGACGTCATGATGACGTCAAATCGACTATTTCAGTAGAGAACATTGATCGATATGAGTTACAGAAACTCACTACAGATGTTTACTTCAGATGACGGTTGATGTCGACAGATGCTGCTTAGCAGTTGCCGGTTCGAATGTGCTTAGAGCAATATGCTCTCATAAATATGAAAATTACCCGCAAACCCAACAGGGGATAGGGGGATGGAGTGCATTCGCCTGCGGTAATCACCAAAAGCGCGAAGAGTGTGATTTCGACCGAGAGGCGAGTGAAATTTGATGATAATTGCACTGTTTTGATTGGTTGGTGAAGGGCGCGTGAGTTACATATAAAGACAGCAACCTACCCAATTCGTACATATCATTTTCTGATGATGGGAAATGTAAGTGCAAAATGAGAAACCCGAAATTCAAAACGAGAAAATGTAAGTTCAATTACTAAACGTTGTAAAAAATGAATTTTGGAGATAATTGTGCAATTTGCGGAAATAATATGCGCTACAAAAGCGTGACGAAGTTAATCAGCTGTTTGCATATGTTCCATACCCAATCCGTAGATAGTTTTGTGTCCGGAATATCCAGTTATCCAATCTGCAGAGCAGATATCGTTGGTAAGGACTTCATATTGTTATATATTGGTACATATTTAAATATATGTACGTATAAATATACTTCCATTTTTTCAAAAGCAAAGGAACGATGCATACGGAAAAATTACCATAAAAATACTGAGCAAGATCGAGGAAGATTGGTAGCGACTGCAAATCGTGGCGATGATTGGAAAACCCTTGCTAACTCCCTTGGTATATGCTATAAAACTGCCCATCGTTGGATAATCAGCGGTACTGAAACAATGAAGCCCAGAGAAGGTGCCAGAAATAAAAAAATTTTGGACGAGCATGTAAATGCCATTTTATCGTGGCTAGAGGCAGATTGTTCTCTAACGCTGAAACAAATGAGTGAGAGAGTGCGTAACGACTTTGGCATTTCAGTGACACCCACAACAATTGGTAACCACCTCGATGGCAGAATGTTTAACCTGTAAAATGTACACGCGATGCCGACTAACATGAATACCGATGAAAATAAGGCAAACCGAGCACAATACGTGAGGAAACTGAACGAAGCAGTTCGAGCAGGAAAGCAGATCACATGGCTTGACAAGACCAACTTTAACCTTTTTTGCCGAATGTCTCGCGGTAGATCCAGAGTTGGCCAGCGCGCTGTTCTAATGTTTCCCGCAGCACGAGGTCCGAACGTGCATTTGATTGGAGGTATAACAACCGTCGGCGTATTGCTTATGGAACGTAAAAGGGGTTCATTCACCAGAGAAGCATGCAGTGATTTTGTTAGGAGGTTGATTGAACGTTGGCAAAATATGGGTAATAATGTGAGAGACTTAGTTATTGTTTGCGACAACGCGCCATGCCACTCTTCCATTGAAGAAAGTGTGGAAGAGCATTCGGGAGGAGCGGAAACAGTTTTACGCCTAGGACCTTACTCTCCAATGTTAAATCCCATCGAGGACATTTGGGCAAAGATCAAAATGGAGGTAAAATCAAACCTCGGTTTGCCAAATGTACATCCCCCTGGAGTTTGCGAGCAGCGGTTGCAGTATTTGGAAAGCGTAATAGACAACGCTAAGAGGACAATCACTGGATGTGATTGTGCAAGGACCATGCAGCACACAACAACTTTCCATACAGATGCACTTGCCTTAAATGATATGCATGTTGGAATATAAATTAACATTTAAACTGCGTTGTTCATGCACATACATATATATACATGTGCATATAAATTTGGATTATCTTTCTGTTAAATTGCATAGATCTTTTTGTTGAAATATATATATGTATTATAATATTTAAAACTGCGTTGTCCACGTAAATTCATACATACATATATGTATGAATATAAACCTGTATTACTCTTTAATAAAATTGAATTTTCAATACCGTATTTATTCTCATTATAAATTTACATTTTCTCGTTTTGAATATACCTATTCACGTTTTGAATTTATGTTTTCTCAATACGAATTTATATTTCTCAATATCAACTTATAAATCCCCAATATGAATTTATACTTTCCCATTTGAATTTCGGTTTTCTCATTTTGAACTTACATTTCTCAATATGAATTTACACATTCTCAATACGAATTTACATTTCTCAATACGATCTTACATATTCTGATTATGGACTTGAAAAGGTGTAATAAAGTCAGTCTAGTTTTAACCACCTCCAGCGGCAGCTCGCTACCCCGAAATAAGTTTATTTTTTAAAATGTCTTCTAACACGGTCGACAACAAAATTGCCGCAGTCGGTAGGATTTCGATAAGTAAGAAATCGACGTCCAGTGATCGAATCGAAATAAAACTAAAAATTAAATATTTCGTTATAAATTAAAATTCGAAAATCCTGCGATTCCGTAGTCCATTCAGGAGTTGGCCGGACCCTCTAGGATATAAAGTAAAGAAATAAATAAAACTGAAGCGACAGTGCAGTAATTGCAACGAATTTGCAAAACACCACTCACCAAAAAAAAACACTAAAACATACATTAGTGACAGTGCAGTGATCGCGACAAAATTGCTGTTTACCACTCATCGAAAAAATAATAAAAATAGCGAAGAATATTAAAAAGAGGCACATAGAGTTTGGCAGGCGGAGGATGGCGCAACAAGACCAAGCTCAAATGTCTTCGGTAGACATGGTCGAGGAACTTCAGAGAAGGCAGCAGCAGATTGAGGCGCTACGTACAGCATATTTGGAGTTGCAAAATAATCAAGGAGTGAACAATGCAGAACGAACCAACATCTGGAAAGCAATAAACAACCTATCAACATTCACAGGGACGAGCGAAATCACTATCAACAGCTTTTTCAGCAGTACTGAATATTTTTTAACTACAGTGACCAACGACCTACTAAGGAAAGAAGCGGTACGTAGTATCTATACTTCTATACTAATTATACAAAAAGTACTGGACCGATTTTAATAATTCTTTTTTTAAAATTTCGCAAATGGTAAATTCTCGGCAACCATGTACTTTTTTTTGCGCATTTCTAAGACTTTAATACGTTTTTCACGGTTTTAAATTTCGAAAAACTCAAAAAAGCGCAAGCATAGACAGATTCGTTTGGTCATTTGCCGTGTTCAGTGGAGGCAGCGCAGCGTAGGCGACTCATATGTTTGTTTTTGCACGGTTTGTTGTTTGTCTCGGTGCCCAGCAAAAATCTGGTCGTCGCTATTACCTTTCAGGTATGACAGAAGGCCTTGCCATGGAACATGGAACGAGTTCATCACTTCTTTCACGCATTGCCAGTAATGCAGAGTGGAATGAGCTTCCATTACCCATTGCACGTAATGCAAAGTAGAATGGAGCGCAAAAAATGAACTGGAATAAATACCAGTGGAAATTTCTATCATGCCTTACATTTTTCGCCTTCTTTCTCTGCTTCCCTGTAAGGTATTCTTTATTTGATTCACTAGAATCCTTGCGGTATTGCGTGATTTATTCGTTCGGCGGTAATGCAATGGGTAAGTCCTTCCCTCCAATGACAAGCCCATGTTAATGTCAGGCATTCTGTCAACGAATTTGGAAGCGATTGCCAGGGTTTTTCTGGATTACCCTCTTAAATCCATGGTCATCGAGTTTTTTGGTGGGTGGCAATCAAAAACCTGTTTACACATGCATACCATGCTATAAGTCAAGAACGCCAGCAGCTACACGTGCGATATTGGTATCAACTGAAAGGCCAGCAGTAAAACGTGTACATATTTTTTGGGTTTATAAAAGGGAGACTTATAAAAATATCTGTAAAAAGGTGTACAAAAAAAAAAATTCCGTAAAAAGTGGAAAAAAATTATTTTCCATAAAAAGTGTACAAACAAAAAAATTCCATAAGAAGTGGATAAAGCATTTTTTCCGTAAAAAGGGGACATAGCAATTTATTCCGTAAAAAGGAGACACATCGTTTTCTCTATAATAAGTAGGTGGACAAATCATGTTGCTTAGAAAAGATTGGATGGATGTGCGTGTTAATTATTATAAAAGTAAGTGCATACAGATGATTTGTAATCATTTTTATTTTTATCATAGTTATAATTATTATTAGAATATTGAATTAATTAAAAACTAAATTTAATTTAAATTTAAATTTGGATACAGGTCTCAATTATGTTCACGAACCAAAAGAAAACTGTTCTCAGTTCTCATACATATACAAAAGCTAGACTCTAGCAACAATGTTGATATGCTGTACACCAATATTCATACATAAAAACAAGTAAAATCAATGGAAAAAAATGACACAGCTCACCTCGCCCAATTCGCTATGTACAAACGTATGTCACTGGACACCATTAGCTACGCTGCCGCCCACTTCCACTTGCCTGGGCTTTGAATTGCTGGCTTTCATCTGCCCCATATACTTTCCTGTATTCTTCGTTGTTGTTATTGCTGCCACTGCTTACCGACTTGCACGTCCGTCCAAGTGCATGTTTCCCACCGATTCAAAAATTCAGATCATTTGCACTCTACCTGCCCTTTCGTTACCTTGGCAAATACTTCCCCTCCACCAATACAACAGTTCCGGTAAGTTTCGTCGATTTTTGTTAATTTGCCATTAAATATTATTTTAATTTAAGCCGCTTTCGATTCACAATTTCTCTGCTGGCTATAAATTTCCTTCTGTCAAATTTATATGTGAATGCTAGCGAGCAGAGGGAAATTTTTATCGACCAGTTAGCGAGTATGGCTACTACTCATTATGGGTTCAAACATTTTTGTTCGATCCGACTTCGCTTGTGTGATGGCGAATCGAAAACGACATTATTTTCAGCTGCTTTTCTATGCATGTCAAACGTTTGGGTCTCTTCTTCTTCACTGTCCGATGGTTGGCTGTTACGACCTGTTGTCTTTGCTCAGGTTGCTGCGCGGTTGGTTCTGAACTTTGCTATGTGACCAGTTGGTTCGACTTTGTCAACCTATTGTACTTACGAAGTTTGGATACTCGTTTCTGCAAAAGTTGCGTGTCTTATGGTTTGAACATGTTTTCGGTTGCCATTATACAATTTTTGAGCCAACCTGAACTCTGTTAATTAACTATGAGAACTGTTCACAATGCTGTTATGCGTTTCATCACATTTGGTCGAATGGCCTGAAATGTTGCTAACATGCGAATGTTACCTGTCGCAAGGCCTGTGATGTTGATTACATACGAATGTCACATCAAGCGATCGACATCACTTGATGACAAATTCAAAACTTGCTTTGTGATATACGATATCGACGCTATTCTCGGAGTGTGTTAGGCACGCTTTGCCAAAACCACACCCGACGAAGTCATGCCTATACTGGAAGTATACTAGAGACTCATTCCTTGGAATTAAGACTAATATAACGTCAACCTCGACCTTTTTGTTCACTACCAATGCACTTGGTGCTATGTTCAGCGCCCCGAACTTCAAAACAGTGCTGCTGCTCTGGTTTTATGTATCTTTTGCTTGCTTTAGGATGCTGCGGAGGCGGCTAAAACTTCTACTGAAGCCGTCTGGCACTCCCAGAGCGTTGTTGGCGGCCTTGGTAAGGAGTATTGAGTGCAGCCGAGCAACAGGGTGTTGAGTAGGCTAAAGCTGGAACATAATTCACTTGTGCTGTTGCTTATACACTTATTTCGAGTTGTGGTGATTGCTTGGGTGTTGGTGTTGCGGTTTGCAGCGGCCTGGCCGCACTTGGCGCTATGAGCGGCGCACCCAGTGAGTGACCATATGCTGTCTGCCGTGACTAATGCCAAGGCCGGCGATGACTTCCAGCACTAATCTCCGGTTGAATCTGATTCCTAGCTACCTGTGGAATAAAGTACACCTGCCTATAAGTCTGCTGCCCTAACATCTGTCTAATAGCACCTACTATTGCCACCTGCCACTTACCTTGCCTTTAAAAGCAGAACGACCTGGTTGCTTTATTCTGAGGCTGAGCACCTTGCTCTTTACCTGATAATACTCAGTGGATTATGCCGATTATATTGATTGCTATGACACTTCTTGATGGGTGTTATCTAGACTTTTCCATGCAATAGCATAGACTAAAATTACCACTTTATCGCACGATGGTCGGAATAGAAAAGAAAAATGTCGGCGTTTTCAAAGCCGAGCGAGGCCTCGTTTAGGTGTCTTCTATCATTTTCTGTATCGATTGACGTTGTTGCCAACCGAAATAGTACGCTGTGTTTCATGCGCAAGTTATTTCGAAACCTAATTCCTGTTCTACACTGCGCGACCGTAACAAGGTATTGAGCAGGGCTTTAACATAGACCTATTTTCTTTGTGATTTCCATGCCGGCTCTCCTGATATGGGTCGAAAGATGGATCTGGATGACGTCGGGATGTGTCTGAGCGATATTGGTATCGAATGAAAGGCCTTGATCTGGACTTCAATATAGAGCTATTTTAATAGTGATGCCTAGGCCGGGTCTCCAGATAAGGGTCAACAGGTGGACCGGATGACCCTCGACTATTTCTGATGGCGCGTTTGTATGATGTTGTTGGGCATATCATCAAAAAAAAATTTTGGGGCACCTTAAGGGAGCGGGAGTTATGCATGCTTTAATTCAGTTATCGGCATTCCAATACATGCAAAGAAATTATTAGTTGCATGTGTATTAGTGAGAGAGCGTTGTGGGGCAATGTCGGCAGCCGCTCTCATTCGATCAGTTGATGTCAGATTGTTGTTGACAACAGACGTTTGTCCAATTATGTGCGGGCGTACGTATGAAAACACACATTTGTGTTTACATACCTAGAAACAAACATATATACGTATGCAGGAAACATACACGCATTGCTTGATCCGCCATCGACCTGCTAGAATGGCAAACCGAATGATACTAAGCACTTTGTTCGGTTTTAATTATTGCGCTCGCATGAAACTCACGTATTAAATACGTGTAAGAAGCTTGTTATTAGCACCAGCTCAGTGAGCCAGGCCGTGCCGATAATTGCTTTAATTCATTATTAGTAGTACTCAGTAAGTAAAAAAAAAATAAAAAGTCTGTAAAAAATGTAAGTATATCCCGCGCCTTTAAAGTGCCCCAAAATTTTTTTTTGCTAATAGTTACTAATGGAATGCTCAACAATATCAAACAAAAGCGCCATCTGACCGCGGTCCAGAACATAAAAATTGCGAATAATGTTTAAAAAAAAAAAATTATTTGCAAAAATAAGAAATGCAGTTTGGTAGAAGATACCATCTTTTATCTATATGTCAAAATTTAGCCAAATCGGTTTGACCAATCGTGAGAAAATCGGCAAAAACTGAGGATCTTCGAAAAGTTTTGATAGCTATAACTTTTAAAATAATTCGAATTTCGGAAAATTGTTAAATACGTATTTTTGTTTAAGCGTTGTGAGCCATACTACCCACTTTCATTAAAGTACGTGGCCGTCGAAAAAATTTTAAGTGGCTCAGTTCAAAAAATTCAACTCATATAATACAGGAAAAACTTATTTCTATGTACTCAAATGATAACCAAATCAAATTTACTAAGTGCACCTATAGAGCACAAGATTTAGAGACAGAAGTAGAAGCTATTAAACAAATATCCTTCTACCATGTTAAAGAAAGTATGCACTCAGGCATACAAGAAACTTATAACCAAATAAAAAATAAAGTTTACTATCCGAAAATTATGGAATTAATTCAAATAGTAATTAATCAATGCGACGTATGAAATACGACAGATATCCAATTAAACAAAAATTCTAGGAAACTCCGGTGGATAAAAACCAGATCGGTTATGTAGACACTTATGTGATGAAAGGATTACATTTTCTAACTATAATAGATAAATTTGGTGCAGCATACGCATTAAATGATAGAAATCATATTACAATAATTGAACAACTTGAAGACCATTTTGCTAAAATTGGGAAACCAAAGAAAATAATAGCAGACAATGAATTTAACACAGTAAAGCTGGGGTTATAGATACTTAACATAGCATGGAACAAGTTGAGAAACGGACCGCTTTATGCGCGCCCCGTAAAAATGTAAATGAATCAGACTTATATGTTACGCTAAGGGCCGTTTACTCAACCTCTGATTAACGCTAATCACGGTAAAAGTCCGGTTAAACATCATTACCGACTTCATCAAACCATGTATTTATCATGTGGTCGATAATGCAGTCCATAAGTTAACCGGGCCTTTATCCTCCGGTTAGCATTAATCAGAGGTTGAGTAAACGGCCCTAAGTGTGCATAATCAAATGTACCCAAACCCCATTGAACAGAAATTTTGAGTGAGTTTGTTGATGCTACGTTAAGTATCTATAACTCCAGCTTAAGAATAAAAGATTTTTTGAGCAGTGAAAATGTGGATTTACATCTTACTAAACCAAATAGCCACACAGGCAACGCTGATGTAGAGCGACTACATAACACAATAGCGGAAAAATTCAGGATATTATACAAAGCTAATAAGGACATGCCTATTAAGCAATTAATCCAAAAAGCAATTAGAAACTATAATGATAGATATCATTCTACTATTAAATGTACTCCAAATGAGGTACATCTAGGTAAAGTAGATATACAAAAAATAAAAATAATATAGAAAAAACTAAAAGGAAAATAATTGATAAACTGAATAAAAATAGGATAGAGTATGAGGAAAGGAGAAGAGAAGGCTACATTAAAAATTATAAAGCACTAAGACATAAGGAACAACCTAGGTATAAGAAAGCAAATCTAAAGAATATTCATCCTTGTCATATTAAAAAACCATTAAAATTTACAGAAATTCCTAATGATAACGATGATACTATTGCTATGGACATTTCTAGTTAAAGGATCACTGACAGCAACAAAACTGACAGAGAAAACAGGATTTGTTGACATTCAAATAAGAAGAGAAGATATAGTAAATGATACGGGCATAGTAATACACATAATACACAAGAAATAAAAAATATAATTAAGGAAATGACGGAAAACATTAGTTTTATGAAGATAAAAAATAAAGATATATTATAAGCAGACGCTAGAAACAAATTAAGGACTTTAGTACCGAAACCTAGAAGACGAACACGAGGATTAGTAAATGTAGTAGGAAGTGTATCCAAATGGATGTTTGGAACTATGGATGACGAAGATAGACAAAAAATTCAAAATCATTTTACAAAAACGGATGAAAATATGAATCAACAAATACATGTAAATGAACATTTTAATTTAGCGTTAGAACAATTAAAAAATATTGTTAATAGCGATAGAAAACAAATCGAAATAGGATTTGATGTAATTAATAAATATATAGATGAAGAATATAAACAAAATATGTACCTACTTAGAACAAATTGCGAAAATTCAATTATTAAAGAGTAAAATTGAACAAATCCAAGATAATGTAGTATCAGCTAAATGTGTTATACTTTATCCAAATATTGAAATCATGAAATAACGCAATATAATATTGGCTTTAATAAGCTTAAATATTTACAATTAGGAACAGCAACTTTAAATAATACTTCGCTCATATTAGGAATTAAAATACTAAAATCATTCCTACAAGTAAAAATAAGAAAAATTATCTCTCTACCCAATAAAGAACAAAAAGAAATAGCAGCAAAAATAGAAGAAATTTTTTCTTATGCAAAAAAAATCAAATCAATACCAAGAAAATAAACACCTTAAACAACTAAAACCTAGCACCCTTTTTGTAATAAAAAATAATTGTAAACTTATAACAAATAAAGAATTAAAAGTTATATCTATTGACGAAAAAACTATAGTTGATTCAGTAACAAAAACAGGAAGCCAAAGAACGACTTCCTGTCCAACTTTAAAATAATAAGTAAATAGTGCAAAAATGATCGAAATACGATAATTTATAATAAGCAAAATTAATAAGAAGTCACAACAACAAAATCAATTAAGTACTTAGTAAGCACAATAAGGGCCGTTGTGGTGCAGTGGGTAGAGTGCTCGCCTACTATACCAGAGGTCTCGGGTTCAAGCCCCAGTCCGGACAAACACCAAAAAATTTTTTTCTAATTAGTAAAAATCCAATTATTGGGTTTTTAAGAGCAGCGGCCACCTCTCGGCAGTGTGCGGCATACCCTCCGAGAGTATTTCTGCCATGAAAAAGCTTCTAACAAAAAAATGCATTCGCCGTTCGGAGCCGGCATAAAATTGTAGGTCCACCCTATTAGTAGGAAAAACAAAAAGGAGCACACCTCGAATTGGGAGAGAAGCTCGGCCACAAAACTCGTCAGAGTTATAATAGCGCCATTGTATTATATTATTATTAAGCACAGTAAGTAAATACATATGTATGTATGCATTTGACAAAATTGTTAAGTTATATTTTAAGTGAAATAAACTAATAAAGTCAGTCTTATTTTAACCACCTCCAGCGGCAGCTCGTTACCTCGAAATAAGTTTGTTATTTTTTAAAAAGTCTTCTAACACGGTCGACAACAAAATTCGTGCGGAAGATATCATGCACTTGGGGCGACAAAAATTCTATTGAGAGACATATCACATAATATATGCTCTTCAGATTCTCTCCCACTGAGTATGGTACTCAACCGCATCTGTGCTAAGCTCCGGCTCAGCTTTGCATTGAGTGACACTAGCCAATTGTTGCTGGAGATTAGCTATGTCACTCTCCGCTTTATAGCTTAAACAGAATCAGCGTCGGACGAATTTTCGTCGGACGCGGCGTTCTGTCAAACGATTAAAATACACGGCAGTATATGTGAATGAATAGAACGAAAACGCTGGCGAAAATCGCCCGGCGAAAATTCGTCAGAATAGACTTATTTCTAATTTGGACGCTATCGCCTGTCAAATAAATAATTTCGAACTTGATAAAAACATGTAATAAAACAAAAATATACATTTTTTGTTGTGGAAAAAATTGAAAATATCGACAGAAGAGAAGAGTCAATGAAAGAAGTAAGGAAACAGCGTAATTATAAAAATATGCATATGGCAATTTCGCCTTGATTCTGTTTTACTGGGCGATATTCACAAACAAATGTCATCGCCGCACCACGCGAAAACACGTCCGGCGATTGGTTCTCTTTAAAGCTTTACGCATGTTTGACTCAAGCGTCGTTATGCGATTCGCCAACTCCGTAGCTATTGCCTCAAAAGCACTCAATTCACTCATACCTTTTGAGAGTTTCGCATCCATCTCACTCAAACCCACACCCACACGCTCAATCAGTGGTAGAAAGTGATCAGCCTGCTGCTGTAGCTTAGCATCCATCTCTTTTAACAACACAGTTAAGAGGGTACTTCATCTTCGGCTAGTCTCACTGTTTTCGCAGCTGGTGAAGCTTTGCACGGGCGTTTCACAGGCATTGTTGTTGCTGTTGTTTTTTCGCTGTTTGTCTTCTTGTCATTTTAATTATATAAATTTTTATTTGCAAAAAATTGCGATATATGGCACAATTTGAACACTCTTTGAAAATCAGCAACAGCGCGGCGCAAGTCAAGCAGTAGACGCCAACGAAAATACAAAGCACAGCACGGACCGTACGTAGACAAATAAAAAGTAAAGCGTGAATAACGAGTATTCATGGACGTTGATGTATAAACAATTTCGAAATAGGATTTCTATTCCCTTTGTGATTTTCTTTGGATTAGAATGCGACTATTTTTTATAATTTTTTGATGTGATTGTCACTCTATTTTGTTGTTTTTTTTTTATTTCATTTTATTTGTTCTTGTTTTTGTTTTTGTTTTTGCTTTTATTTTTGTTTTGTTTTTGCTCTGGCGTTTGCTTTCATTTGATACCAATATCTCTCAGAAACATTCAAGGATCATCCGGGTCCACGTTTTGAGCCATATCTCAGGACCCGACTTAGGAATCATAAAGAATAGAGCTCTATGTAGAAGCCTTCCTCAAGTCCTTTAATTTGATACCAGTTTTGCTCAGAAACATTCAAGGATCATCCGGGTCCTCGTTTTGACCCATATCTGGAGACCCGGTCTAGCGGTCACAATGAAAAGAGCTTCATATCGAAGTCCTGTTCAAAACCTTTCATTTCATACCAATATTGCTCAGAAAATTAGATAGGTAGATGTAGGTATGCATATCCATACATTTGCATACATGTTCAAACAGGTTGGTCCTTTTTATTTTGCCTATTTGTCGCATTGTTGCAGAAAAGAAATATTTGCATTTGTACGACTATGCATGCAAGCATTTTTAAGTACCTACATGCCTAGAGGAAACTAGTTTCCCCGATCTCGAGTGCCATATTGCAATCATTTAGGGAAGTAACGGATGAGGAAGTTCTCCAAGCAGCTACGGGACTCAAGGAGAGCAAGTCCCCTGGACCAGACGCAATACCTAACAAAGTGCTTAAAGTAGCCTTCAAACATGCGACATCAGTGTTCACGAAGCTGTTTAATTCATGTTTAGCAGGAGGTACATTCCCAACGATATGGAAACACCAAAAGTTGGCACTACTACCTAAGCCTGGAAAGGACCTCACTTTATCATCTAGTTACAGACCCATATGCCTACTTGATTCGGCCGGTAAAATCTTAGAAAGAGTCATCTGCAATCGCCTGGAAAGGGAAGTCATGGCATTAGAAGGCATATCCGAAAATCAATTCGGCTTTAGGAAAGGGAGAACCACAGTTCACGCAGTGGACGCGGTAAAAAAGGTAGCCCAAGACGCCATAAGTCGCACCCGATGGCTGTCAGGTACTAAAGTGTACTGTCTTATAGTAACCCTGGACATAAAGAACGCATTCAGTACGGCCAACTGGGCAAAAATCCTGGATGCGCTCGATCGCATCGGAACACCAAAATACCTGAGAAGGCTGGTACGAAGCTACTTCGAAAATCGAACGCTGGAGTACGAAACCTCAGCCGGCACTAAGAAATTAAAAGTTACCGGTGGCGTCCCACAAGGCTCAGTGCTAGGCCCCCTCCTGTGGAATATAATGTATGACGGTGTTTTACGCCTTAGGTTTCCGGAAGGCGTAAAAATATTTGGCTTTTCCGACGACATTGCCCTGGTTGTTACCGCTAAGCAACTAGATGATATACGCACAAAAACGAACGAAAGTATAACCGGCGTTCAAAGGTGGCAGGATAAAAATGGCTTGCAACTGGCGGAGCAAAAAACGGAGTCAGTGCTCATATCAAGCAGGAAAAAAGTAGAGCATACTATAGTAAGAAGTGGAAATCATGACATCTTCATGCTCCAAGCAGTAAAGTACCTGGGAATTATGATAGACAGAAGATTATCATTTAAAACCCATATTGAATACGCAAATGATAAGACTTCAGCGACCGTGACGGCACTAACACGCATAATGCTGAACTCACGTGGTCCAAAGCAACGGCGGCGACAACTTCTTGCGTGCGTCGTAAAGAGCCAAATTCTCTACGGCGCCCCTGTGTGGCACCACGCTATAGAGCATCATAAGTCATATTTTCGTTGCATCTAGTCGACTTACCGCCTGTGCGCGTTGAGAGTGTGTTGTGCGTTTAAAACAGTGTCGGATGAAGCCGCTCTGGTTATAGCCAGTCTATACCCTATAGATATACTGGCAAAAGAAGCTGCAGTGATTGCACAAAGCGAGGCGGAACGCTTCGAGGCGAGAGAGGCCAGCATGCAAAGCTGGCAACTCCACGAAGGGACGTTGGACACATATGTAGATGCATACCAGACTTGAGAATCTGGTTGGAAAGAGAACACGGCGAAGTCGATTTCTACCTGACGTAGTTTCTATCTGGACACGGTTGTTTCAAGGCCTATCTTTACCGCTTTAAGCACGAGTCAAACCCAACGTGTGATTACTGCGGGGGGTAAGCAATAGAGGATGTATATCACGTATTCTTTGAGTGTGCAAGATTTTACGAATCCAGAAATAAGCTCCGTAGACTATATGGAGGAAACTATACACCTGAGTCATTCGTGAAGCATATGCTAGAAAGCAAGACAAAAGGGACTGCAGCGAGTTACGTAATAGCAGACACCATGAAACTACTGAGAAGCCTAGAGAGAATACGGCGAATGAGCGGCGACTAAAGAACCACTAATCATGTCAGATTACCGCTGCTAATCATAGGTACTTCGAACCCCGAGTGGAACGGATACGTATAGGAGTTCAGCCTCCTACATCCGTCATCGCGCGTGCCGCGGAACTTAGGCGTCCGCATATCACTTATCACAGAATTGTTAGTTCGAATAATTGACCACTTCGTGTGGAACGGATACGTACAGGAGCTCGGCCTCTTGCATCCGTTACGGATACGTACAGGAGCTAGGCCTCCTGCATCCGTCATAGCGCGTGGTGTGGAGCTTTGGCCTCCGCAGACCACCAGACCACTAAATAATGACAACTTCCAGTGGAACGGATACGTACAGGAGCTCGGCCTCCTGCATCCGTTACGGATACGTACAGGAGCTAGGCCTCCTGCATCCTTCATAGCGCGTGGTGTGGAGCTTTGGCCTCCGCAGACCACCAGACCGCTAAACAATGACCACTTCCAGTGAAACGGATACGTACAGGAGCTCGGCCTCCTGAATCCGTTACGGATACGTACAGGAGCTAGGCCTCCTGCATCCGTCACCGCGCGTGGTGTTGAGCTTTGTCCTCCGCAGACCACCTTACTGTGACCATTACGATTGGAACGGGTACGTACAGGAGCTAGGCTTCCTGCATCCGTCATAGCGTGTGGTGCGGAGCATTGGCCTCCGCAGACCACCTAACACTGATCGCTTCTAGGGGAACGGGTGAAGCCTCCAAAGGCAGACGGAGGGAAATAACGCGACCATTACGGACACTTCGATACTTGTGCTCAACCCACCTCCAGACGGTAGCTTGACGGTAGTACCGGGGGGTTCAGTACGATGACAGTAGCAGGTTTAGTGCAGGTTAGAGTCCCACATTGACGGGGTAAAGGCTATCGATGCTTCCTCCTCGTAAAAAAAAAAAAATAAAAAACATGCCTAGCTACCTACCTACCACTGACAATGCCAAGGTCATTTACGGTTTACGCATTTACATGTTTACGCGTAAACTTTACCTGTTTTTCGAAATTACTCGTAGCTACAGCAAAGATGTTTACACATCAAAAACAAAAATAGAGCGATAAAAACACGTCCGTCGTGGCTGATTGTAATATGTTGTTTTAAATTCTTAGTGCTGGCTGAGGTTTAATACTCCTGCGTTCGATTTTCGAAGTAGCTTCGTACCAGCCTTCTCAGGTATTTTGGTGTTCCGATGCGATCGAGCGCATCCAGGATTTTTGCCCAGTTGGCAGTACTGAATGCGTTCCTTATGTCCAATGGTTACTATAAGACAGTACTCTTTAGTACCTGACAGCCATCGGGTGCCACTTATGGCGTCTTGGGCTAACTTTTTTACCGCTTCCACTGGGTGAACGGTGGATTTCCCTTTCCTAAAGCCGAATTGATTCTCGGAGATGCCTTCTAATGCCATGACTTCCCTTTTCAGGCGATTGTAGATGACTCTTTCTAATATTTTGCCGGCCGAATCAAGTAGGCATATGGGCCTGTAGCTAGATGATAAAGTCTTCCTATATGCACACGTACATATGTATGTACATTAGACCGTATCGCCCCCGCATATGATGACTTTTTGGAAAACATTTCCGGAGAATTTTTTAATTTTTTTTTTTTGGAAGCCGTTAGATGTCGATAAAATTTATTTTACTCATATCTTCGGTATTTATAGTCCGATCTCTAAGTTTAATACACCAATGTCTTTGGCTTGAAAGGGCGGCTTATACTATGGAATATTATTAACCATATGTGTGCCATTGGGGTCACTACCACCCAGTACTTAGTTTATACCACCTAATATACCTTTTTATGTCTGCATGCTAAACGTAGTCAAAAATCATTAATCTTTTGCAAAATAAGTATTTCGATCGCTTGAGCAGAACCCGAAATAAAATACTTTCAACATTCCGAGGAATATAAGTTTTTCGATTCCTATGGTATTTTAGGTTAATTTTACAGACAAATTTTCTGAGGAGACCCCTAGTAGAATTTTATGCCAAATAATTTTCTAGAACATTTTAAGCCTCTAGCGACCTTAAAAATACTATTTTTCTTGATTTTCTAAAAAAAGGGAGTCAAAATAACCCTTTATTGGCGGTGCTAGAGGGTTAAAATGTTCTAGAAAATTATTCGCCATAAAATTTCAGTAGGGGTCTCCTCAGAAGAAATCTTCGTAAAGTGAACCTAAAGGACCAAAGGAAGCGAAAACCCTATATTCCACGGAATGTTGAACGTGTTTTTTTTCGAGTTCTACTGAAGCGATCGAAATACTTATTTTGCAAAAGATTAATGATTTTAGACTACGTTTAACATGCAGGCATAAAAAATTGCATTAGGGTGGTATAAACTAAGTACTGGGTGGTAGTGACCCCAATGACGCATATAGGGTTAATAATATTCCATAGTATAAGGCGTCCTTTCAAGCCAAATACATTAGTGTATTAAACTTAGAGATCGGACTAATATTACCGAAGATATGAGAAAACTAAATTTTAGCGACATCTAGCGGCATCAAAAAAAAAAAAAATAAAAACTTTTCCGGAAATGTTTTTCAAAAAGACATTATATACGGGGGCGTACGGGGAACTTTAATTTTGCGTCCCTATAAGGCGAGACGACCTAATGTACATATGTGCAGAGCATAATACGGTTAATAAGCCGAGCTTATCTCTTCGGCGGTGACAAATAAATCAGAATAAATTATTGCTATCACTCGTTGTTAGACTAGCCACAGGTGAGTTTCATATTTTCCCAATTCCTATAATTTTTCCATAGCATCACGTCACTGCGTCCATAAACAGCATAACTCCATTTGTGCTGATCCCCATATTTTAGCAGGACATCACTGCTAGTATATATACTTTCAATTGTACAAATAAACATAATTGTAAGATTTAAATATTAATTCAACAGTGTTTTATTTACTCCTTTGATTTCATATATTACACTGGATCACAAAATGAAATTTGTTGTATGTACTTTGGACGTGACTACCCTATATATATGTAAAATCGGTCGCTGAATCCGAAAATCGGGTTCATTTTTAATTCTATGGGAAGGTTTTTGAGATATCGGCAATTTACCGTTATTTGGCCAATGGCTCCACTTAATCCTGACTGTCTCTTTAACAGAGTGAGCTATCTTCCGTGAGGTAACACCAAACGAAAGAAAATTAAATTTCCTTTTCATGGCTCCTATAACTTTTTTCTCTAACTCTTATAGTTTCTGAAATATTGACGATTAAATTTGAATTTTTTCGATTTTTTACGATTTTTTGAAGAAAAAATTGACTTTGTCAGGCAATATCTTTAAAACCAATGTCTTCACCTTCGGTTTTCCTTTACGTGAAGCTCCATTCTATTGGGAAAAAGATAAGCTATCAACGAAGAAAATCCATGCTAAAATGGAAAAGTTATATTCGATCAAGTAGATACAGGCACGTCGCGCAATGCCTCTGCACGGGTATATTCTATGCATGTTATACCCGTAAATGGGCTTGTATCTACTGCGCTGCCAACGTGCTGCTACTGCAGATGTGTAGGTATTGGTACAACATGCATAGAATATACCCGTCCAGAGGAATTGCGCGACTTGGCTGTATTTACTTGATCGCCTATATCTTTTCCATTTTACCATGGATTTTCTTCGTTGATAGCTTATTTTTTTGGTAATGGAACGGAGCTTCAGACAAAGGAGTAAAACCGAAGATGAAAACATTGGTTTTAAAGATATTGCCTGACAAAGTCAATTTTTTCTTCAAAAAATCGTAAAAAATGGAAAAAATTCAAATTTAATCGTCAATATTTCAGAAACTATAAGAGTTAGGGAAAAATGTTATAGGAGCCATGAAAAGGAAATTTAATTTTCTTTCGTTTGGTGTTACTTCAAGGAAGATAGCTCACTGAGTTAAAGAGACATTCAGGATTAAGTGGAGCCATCGGCCAAATAACGGTAAATTGCCGATATCTCAAAAACCTTCCCATAGAATTAAAAATGAACCCGATTTTCGGAATCAGCGACCGATTTTACATATAGATAGGATGGTCGCGTTCAGAGTATTTTTTGGCTGTAGAGCAGTGTTATTAGTCGGCCGGAGAACGTCACTCCCCGCAAGTAAACAATTAATATTAGATTCAGTTGGTGTAGTAGATGAAATATGTGCAGGATTTAAATGAATAATTGATAAAGTTTTAATAGTATTACCTTTTTGAATGTTAAAAGTATTTTTTATACTCAGCTGTACTAGTACACAGAGTATTATAGTTTTAATCACATAACGGTGGATTGTAACAGAATGAAATAATCGAGATAGATATAGACTTATATATATCAAAATGATCAGGGTGAAAAGAGAAATCGATTGAGCCATGTCCGTCCGTCCGTCCGTCTGTCCGTCCGTCCGTCTGTAAACACTCTAACTCGCGTAAAAATTGAGGTATTTTGATGAAATTTGCAATGCAAGTTGGTATCGACACTCGGACGGTTGGTATTGAAAATGGGCGAAATCGGACCATGACCACGCCCACTTTTCCTATATAGAAAAAATCGGAAATTTGGTATCTCAGTCACTAATATAGCTGGAGCGATGAAATTTTACCCACGTGTTGAGCTCAGGCCCCTATGAAGAAATTTGATCAAACTTTGGAAAATGGGCGGTGCCACGCCCACTTATTAAGGGTCAAACATGGAATGTTTTATATGTCATAACTCAGAAACCATTGAAGGTATATCGATGAAATTTGGTATGCGTGATTTACTTACTTAGCCAAACATTTGGACGGAAAATAGTTAAAATCGGTTGACGGCCACGCACACTTTTATATATGTATATTATAAAGTGACCTAATAAAAACATTTTAAGCGATATCTCTGTCAAATATAAAGATATATCACTGAAATTTTGTCGCATGAGTCCAACTATGGACATAAATCAGAAAACACAAAAATTTTGAAAAATGGGCGGTGCCACGCCCACTTATTAAGGGGCAAACATTGAAAGTTTTATGAGTCATAACTCAGAAACCGTTGAAGATATATCGATGAAATTTGGTGTGCGTAATACACTTACTTAAGCAAATGTTTGGACTAAAAATTGCCAAAATCGGTTGACGACCACGCCCACTTTTATATATGGGTATTATAAAGTGGCCTAATAAAAACATTTTAAGCGATATCTTTGTCAAATATACAGGTAATTCATTGAAATTTTGTGGTATGAGTTCCACAATAGACCGGAAACAAAAAGTAGAAAAATTTGGAAAATGGGCGTGGCACCGCCTCTTTTTAGACAAAGGAATATACGAGATTTCTTAGCCTATAACTCGACAAATAATTGAGATATTATGACGAAACTTGGTTTATACACTTTTATAACTTGTGTTAATAGACATGCAAAAATTTATTCAAATCGGTTTATGACCACGCCTACTTTTTAAAAAAGATATTACTGGAACACCCTTTAGGAAATTATTAACGTGACATCTTTGTAACTAGAAGTCATAAAGGAATGAAATTTTGAGCAAAGAATAATATTCATATGCTTTGTTGGATGACTGATAAAAATGTTGAAAATAGGCATGGTTACGCCCACTTTATGCAGCACTCGCTTTATATACAATACACCGTGATTCTATCAGACGCAAACAAATAATGAAAGCATACAGCTGAGTATCTAATGTTCGATTCCACTCGAACTTAGGCTTCCTTACTTGTTTGTTTTGATATTACTTTAAATGGTCCTTCGTAAGGTGATTTAAGTCCAGAAGTTTGATTTATCTTTACAAATACATACATATTCGCATTCTTCGAGAGATTTTGGAACAAAGCTAACATCTTTATTATGATGTAGAATTTTTGTTCTAACTTTTGAAAAATGATCTCGCAATCTTTTAAGCAGGGACTTGTAACGCGTTTCGGTTTCGGTTTCTGTTACACAGCTAAGTAACAAAACTGAAACAAAACTCCTTTGTAACAAAAGTCGTAACAAAACTCCGAAACGTTTCCAGCAGAAACAAAACCTGTAACGAAACTAAATTAATTTTGTTCTTTGTAACAGAAACAGAAACAGAAACAAAACTCCTTTGTAACAAAAGTCGTAACAAAACTCCGAAACGTTTCCAGCAGAAACAAAACCTGTAACGAAACTAAATTAATTTTGTTCCTTGTAACAAAATCCGTAACGAAACTAAATTAATTTTGTTTCTCAGTATCAGTATTTGCTTAATTAATCAAGCTTTATTACATTTCTGGTAATCTATCATTCCTCGCAGCCAATTATAGTCCGAAACAAGTTTCTAATAGGTATTAGTTAATAAAGCAAATTATAAGGGTTTTTTTTTAATTTCGCCTTAGTAAATTTTGACATATTTTCGTTACGGATTTTGTTACAAGGAACAAAATTTATTTAGTTTCGTACAGGTTTTGTTTCTACTGGAAACGTTTCGGAGTTTTGTTACGACTTTTGTTACAAAGCAGTTTTGTTTGTGTTTCTGTTTCTGTTACAAGGGAAAATATGAAACTCACCAGTTGAGTTAAAAAAAAAGGAAACGTGAGTAAGGAGTACTCATGAACATTGATGTGTAATCAGTTTCGAAATAGGACTTTTATTCCATTTCCCTTATTCCTTTTTTCACTGGTTTTCTATCGATTAAAATGCGACTATAGTTTTTATAATTTTTTGTTGCCATTGTCACTGCTACATTTTGTTGTTTTTGTTTGTTTTGTTTGTTTTGGTCTTTGGTTTTTGATTTTTAATTTTTGATTTTTGATTTTGTTTTGTTTTGCTCAGAAACATGCAAGATCATTCGGATCCACGTTTGACCCATATCTCGAGGCTCCGTGTAGAAGTCCTGCTCAAAACCTTTCATTTGATACCAACAATGCTCAGAAATATTCAAGGATCATCCGGGTCCTCATTTTGACCCATATGTAGAGACCCGGTCTAGAATAGAGTCCTATACGAAAGCCCCGCTCAACATCTTTCATTTGATACCAATATTGTAGAAGGCCAGCTCAAAACCTTTCATTAGATACCAATATTACTCAGAAACACACAAGATCATCCGGGTCCTCGTTTTGACACATATCTCGCGACCCGACCTAGGAATCATAAAGAATAGGGCTCCCTGTAGATGCCCTGTCCAAAACTTTTCATACATATATATGGTATACATATGTATATATATTAATATAATATAATACAATGGCGCTATTATAACTCTGACGAGTTTTATGGCCGAGCTTCTCTCCCAATTCGAGGTGTGCTCCTTTTTTGTTTTTCCTACTAATTGGGTGGACCTACAGTTTTATGCCGGCTCCGAACGGCGAATGCATTTTTTGTGAGAAGCTTTTTTCATGGCAGGAATACTCTCGGAGGGTATGCCGCCCACTGCCGAGAGGTGACCGCTGCTCTTGAAAAAACCCAATAATTGGATTTTTACTAATTGAAAAATTGTTTTGGTGTTTGGCTCGGACCGTGGTTTGAACCCGAGACCTCTGACACAGCAGGCGAGCACTCTACCCACTGCACCACAGTGGCCACATATATATATATTATATACCTAAAAATAATAAGTCCATCCTAATGTACGGTAAATAGTATTATAATAATTTTTATAGTTTTGCCACTGAGAAACAAAATTAATTTCGTTTCTGGTTTTGTTTTTGTTGCAAGGAACAAAATTAATTTTTTTAATTTTTTAGAAAATAGAAAAAAACTTTTTAAGCATGGATGTAACTACAGCTGTTTCACCTTAGATCCCTCTAAGACTCATCAGGTTACTTTTGCTTTTGCCAAGACTCGAACTTGCGCACCTTGCAGTACAATAACTACAGTTCTAACCGCTGAGCTATTGCCTGCCTTCGACATCTGATAGAAAATTTGTTGCTAGTTTCTTTCCTACTATAATTCGTTTCTAACTTATGCACATACATATGTACATATTTACATATTATTGTATGATTAAACATAAGTAGCGAATAAAGTGTAGGGATGTTCAAATGAACTTAATTTTTTATTTAATTTATTTAATTTAACGAGCACAGGCCCAGGTTACATTTTTTTTATTTTAAATTTTTTAGAAACTAAAAAAAAACTTGTTAAGCATGGATGTAACTACAGCTGCTTCACCTTAGATCCCTCTAAGACTCATCAGGTTACTTTTGCTTCTGCCAAGACTCGAACTTGTGAGTTGGTTGCTGAAACATGTAATTTGAAGCTTACTATTGCGGCAGTGGAGACAAGGGTGACTGCAGTAGAGAACTCTTGTTCAGACGTGTTCAACGTATGCAGAGAGCTGATCGCAGCGCAAGCCCAGTTCAGTGCTCTTGAGAGTAGTGCAGCTGCTACCGATCTGATCATTACCGGTATTCCAAAAGCAGCCAATGAGAGCCTGCCTGATCTCTTTTCAAAAATTTGCAGAGCAGTTGACCACAAAGCTCCTCCACTGCGCGACGTTTTTCGTGTGCAGAGTAAGCGAAATACAAATACAAAGAATGAAAGCTCTGGTCCAATTGTGGTAAAACTCTTTTCTGCGTGTGAGCGTAACCTTCTCTTAAAATCTGTTGCTGGGTACCGAAAGTCAAAGAAAAGAGCACTAGCACTCTCTGATATTGATCTGCCTGGTTATGGGTCAATATATGTATATACATGGGAGTTTACCTAAAAATTTAAGAGAAGTAATGACGTACGCCACAGAACTTAAGCGGAAGAAACTAGTAGCATCGGAATTCTCTTTCCGTGGCAAATTATTTGTGCGGATTAAACCAAATGAAGATCCAAAATTAATGCGAAGCAGAGCAGAGTTAAATGCATTGATTGGGAAGTGACAGTATATGTACACCATACCTGGGTAATACTGAGTAGTAATTGGACTATTACGTACTTAAATACTTTATATTTTGATCTTGAAGTAATGAGTCCGTACTAAGTACTTTCAGAATATTCAAGTACTAGTACAAGTACAAGTACAAGTACAAGTACAAGTACAAGTACAAGTACAAAGAATTGAAAAAGAATTGAAGTTTTAGCAAATACTTCAAAGTAATTTTTCAATTATTTTCAAGTACTTTCAATTCTTTTCAATTATGTGATTCCCCTATCCCTAACTTCGTTTGCTATACTCTTTCTATGCTGTTGTTTTTTTCTAACTCTCTCTTTGGTTTCCTGTTACAATCACATATATTTTTATTTTGTTAATTGTTTTGTTGCAATATTTGTTTACTTATTATTTGTAGTAGTTCCTTCAGCAGCGAATGGATTATAATCCCAGTGGTAAACTCGCCTGTAGCATTGATGAAAACCATAAAGTGGTGATTAATATATTGTGTAGGCAGTCAAATGGGTTAAATATTATGCACTTCAATGCTCGTAGTCTGAATAGTGACAAGTTGGACTACGTTCGGGATATTTTTGTAAATTCAAACGTTGACATTATCTGTGTATCTGAAATTTGGGTTTCACCAGATATCAACGATTTTTACTATAATATCCCGATTTACAACCTCATATGTGTTGACCGTATAGGAAAACGAGGGAGGGTGTTGCTATTTATCACAAGTCCGTCTTAAAAATCAGAGTTCTAGCCGAATCAAAAAACTGCGACACGGAATTTCTAATTGCTGAATTTTCTGATAATATATCAAAAGTATTGGTGTCATGTGTGTATAACCCGAATAGGAGTTTTTTCCTTGATACGTTTTTTGCTGAGTTGTCTTTGTTCTTGATAAATTATGAGCGATATGTTATATCTGGTGACTTCAATGTCAATGTCCTAATAAATGACTCATACACGAATAAGCTATGAAATCATGTAACAGCTGCAGGCGTTACTATTGCAAATACGCAGATACCGACAAGATATGCGAATAATGCGACACCAAGTTTATTAGATTTAGTTATTGTGCCAAGTATTAATCATGTCCTTAAACTTGATCAAATTGGATTCATCTCTGACCATGACTTAATGTTCTGTACTTTAGATGTTATGTTTAATTGTCCGTCAGCAACTTTATTTACCGAGTATCGTGACATTAAGTTCGTGGACAGAGATGAACTGTTTATTAGCATGTCGCATACGGACTGGAATTCAAGTTGGTTTTATTCTTCTGTAGATGAGAAGCTTGATTTTTTAAACCAAAATTTAAACTTTTATTTTGATTTACATGTCCCATTACGGCAAATTAGAGTTTTGAACAGCTCATTTCATTGATATAATGGCAAAGTTAGGAATGCAATAAAGGCAAGAAATAAGTTATACGCAAGGTGGAAAAAGAACAAAACTGAGTATAAATATTTTCGAAATAAGGCTACTTCAATTATACGTAATGCGAAGAAGCTTTATTGTGAGTCTAAGCTCAATGCATTACTGCCATTTAAGAAGCTGTGGAGCAACTTAAAAAAATTGAATATACATGGTAGTAAAAGTGCTGAGTGCCTAATTGATCCCAACACCCTTAATGACTACTTCGTTAATGTTAGTAAAGCTTAAATTAGTTATGCATTAACTTTATTTCCATAATAGTAACAGTATCGGTATTAATTTGGTCGATTATTGGTGCAGTAACTGTAAACAGCTGAACAGTGAGAAAGGTGACCATAGGAATAGAGTCGCTCTTCTTCTTTTGGTTTTTTAGGTTGCGAAATTATCATATTTTGTATTAATGCTAATTGCGTGTTCTCTTTTGATTGCTACGACCATATTATTATTGGGTCATGACAGTGAACAACTGAAACAAACAATCGATCAGCTGGTTAGCGTTACTGCTGAAAACCATATTCATTTGGTTGTTACCGATAGCGTTACCGACTAGCGAATCACTAATTAAACACATTGTTTCCCATAAGGTTGGTTGATCAGCTGTTTTATAACGATACTGTTACTGCATAACTAATTTGAGCTTAAAGGCGAAAACAATCCGACTGGTTACGAATTTGTCGGTAGTATTGGACCGCAGGTAAAGTTTCAGTTTAATGCTGTTAGTGAAGAGGAGGTTCTTAAAACTCTTATGAAAGTCAAGTCAGAAGCAACTGGGGAGGATGGTATATCTCTGAAATTTCTCAAGATGATTCTTCCATTTATTATAGGGACGCTTACACACATAATAAATCATTGCTTCACAACCTCGTGCTTTCCACTGGAGTGGAAAATGGCTAAAATCATTCCGGTAGCGAAGAAAAATAATTCCAAAGAATAGAGTGACTACAGACCAGTAAGCATCTTACCAGTGTTTGCAAAAGTATGTGAATCCCTGATGGCGAAGCAAATTACATCGTACATTAAAGATAATAATATTCTATCCCCATTGCAATCAGAATTCCGACCGAAACATAGCTGCTCCACGGCCATGATAAAAATACTTGCCGACATAAGAGAGTATTTTGACAATGGTGACTTAACTCTTCTTTGCCTGCTTGATTTCTGCAAGGCATTTGATTCAGTGAATCACAATATTCTTTGTAAAAAACTGTCATACTTTTTTGGATTCTCCGAAGGCTCTACCAAACTTATAGCGAATTACCTTTCTGAAAGAAGTCAGAAAGTGGTGTGTAATGGTTGTGTGTCCGAATCTGTTTCTGTAGAACGTGGCGTGCCGCAAGGCTCTGTTCTTGGTCCTCTTTTGTTTAGCCTTTATATTAATGATTTATTTTCTGTATGTCAATATATTAATGTTCATGCATATGCTGATGATATTCAGCTATATTTATCAAGTCGTATTGGTCTTGTGGAAGATTTATGTTTTAAGGTTAATAGTGATTTGTCTGCAATTTATAAATGGGCGAAATGGTTAACGTATAAATGCTAAAAAGTCTTATGTGTTACCTATTAGCCATAATACTATACATGTTGAAGATATCCCTGAACTAGTCGTTGATGATGTTGTGCTTTCGTTTGTCAATAAAGTTAGAAACTTAGGATTCATGGTGAACTCTAACCTAAGCTGTGTAGACCATGTTAATAGTGTTGTGAGCAGGGTATATTATGTTCTACGTAGGCTGTGTATGTCCGCGTATTTTACGCCATTAGAGACAAGGAAAAAACTTGCTATTCAGCTTATCTTACCAAACATTATCTAGGTACTTCGAACATGTTTACAGTCGACTTGACTCTGTTTCTAATCACAAGATTGATGTTGTATTCAACAACATTACAAGATACGTTTATGGCAGAGATGTAGAATAATTATTATTTCATTTTGAAATTATAAAAAAGTCTTACAAATTTTCTTCAGGATCATAAAAGTCTTTTGATAATATTTTTTTCCTGATGAAAATGATAAAAATCTTCTATAATTATTATTCAGAAACTTATATTTTAAAAATCTTTCCATAATAGTTATTTCAAATATATATTTTTCAAGTCTTCAGAGACTTTTATATTGAGACAAATTTGAAAAAAGTCTTTGCGTAATTATTATCAGTAACAAATTGTTTTTTATATCTTCAAAGACTTTTTCATTGAGACAAAGTTCAAAAAAGTCTCAGAAAATTTTCAATAACTTTCATATAAGTATAAAATAAAAATAACTTTCATATAAGTACTTAAAAATTCAAGCAAATTTCCAATTTGAAATTGTATGAAAGATTTTTATCGAAGATATAAAAAATAAATTTGTTACTCAAAATAATTACCTAAATATATTTTTGAAATTCGTCTCAAAGAAAAAGTCTTTGAAGACTTAAAAAACAATTTGTTACGGATAATAATTACTCAAAGACTTTTTTCAAATTTGTCTCAATATAAAAGTCTTTGAAGATATAAAACAAAATTTCTCATTTATAATAATTACAAAACGACTTAAAAAAATATCTCAGAAATAACTATTATGGAAAGACTTTTACAATATGTTTCTTTCAATAATAATTATTTATTGATTTTTATTTTTTCTCTTATAATAATTACAACTCTGGTTTATGGTATTAAAAAATATGACCATATTTCCTTATGGAGGAATAAAATTCTAAGATGCAACATATCTGATTATATTGCAGCCAGAAACTGTATTTACATATTTAAAATAATAGAGTTTAAGGAATCTAAGTATCTATACGATAAATTAACATTTAGTAAATCAAATAGGAAGCACAATCTAGTCATTCCTAGATTTGTTTTCTTGTCATCACCGCGGTTGTTTTTCGTCAATGCTGCGAGGTTGTGGAATTCTATTCCTGACAATATCAAAGCTGTTTTGAATGGAACGAATTACAAAAAAATAATTCTCAACTACTTTTGTAATAAGTGAATATTTGATTGAAACTTAACTTTTATTTCTGTTTTTCACTTTTAATTTTCTCTTGTTCCTTCTTCTTCTCTTTTCACCTTTCTCACCTTTTTTACCCAATATTAGATTGTATTGCTTACAAGCATATTTATTTTTTGTTATATTTTTTTTTTAATTTTTATGTATTAGATATTATTTTTAATTAATAAATCAATTTATGTAACTATTATTTTAATTTAAGTAATGATATGCAATTTAAAATCGATGATGTGATATAAAAGACCTAGTCTTAAAATTGCAACCTTTATAATTAAATAAATAAATAAATAAAAAAATAACTTGGAAAAGAATTCAGTGAATTGGTACTCTGCTACATTAAAACGGGGAGGGCTGTATATTGCAGATACAGTTAGTCCGCCATAGTTGTCTTCTTCGTTCACTGATGTTGAGTGTATATGTATAATATTTGCAATATTCTTCTAGCACATGGTGCTTAATCCTCTTTCTTATAAGTATCCCGGTTCCGCCTCTAGCTTTTCCTTCGGGGTGCTTAGTATTATAGAACACATAGCTATCTATGCTAAAATTATTAAACCCAGTAAGATGGGTTTCAGACACTAATATTATGTCAATTTGGTGATTTTCCAAGAAGCATGGTTTAGTACTCTTTTGGATTTTGGAACCGGTATATTGTTAAATTTTTTTTTATTCACCTTCTCTTTAAGAGATGTGTATTAAGGTCGAGTGAAAACATATGGGGATTTTTTGAAGTTAACTTCTAAGGCGGCGATACAGAGTTTTTATGGAGAGTGAAATTTAAAATTTGATGCAACGGAAGTTGCCCCCGGAAATAGCAGCCATTTTAGTTGATTATTAATTTTTAAAAAAAATCAACCTTGATATCTCGCGAGGTTCGAACTCACAACCCCTCGCTTCCAGACCAGACGCAAAACCTCTGCGCCACCACACCACTTGCGTTGAGTATGTCAAATACTGCACTTAAATTTAACTAACAAGTACAACTCACTCACCTATTGAAAGCAACGAGTAACAAGTTTGATATTTGCAAATACATATCGTCGTACCATACGAAAACTAACATCAGATTTTTTGTGGCTGACGAAAAGTAAAAAGTTCAAGTTTTGGCCGACGAAAAGTAATAAAATCGAGTTTTGGCTGACGAAAAGTAATAAAATCAACTTTTGGCTGACGAAAACTATCAATTTCGTATAAACAACAACAATTTTAATGTAAAAACAGTATATAATTACTGATACTTTTCATCAGCCAAAAGTCGATTTTATTGCTTTTCGTCAGCCAAAACTCGATTTTATTACTTTTCGTCGGCCAAAAGTCAAATGTTCTACTTTTCGTACAGAATTTTTTTTATTGATAGCTTTCGCCAGAAATTTTAAATATGTTAGTTTTCGTATGGTACGACGATATGTACATATTACAATGAAAGCAACCACCCGTTTTGTTAGTTCAGTTTAAGTGCAGCGTTTGACATACTCCACGCAAGTGGTCAGGTGGCGTAGAGGTAGTGTGTCTGGTCTGGAAGCTAGGGGAGGTGGGTTCGAATCCAGCCAGGCGACTGATTTTTTTTTTATTTTAATAATAAATAATAGCTTAAATAAATAATAGCTTAAAAAAACTAAAAAACACGCTTTAATCTTAAAAATCGTACTAAAAATTGAGAAATAATTTAATTAGAAACAAAATGATGAACGAAAATATAAGTATTTAAGGAAAAGCGTGGGGGTGCTCAGTATGTCAAAACATATTTCAAATCGCTGTTTTTTTGGGAGTGCCACATAATCCCCAAAAAACAAAATCCCCAACGCACAAAATCCCCAAAAAAAAATCCCCAAAATCAAAATCCCCAAAATCAAAATCCTTAAAATCAAAATCCCCAAACACAAAATCCCCACATTTTTTCGGGGATAGCGTCACAAAATCCCCAAAAGATGACTAAATAAACAACGTTGACGTTTTAATGTAAAAACAGTATATAATTACTGATACTTTTCATCAGCCAAAAGTCGATTTTATTACTTTTCGTCAGCCAAAACTCGATTTTATTACTTTTCGTCGGCCCCAAACACAAAATCCCCACATTTTTTCGGGGATAGCGTCACAAAATCCCCAAAAGATGACTAAATAAACAACGTTGAAGATCATATTTAAAAAACCGCATGCCGAGTCTTATCTGAGCTCTGATACGTAATAACATATATGTATACATACATATAAAATACATATATATCCCTGCAAAAATTCGGAGTACTCCATTCGCTAATCCATGGATTCCATTCGATAATAATGTCGAAAAAAATGTCGAATTTTAATTTACCGAAATAAAAAGTCGCAAAATGTCGAAAATGTGGAAAAATACTTGGCGTGTTTTTTCTTTATTTTCGGTAGGTGGGTCGGCTTCGATATAATGCGCCCTACGGGGTATCTAAGAGATTCCATATTTTATAAAAAATATGTTCATCTAAATAAATGAAATGAATAAATAAAGGCGAAGGCCGCTTGCGCTGAAGTGTGTACTACGCATAAGGACATCACCGCCACGGTTATGGCACACGACCGGACTTGGAAAGAGAATTCTGCCGGCTGAGGGTTATTTTTTTAAAGCGCGGCCAAAGGCCGCCAATGCAAAAAAGTTTTCTACTCGCGCACATTTTACACATCATTAATTTGACATTATTTCGATATTTTTTTCGACATTTCGTACCCAACCCTATGTAAATATGTAATCATAAGTTATTGAGATGAATTTATTAATAAACATTTGTGAAATCATCACGTATACAATTTCTTTTGAGTTTCAGTTTGAGAAATAATGTCCAATGTAGAATTCTCATATTCTGTGTGAAATAAATTAAAATTAGGTTAGAAATCGCGGCGATTTCTAACCTAATTTTAATTTATTTCACACAGAATATGGGGATTTTGTGTTTGGGGATTTTGATTTTGTAAGGTAATATTAAGGTTTTTGTGCAATCGCATTTTGACCGATAACTCAGTTATCGATAAATTTATCGAAATATATAGAAGTTCAAATGAAACCTGGAGTCATCTCCTTTCGTTTGATTTTGACCGATAACTCAGTTATCGATAAATTTATCGAAATATATCGAAGTCCATATGAAACCTGGGGCCATCCCCTTTCGTTTGATGCCCATATTGAAGGGTAATATTAAGGTTTTTGCGCAATCGCATTTTGACCGATAACTCAGTTATCGATAAATTTGTCGAAATATATCGAAGTCCAAATGATACCTGGGGCCATCCCCTTTCGTTTGATGCCCATATTGAAGGGTAATATTAAGGTTTTTGCGCAATCGCATTTTGACCGATAACTCAGTTATCGATAAATTTATCGAAATATATCGAAGTTCAAATGAATCCTGGGGCCATTCCCTTTCGTTTGATACCCATATTGTAGGGTAATTTTAATGTTTTTGGGCAATCATATTTTGACCGATGACTCAGTTATCGATAAATTTATCGAAATATATCGACGTTCAAATGAAACCTGGGGCCTCCCCTTTCGTTTGATATCAATATTGTAGTGTAATTTTAATGTTTTTGGGCAATCACATTTTGACCGGTATCCGGGTATATGTATACACATTTTCATAGTTGTTTATTGAGAAAATAACTGCGACTAAAAACTACAAGTTGCGCGCCGTCGCATTTGCTGCCACAGTTACAAGCTGTTTGTTGGCCAACGACTATCTCATTTTCTAGTCAAGTTGTTTACTTTTCCTAGTCGTAGTCTAGTCAAGTTGCCAAAAAATAAATAATAGCTTAAAAAAACTAAAAAACACGCTTTAATCTTAAAAATCGTACTAAAAATTGAGAAATAATTTAATTAGAAACAAAATGATGAACGAAAATATAAGTATTTAAGGAAAAGCGTCGGGTGGTGCTCAGTATGTCAAAAAATATTTAAGATCGCTGTTTTTAACTAATATTTTTATTTCGATTTTTTGGAGATTTCATATAACGTACTCTTTAATTTCGCAACTAGGTATGTATATTTTTGTACTAGTTGTACGAATCGAATATTTTCATATTCAAATATTATTGAGCACCCCCACGCTTTTCCTTAAATACTTATATTTTGGTTCATCATTTTGTTTCTAATTAAATTATTTCTCAATTTTTAGTACGATTTTTAAGATTAAAGCGTGTTTTTTAGTTTTTTTAAGCTATTATTTATTTTTAACTTTTTAGTGAAAATTTTCATTAAAGGATGTTTTATGCGGACGCAAGAATAAAAGTAAAAAGAAGTCTGATGAAGGGATGTGGTGATCTCCGAAATAGATCTATATACATATGTATTTATAACTTCTACCAAAAATATTAATTTTTCACATACATTTTTTCCTTATAAAAAAAAAACATTGGTCATAAGAGCTCAAAAATGAAGCCTAAACGAAAAAATATCAACGAATATGTACTATGTGTATCGAAGCAAAACTATTTCAGTTTTTAATCGGAGATATGCTCTTCTTTATTTGCCTGTGCACATTCACAATGAACAGTCAGTGCTCCAAAATATTCTCATTGTCCTATTATCACTTCCATATTTTCTTGTATACCAAAAATAGTAAACAACTTCTTGAAAACAAAAATTGCCAAACAGATGTGAAAGTTGCCAAGAAACCAACAGCGAAAAATAACCTATTTTGGTAATTACCAAGTTCGGCAACCGTGCTATAAATAGAATTTGAACCAGGGTTTGAAATTGCTTAGCTACTTTTGCTGCATTTGCTTTTGCTTTGCTTTTGCTAATGAAAAGTAAATTAGCAAACTCGGCCAGCCGAGTAAAAAACGAGAAAACGAATGTCGACGTCCAAACACGGAGACACGAAGTTGAGCAACCCGCTGCTTTTGTTCGTTTGTTGGTGAGAAGGCGACGAGAAAAGGAGGGGGGCACCAAGTCGTCGGTGCTCGGACAACACGCTTTGTGCAGCAATTCTTATCGCCAGTGACCAATCAGAGCGTTCGAAGAATGCCAGAACAAAACATAATGAACAAAAGTTGGCCAGCGACGAGTTGATGTGTTTGGACAAATGGAAGACAGAACAGCGGCACAAAAGAGAATCGTTGGATAATTTCGCGGCAGAGTTGCTGTGTTTGGACACGGACATTCATTCGCTTCAGTTTTCAGCTGAGCCGTGTTTGCTTGTATAGTTAAGCAAAAGAAAAGCAACGCGATTTGGGGGATTTCATTTTACTTCCAGCAATTAGTTGTCTTTGCATTTTTTCTGCTTTTGCTTATTGCATCTTGTTAACATTACCAGAGTTGAGTGATGGTGAATTACAGATTTGAGAGAAAAGTTGAAAAAATTAGCAGCGCGCTGTAGAATGGAATGTTACTTTACATTTGTGCACATCTGCTGATATTCTTAGTTTTATTCACATACACCGATTTCACCAATGCACCAAATTCCTAAAACAGCAAAGTAATTTTAAAATTTTCTTATCGAATTTCAATTATAAATAAATTTAAGAATTAAAAACAATCAATTTAAATTAGTTTCAATTTGAATTTTCTGGGACTCGAACCTGCGCCTCTATGTGCATATCTTTCTGTATTAAAAAATTATAATTCAATAGATGCCTTTGTGTACACAACAATTTTTTGATATGTTTGGGGGACAGTAGGATTTTCGTTGATCAGTCATCAGAGTCTAGCAGCTGCTGTGCCCCGATATACCAAGATGAATGGTGAGGGTTTTGAAGCAGCCACCAATTTATTATTGCTCAATAGATGTACATATGTATGTACATATGTACATATGTATTGATGTATCATCTATTTGTTCAGAGAGGGTGACAATTAAATTTTATTGGCATAGGTATAGAGATGGTTGATCGTTGCTCATCAACGAGGTTGATGCAGGCCCGACGAGAGGGGGGGGCTGAGGGGGTCAATTGCCCCGGGCCCGGGCTTTAGAGGGCCCGGGAATCGCAAAATAATATCCAAGTTTTTGCTTACAGAAAATAAACAAACAACACCTTTAATCACCTTTCGTAGATAGCAATCATTTTAAATTTCAACAAATTTTAAAAATCTCTTAACGTGTCTGCACCCCACTTAAGGAATTGTTGGTTTTTGGCGTCGACTTTGCAGCATAAATTTGAATTCGTTTTCTGTTGCAACAGAAAAATTCGGTATGATGCAAATTCTTATACAGCGATATGGGTATTTCCTGGGCCTTTCGGACGGTATGTTCGCACGATTTTTTGAACTTTTGAGGCAGAAATATCGCGAAATATTGTATCGTTTTATGATAGAAGGAAAGATTTAGGCCACAGCTAATGATTAAAGTATGTTAGCGACAGAAATTTAGTTTAATGCCTCTGTTTTAGCCACTTAAACTGCGTTCCGGATGCTACAAAAACACGTCCATTTTTTTTTAAGTGGCTAAAACAGAGGCATTAAGCTAAATTTCTGTCGCTAACATACTTTAATCATTAGCCGTGGCCTAAATCTTTCCATTTATCATAAAACGATACAATATTTCGCGATATTTCTGCCTCAAAAGTTAAAAAAATCGTGCGAACATACCGTCCGAAACGCCCAGAAAATGCCCATATATGTACGTGTATGTATGTATGTAAACAGCGATACGCCGAAAACAAACGAAGCTTGCGAAGTTAAAATTTGCTTTGGTGCTTCGTACAGTTGAATTCGATTGCTGTTTCACTAAAGCGTTCAGCAGAATCAGTCTTTTGATATACCAAATTCCTACCAACAAATATTTGTATTCCAATTTAAAGAAATTTATTTCATACAAATAAGGCAATATGTATTTAAACAGAATTCATTCAGACCTATGCACTATGGTTCAAAATCGAAATATTGAGGAATTAAACCCAATTATCGACTTTTGATTTTCCCAAAAAAAAAAATAATTACCTTTTACTACACATTAATGTAGTAAATAAAAAATAAAAAAAATAATGTCAACTGGCTATCACTTGTTTGTCAGAAAGCTTTCAAAGTCTTGGTTTCGATTTTTGTATTCGTAAAAAAGATGTTACTCAAATTATATAAAAATCTCAAGTGGTGATAAAAAGCTAAAGAATTTGAATAAAGTGTGTTTATAAAATGGAAAATATTCATAAAGGTATGTAAAATCAAGAACAACAAACTTTTTCTGAAACAATAATAATCGTTAATATATTTTTGAGTTTAAATAAGCCGTGTTGTGTTTTGATTTTTGTGAGTTTTTTCTGTGTTAAATAGAATATAAATAAGTTGGATCAAATAAGATCAATACAAATTATATATGTAGTTACAGTTAATAGTGTCCTCTTTAATGCAAATGTTATTTTATCTGCGGGAGTTTGCACGCGAGGCTACAATTTCACTTTTTTCAGAGCAAAGTAAACTTCGAAAATGGCGATACTTTACAATTTTATATTTATAATAATAAAAATATAAAACTCATTTATATATAGGGTTTAAAAACCTAATAATTTCCCTTGAAAATAACGTTAAATTTTTTCGGATATCTTCTTTAGTACCTGAGATATTGTTATTTTAATTTCATTAACTTGCTAAAAAAATAAAAAACTTTAAAATTTCCTATCGCAAAGTTAATGAACTTAAAATAACAATATCTCTAAAACTACACGTAGCATCGAAAATCTGACTTCAGATTCAGATTCACCGTATCGGAAACCTTCAGAAAAGTAAAGTTTTATCTCTATTTGAAATTCAACCTAAATTTACAGTTTCCACTATGTATCGCAGCAGCAGCGAAAAATGGGCGTGGCTCGCCCATTTTCGTCATGAGACATTACTTTTACCTTTAAATACCCTATGAAAAGTTTTAGACCGATATCTTAACTGTAACTATTTTATTCCTCAAAAACTGAATTTAGAACCATAGTGCTATGGTCCCATGGACAATATTACTCAGTATGACCCATGGATTCCGAAACTGGATGTGCCTTTTGAACAATACATTTGACCCACCCTAATATGTACATATATTTCTATGTAAACATATTTACTTGATCTGTATTAATGTATAGATAAAATAAAGTTCGTGACTATATATTCATTGAATTTTGATTTTGAGAATTTGTTCATTTAGTATGGGGGCCCGTAGTTATTTTGACCCCGGGCCCGGATTTTCTCTCGGCGGCCCTGGGTTGATGGGTTGGCCATCAACAAGATGAAATGGACAACAAAATGTTTTTACATTTTCAAAATTTCGAAAATTTTAAAATAATAAAAAAATCGATGTGGAAATTGTAAAAATACTCACCGGTTGTAGCAAACTGATGCATTGTTGTATGGTTTTTAATACAGAAAATGCATTGATGCGCAGGTTCGAGTCCCAGTAAAGTCAAATTGAAATTAATTTTAATTGATTTTTTTTTTTAATTTTTAATTTATTTATAATTCAAATTCGATAAGAAAATAGTTAAAACACCAGCGGTTTTGGGAAATTAGTGCATCGATGGAATTGGTGTATGGGAGGAATAATGAGCCATATCAGCAGATGTGCAGAAATTTAATATAACATTCCTTTCTACAGACGAACTCGCTCTACTTCTGTTATTTTAACAGCCAGCTGTGTTGAATTAAAATTTTTTATTCACCAGATGCACTAACAGAATTTTGTTGGGTCTCTGGCTTCCACGATTATTCGTAGTTGCAACTTCTCTGTTCATCTACGTTCTCTGTTATTGGCTTGCATACGGGAGTGAATTGAATGAAATTCATAGAGGCTATTTTGAAGAGAGGTAACATAAAAGCCACAATGAAGCATAGAGTATAATGTTGAATCTCATTATATGATGTCGTTGGGTTGAATCCCATGTTGATGTCAAGTTTCGAATCCGGAGGTGAATAGAAATAATAGAGGAGAGAACACAATAAAAGTAAAGTGAATGTTTCAAAAAATAATAATTGAGTTAAACGTTTGCAACTTTTAGGATGGGATGAAGTTACATACATACATACATACATACATACAGGTGAAGCTAATAAAAGCGTGTTAAAAAAACGACTAGCAACCGAATGAGCTAGTTGTTATTTCTGTTAAACGACTATGCGACTAGACTGAGCTAGTCGCAGCACAGTCAGCAATTCAAACCCTGATAAAAACTTTAAATTCCAATTACGTAAGATATGCATGACGTAAAGAGCACCCACGATTTTATGTACGTATGTTGATACATATACAGAAATGCTTAGATTGAAATTAAGATCCAAATGAACTAAGGACTAACATAAATCTTGTTCAAAAATATTAAAAATTTATTTTTTCCTTTTTAGTAAATTTTTATATTAATATTAAATAAAAGCTTCTTAAAAATTTTTTTTTACCTTGTTTTATTATTTTTTTATTTATTGTTTTTGCGGCTGGGCAAGAAAAATGCGCAATGCACCCAGTGGCGTAGCTAGAGAATTTTTCGGGGGGGTCACAGCCAATGTAAAAAATTTACCAAAATTAAAATTATCAAAAAAAACTAAAATTTTTTTTACAAATGATAAAAATCGCTAGCTTAGAATGCAAATTGTGTAAGTCCTTTTTTAAAACTTTGTAGGAGAGACAAAAAACAAAAAAGAAAAAAAAAATTCGCAATGAAAAAAAAATTTCTGTTCATATAAATATTTTGGACTTACACAATTTTTTTCGCTTTTTGGACTTACACAATTTGCGTATCACTGAATAACAACGAGTAGAAATATGACAAGTATCTCAAACTTGTTTAGCGCGGTGCGTATTTGATTTTTCTAGCGTTCTACATAAAAATACACTTTTTCATAAAAGTGGACTTACACAGTTTGCACTCTAAGCTAGCGAAATGTAATTTTTTCAGACTATAATTTAACATTATAGTACACAAATATCGCTTATAATACATATATCAAACTCTTAAGGCCTTTGGCCACTTAAAATGTGGAATGTTAGGAAGTGTATACATATGTGTGAGTGTCGGGTGATTGACGCAAATATCTAAAAGATTTGATTCTCATCAACGCGAGCCCGAACAAGAACGTGTAGCACGACGACTGCCGATTGCACTAACACACACAAAAAACTCACACATACACACTGCTTGACATGCCAGATTGTCAGTTGCCAAGGGCCTTTAACTATACTTCAAAAGTAAGTCTCATATTCTCTTCTGGAAATCTACGCGCATAGGTAGATTTTCAAGTTTTATGCGCCCAAAATTGAATTTTGTAAAATTGTTACAATTACAGAAAAAAAACATACCCACATATTGGAAATAGAATGGGGAACAATAATTCATCGCTTTTTTCCCGACCCCATACTCTGCACTTGTCCCAGATGGTCGTAACTTAGCATATCTGAAGTTAATTTTTTTGTTTTTTTCTTACATATTTTTAAGTGCTAGTTTCAACTTGAATATTTATTATTTAAAGCATTTCATTCGTGATGAATCCTAAAGGTTCAAGTAATTATTAACACTTTTCAATAATATCCTTGGTTTCCAATAATTCTAAGTTTATAGTTAAAAATTGGTTTTGTTATGTTGCTCTGTCAGACTCAGTCAAATTAACCCTCGGACATGATATCTAGTACAATTAGTGGTTAGCCGACAAAAAATTACGTCGCACAAAGCCGCACTTTACTACTAGATACAGGGTTTTTCATATGTACCTACAATAATTTTCTTTTTGTGCTTTATATTTAATTTTAATGTTTATATTTCTAACGCATATCTTGGTTAATGTAGGTGATGCTCGAAAGTAACCCAGATATTTAGCAGCGATTATTGTTAACTTTTTAGGCAGTATTTTTAGTATTTCCAATTTTTCAAAGTTAAGGGAGTACTTATAATAAAAAGGGGCTAAGAATTATAAAGCTACATTTTTTAGAAGATTATTGAGTATGCAATTTTGCAGCTCATTCAATTGTAATATAATAATATGCAACATTCAACTTTTTGAAAAACTTCATTGGCTTTTCGCAAATTTTAATTGGAACGGTCTCACGTACATATAACGCAAACAACCTACAGAAAAAAATTACTAAAATCGACGGAAATTTTTACAGCATTGAGAATAGCACTTTTTACACTAAAATTTTTTGGCTACATAACAGTACACTTAGAAATCTCCTCAAAATCTTCTATAAATTCTGGCCGCATTTTGAAATTTCTACGATTTTTCGGATTTTTCCATAAGCTTAGAAATCCTGCTTAAGGCGATTTTTATTGAAAAATTGTTTACATTTTTAAACGAAAATAAGAGTCAAATTTTCGACAGAACTGTTAGAAATAAATTTAAAAATTCTGGCGTATGATTTTTTTTTTGAGTCACTGTATATATTTTTCAATAAAATCGACTTTTAACTAGAGCCCTAGATACCCGGGTATCGAGCAATTCGATCTGATCGTTTTTGTTTGAAACCCGTTTGTTGTTCAAATGCCCGTACAAACATTCGAGCATTCGAGCTTACAAACAAAAAAAATGTGTATCGGAAAAACAAAAATAAAAAAACTACATATAAATAAAAAATAATAATAATAAACAAAAGAAAAAAACAAACTTCAAAATACCCGAATTTTTCAAATGCCCGTACAAACATACGGGTAATAAACAAACAAACAACTCTTCGAGCATTTGAACAACAACTATTCGGGCTACTCGAAAATGTTCAATAAAAATCGAGAGCTCTACTTTTAACACAAATTATTAAAATTTTGCATTAAACAAGCAATTTGGAATAGATGTACACAATAAAATATTTTTGGCCGCATAAAACTTGAAAATCTACCTATGTGCTACGGTTATAAATAATAATTTTCTTATATAATTTAGTTTTTTAATATTCCATTTTGACAGACATTAAGTAAAATCTCAAGTTCAGATACTCTTATACATTGCATATTTATTCCCATTGTAGTTTATACTAATATTATTTGATTAAGATGATAAGTAATTGAAAGAAAACTTGAAATTTAAATAATTGGCGTTACTTTTCTGTTATTAGCATGTTAATAACAGCAGTACCGTATAATAATTGTAGCGTTTGTTGAGCCGTAGGGAAGTGCAGGAACCGTAGGAATTTTACCACAAAAGAGCGAATATAAGTACAAAGAATGTAAATTGTGGTAAAATTCCTGCGGTTCTTGCACTTTCCTACGGCTCAACAAACGCTAGAATTATAAGTAATACTTCGTGAAAAAGCGCTAAATTTCGAATTACCAATTTCGAAAAATTACTATTCTCATTGATTTTTTCCTGAAAAAGAAATGCATGCTAATAAAGTCAAAGATGGTTTTATGGTCAAAACGAATCTTTCGGGGGGGGGGGGGGGGGGGGGGGGGGGGGGGGGAGGGGGGCACAAGAGCATTAGAAGGAAGTGTAGAGCTGCAAAATACGAAAATAATGACAAATCAATTTTAAAAATCGGATGAAAAATAACAAAGTTACAAGAAAAAAACAATTTCGGTGGTATTTCGCGGGGTCAAAAAAAAAATTTTTTTGTGTCCCTTAACCCTCTCAACATAAGCTTCAAATTTAGGGGCGGACTTTTACAACATTTTTTTTCGACCCTATCTAATGTCCATAGACTAAAAAACTTACCCTTTTGGTGGAACCGTCGCCCAATCCGTGAGCACATTTGCACTGCTTCAAATTTGATTTCCCTATGTTATATTTTTTAAGAGCCTTCAGTTCCACCTGCGTCCAGGACCCGCTTTTTTGCTCTGAGTGTCGTTTTCATGAAGCTACTGATAATTTCCCAAAATTGTTCGCTAATGGGCGCTAAGCTTCGTCCGTGATTGATTCGGCTATATTTTGTGAATTCGATTAGTAGAAAATTTTGTGTCTTGCGCTGATTTGATGTATGAACAATCAATTAATGCTGTGTGTTACCGTCTTCGTCTTCGGAGGATGGCTTCGTGTGTAAAAGTCCACGTAAGTGGGGAAAGCTTCTGACTGCCATCCACCTGGGGGTGGCCAGAGCGATTCTTTTGCATGCGGAGCAAGCAGCTCACGACTTCCGCGCAGTGTCCTCTGGATAGCCACCGAACACCCGTTTGGTGGTGAACTAAAGTGAGAAGGCGACAACTCGACAAGGCCACTCCGACATATTCGGTTTAAGGGTTTGTTGAGGGGAATAACTGCAGCGTCTGTTCACCAGAAGGTGCGGCTGCGAGCGGGCGTCTGTCTTGGAGCAAGCGGCTCGCTATATAAACGTGTAACAATATACAACTCCCGCAGGGCGGGTTGTGCGTCGGGCTTGGGACCCACCACGTAAAAATCCTATCCAATGAAAACAACAACAAAGCCTCGGATGAGACCACCCCTTTCTGATGACAACCACGGCAAACGTTTAAAGGACTATGATTTGAGGGTAAGCACCTGGAACGTCCGGACCCTTAATTGGGAAGGTGCCTCTGCCCAGCTGGTTGATGTCCTCGAAAGAGTGAAAGCTGACATCACCGCCATACAAGAGATGCGGTGGAAGGGGCAAGGCAAGAAGAAATGTGGGCCTTGCGATATATATTACAGTGGCCATGCAGAGGAGCGTATATTTGGTGTTGGTTTTGTGGTGGGAAAGAGACTCAGCCGCCGAGTACTGTCGTTCACGCCAGTGAACGAGCGTCTAGCCACCATCCGCATCAAAGCGAGATTTTTCAACATATCTCTTATCTGCGCCCACGCCCCGACGGAAGAGAAGGACGATGCGATCAAAGACACTTTCTATGAGCAGTATGAGCAGTTAGAGCATGCCTACGACCGCTGCCCCCTTCACGACATTAAGATTGTGCTTGGCGATTTTAATGCCAGGGTGGGTAAGGAAGGTATCTTTGGCAGCACAGTCGGAAAATTCAGTCTCCACGACGTAACCAGTCCCAATGGGACGAGGCTGATCGACTTCGCCGGGTCACGAAACATGGTCATTAGCAGTACCAGATTCCAGCACAAAAAAATACACCAAGCCACATGGCTGTCTCCTGATCGAAAAACGCGAAATCAAATTGATCACGTCATGATCGACGGCAGACACAGCTCCAGCATCCTAGATGTGCGCACAATCCGTGGTCCCAATGTCGACTCCGACCACTATCTTGTAGCAGCCAAGGTACGCACCCGCCTCTGTGCAGCAAAGAATGTGCCAGCAGGACAGCAAGGAAATTTTGAAGTCGAAAGGCTGCACATGACGCAGACAGCCAATCAATACTCCACTCGGCTCTCACTCCTGCTCTCTGAGAGCAACCCTTCACCAAACGATGTATCTGAGGAATGGGAACACATCGCTCGTTCACTTCGTATCGCCGCTGAGGAATCTATAGGATACAAGCGAGCCCACAAGAACACCTGGTACGACAAGGAATGTCGCGATGCCTCGGAAAGAAAGAACGCCGCCTACAGGGCTACATTGTGTGCGGGCGCAACGCGAAGCGTATGGGAGCGTTATCGAACGGCGAAGAAGGAAGAGAGGCGCCTTTTTCGAAAGAAGAAAAGGGAGGCTGAAAGGCGCGAGTGTGAAGAGCTTAAGATGCTGGCGGGTAGGAACGATGCTCGAAAATTCTACCAAAAAATCAGGCGGATGACTGAAGGTTTCAAGACCGGGGCAAATTCCTGCCGGAATGATAACGGTGATCTGGTAACTGATGTCCAGAGCATACTTAAGTTGTGGAGGGATCACTTCTCCTCCTTGCTAGATAATGGCAACAGTGAAAGTGCGGAAGGAGAAGATGTACGACCCGAATCCCCAATAGCAGATGATGGTAGGCATGTTCCACCACCTGATCATGACGAAGTGCGAATAGCAGTATCTAGGCTTAAGAATAACAAGGCCCCGGGCGCTGACGGCTTGCCAGCCGAGCTATTCAAACATGGTGGCGAAGAGTTGATAAGGAGCATGCATCAACTCCTATGCAGAATATGGTCGGACGAGCGCATGCCCGACGATTGGAACTTAAGTGTGCTCTGCCCAATCCACAAAAAAGGAGACTCCACAGTACGCGCCAATTATCGTGGGATAAGCCTCCTGAATATCGCATATAAGGTCTTAGCAAGTGTATTGTGCGAAAGACTGAAGCCTATCGTCAACAATCTGATTGGACCTTATCAGTGTGGCTTCAGACCTGGTAAATCTACCATCGACCAGATCTTCACAATACGACAAATATTGGAAAAAACCCATGAAAAAGGATCCGACACACACCATCTCTTTGTCGATTTTAAAGCCGCTTTTGATAGCACGAATAGGAATTGCCTGTATGCCGCAATGTCTGAATTTGGTTTCCCTGCTAAACTTATACGGCTATGCCAAATGACATTGACTAACACCACCAGCTCCGTCAGAATTGGGAAGGACCTCTCCGAGCCGTTCGAGACCAAACGAGGTTTCAGACAAGGTGACTCTCTTTCGTGCGACTTCTTCAATTTGATGCTGGAAAAGATAATACGAGCTGCAGAACTTAACCATACAGGAAGCATCTTATATCACAAGAGTGTGCAACTGCTGGCGTACGCCGATGACATCGACATCATTGGCACTAACACGCGCGCCGTATGTTCTGCCTTCTCCAAGCTGGATAAAGAGGCTAAGAAAATGGGTTTGGCGGTCAACGAGGACAAGACGAAGTACCTCCTGTCATCACACAAAGAAACAGCACGCCTTGGCAGCCACGTCAATGTTGATAGCTACAAATTCGAAACTGTTAAGGACTTCGTCTATCTGGGAACCAGCATTAACACCAAGAATGATGTCAGCACGGAGATCCAACGAAGAATCACGCTTGCCAATAAATGCTACTTCGGACTAAGTAGGCAACTGAAAAGTAAAGTCCTCTCTCGACAAACAAAAATCACACTCTACAGGACGCTCATCGTTCCAGTCCTCATGTACGGCGCAGAAGCATGGACAATTTCGAAATCAGATGAGATGGCACTTGGAGTATTCGAGAGAAAAGTTCTTCGTAAGATTTATGGACCTTTGCGCGTTGGCGTGGGCGAGTATCGACGGAGATTTAACGATGAGCTGTACGAGCTTTACACAGACATCGACATTGTTCAGCGAATAAAGATCCAGCGGCTGCGTTGGGCAGGTCATGTCGTGAGAATGGACGAAGGCGCTCCGGCTAAGAAAGCATTTCTATCGAAACCCGCTGAACGCAAAAGAAAAGGGAGACCTCCACTGCGTTGGGAAAATCAGGTGGACAGCGATGCTGCCTCCCTAGGTGTTCCCAAGTGGCGCCATGCTGCACGAAACAGAAGCAATTGGCGCGCTCTGTTGGACTCGGCCAGAATCGTCTAGACGGTTAAGCGCCAATCAAGAAGAAGAAGTTACCGTCTTCGTTGCAACCGAATAACGGATGAGTTCCACACATCGATTCATTAGACTGCCACGCGTAATGCCATATTTTGCATAAATTCATTTTTATAAAATAACGATTTAATTATTCTGTTACGTATACGCCATGTTTCTCGAAGCACACAATACCGCATTATTTCAGTTACCGATAAATTTATCGAAACATATCGAAGTCCAAATCAAACCTGGGGCCATCCCCTTTCGTTTTATACCCATAATGTAGGTTAATATTAAGGTTTTTGGGCAATCGCATTTTGACCGATAACTCAGTTACCGATAAATTTATCGATATATATAGAAGTCCACATGAAACCTGGAGCCATCCCCGTTTAATACCCATATTGTACGGTAATATTAATTTTTTTGGGCAATCGCATTTTGACCGATAAGTCAGTAATCGATAAATTTATCGAACATATCGAAGTTCAAATGAAACCTGGGGCCATCCCCTTTCGTTTGATATTCATATTGTAGGGTAATATTAAGGTTTTTGGGCAACCGCAATTTGACCGATAACTCAGTTACCGATTAATTTATCGATATATATCGAAGTCCAAATGAAACCCGGGCCATACCCATATTGTACGATAGAGCTGTCAAACTATAGACGGTACTATTGATAGTATCAAGGCCGTATTTAGGGGGGGTTGGGTGTTTGAACCCCCCACGAAATTCTGGTAGATATATTTTACTTCTATCATATTCAAAGCTATATGTTGAAAACACTAGTTTACAAATAATTAATTTGAGAAAATACCAAGAATTTCAGGTATAGGGGAGGGCTGGCATGAACCTGCTGAGGTCAAAACCATTTTTTTATGGTTAGGGTTTTGAGATGACGTAATTTTGGGTTTTTTTGGTTACAACTTCAATAAAAAATTCTTTTCGCTGAAGTTACAAATACCCGCAAACCGTATCTACTCCGTTCGAAAGATAATTAAAGTACGCTTCTAACGACATACCACTTATAAATTAAATTATGTTACATACATTTTCTAAAATTTTAGCATATTTCCTTATAACTGAATAAAATCATTGCATGGCTGAAAATTCATTACTCGGTTTTATTAGTGTCTGGATTATAACATTTTGTGTGCGTTGTTATAGTCCGATTTCACCTATTTTCAGTACTAACTTTTCAAAGTCAAAATTTTATCGATTTTTTGCGATTATTGAAAAAATTTTGTTTTTATTGGGGTTTTTATAAGAAGTTGTAAAAATCAGGAAAGTTTTATGCTTTTTAAAATTATTCTGTTTTATTGCAAACATTTTAAGCGTAATATTAAAAAGATTCGATGAATACTTTATTTTTGGCGATTTTTTTCCAAGTGAAACAAAAAGGATGTTTTATGGTCGAAAAACTCGGCTAGGTGACCCAACTATATGAAAACCACTTCACAGATCAAAGGATATTAGAGGAAGATATAAAGCTTCCCAAGCACTGTTTGCCAGCATAACACCAACAGTCTCAAAAAAATAAGCTGTTGCTGTTCTGGGAAAGTTACCATAATTTTTTGAGAACTTTTGAATTTCGATTCCCTCTGAAAATATCTGAAGTCGAAGCACAGAACAGTCGAATATATTTGTTTGTTTATTTGTGCTGTTGCTTTACTGTGTAATTTCAAACAGATCAGTCGACAGCAAAGCACAGATAAACAGAATTTTAGTTTTCAGTGCGGCTTTTTAAAAATTTTTTTTTTTACATTACAATTTCGATTGTGTTCCCATAAAGTAAAAAAAAACACAACAACAACAGTGCTGTAAAAATTTCCACAATACAGCAACAGTCGACTATAATTTTTTGAAACTTAAGCCTGCCCAGTTGCTGTACAGTAGAACGCTGTTTATTTTTTAATTTTCAAATGAAAATGAAATTCAATGGAAATGAAAAAAAAGTTGAAAATAATTTCAAACCCTGCTCAAAAGACTAAAATAATAACATATCTATCAATTTTAAAAATCGGATGTCAAATAACAAAGTTGCAAAAAAAAAACAAGAGTCTCAACATAAGCTAAAAATCTTGGGGCGGACTTTTACAGCTGTTTTCGTTTCCACATGGTTGGGTAATCTAACCCAGTTTTTCGTCCATAAAATATTTTTTTTTTTCACTTGGATAAAATATCCAATAATAAAAAATATTCATCGTGTTTGCAATAGAACAGTCTAATTCTTAAATGAATAAAAGTTTCCTGATTTTTAAAAGCTCTTATAAAAACCCTAATTTGAAAATCAAGTTTTGTAAAAAAAATATTCTCCTAAATAGCACTTTAGAAACCAAATTTTTTTATTATTTTTATTTAGTGCACGAAATAGGTTATATATTTTTCTCAAAAAAAAAAAAAAAAAATCTACGATGAAAACCCCCCACGAAAAAAATTCCTGGGTACGGCCCTGGTACATACATATCCCTTTCTGACACCCCGAAAATACCTACACATATTACCGACTTCAGATTCAGAATCAGCGCACCGAAATCCTTTAGAAAAGTAGAATTTTATTTGAGTTAGAAAATTTTTTGGACATTTTTTCGGCCTGTGTAATTAAAGTCCAAATCCCGGGATCCCGGGATTATAAAATAAAATCTGGAAAATCCCGGGATCGTAAAATTCGGAAAAATTTGGAATCCCTAATATGTACGTAGGTATGTATTGTTCTCGTTGTTTTGTCTTCTGCTTTACCGATTGCTTGTGGCGACCAACCATGCGCATGACTCTTTTTTCAAAAATTGATACTAATCCTTATAATATTTTTGTTGTTTAAAAAGAGAATTTATTAATTTTTTGAATGCAGAACTTTAGTAAAAGGTTCAAAGTTTCATTTCCAAGAAGAAATATTTAAATCGGTTGATCCGGTTTTGATTTATGGCCGTATAAAGCTAATTTTGGTTGGTTTTTTACACATTTTTACATAAATTTACGCAGTTTGACCAAAAATTTAAATAAAAACTTGAAAGAGTTTTTAGTGCTTAGCACGAAATTTTTATTTTAATTCAATTTTTAATTGTTGGGGTAAGTGGAAAAAAATTCAACAACTATTTACAGCGAAGGTTGAGTGTATAGCTATTTCACGAAAAACCATTTTCGATCATCAGCACTCTTTTCGGAAGTGGATGCACCGGGGATTGAACCCGAGTCCATTCCATCTTCAGCCGCAATGACCCAACGCATAAACACACTCGGCCATTGAGACTCTGTGCAAGCTGTTGGATTTTCCCCGCTTTTGCCTTTTTCATTTTCAACATTAACGTTAGTGTGTATATGCTTTTGCATATATTCTCCACAAACGTGCTGAATTTTTGTTGTAGGCAGTTCGCAATGAACATTGTTGTTGGTATTTATTTTATGTATATACCAAACAACGTTAACAATTTTACTTACAGCAACAATTAAAAATTGAATTAAAATAAAAATTTCGTGCTAAGCACTAAAAACTCTTTCAAGTATAATATAATAATAATACAATGGCGCTATTATAACTCTGACGAGTTTTATGGCCGAGCTTCTCTCCCAATTAGAGGTGTGCTCCTTTTTGTTTTTTTCCTACTAATTGGGTGGACCTACAGTTTTATGCCGGCTCCGAACGGCGAATGCATTTATTGTGAGAAGCTTTTTCATGGCAGAAATACTCTCGGAGGGTATGCCGCCCACTGCCGAGAGGTGACCGCTGCTCTTAAAAAACCCAATAATTGGATTTTTACTAATTAGAAAAATTTGTTTGGCTCGGACCGTGGTTTGAACCCGAGACCTCTGGCATAGCAGGCGAGCACTCTACCCACTGCACCACAGCGGCCACAAATAGGTTATATATTTTTCTCAAAAAAAAAATCTACGATGAAAACCCCCCACGAAAAAAATTCCTGGGTACGGCCCTGGATAGTATCGATAGTCTAGTCACTTGAAATAACTATCGATAGTTTTAGTACTATCACCACTATCGTGTATACTCTTTCCCAGCGCATTTGACATTTACCCATTTCCACATTAATACTCAAAGCACAATTTTTTACTGAGAACCAGCGTTGCCGTTTGGGCCAGTAAAGTGGCAATTTGAACCTTTTTTAAAGGCAGGCCACCTGAACCCTTTTGACTTTTTGAAAATATGCAATTTTTGAACCTTTTTAAAAATTCGGGCCACTTTTGGTCCTTTTTTACTTTCAACACTTAATTATTAAATAATTTTTAGTTTTTTCTTAAATATAAGAAAAAAAAACCTCTTTGTTACTATTTTACTTTGCATTGGCAACTCTCCGTTTCGAAAGGTTCTTTATTTAATTTCTTTACCAACACAACAACAACGCTATAACAGTTTTTTTTTAATTCCTTGCCTTTCTCGGGTTATTCCGTCTGCTCAACGAGCGATCATATTAACGCTGCGTTAGTGTAGAGAATATTTTAAATTCCATTTTCTTTAAGCATTAAATAAACCACAAAAATATATAAAAATTTATTTTATCTGAAAAAAAAAATCAGGCCCTTATGAAGAAATATGGTGAAATTTTGGAAAATGGGCGGTGCAACGCCCACTTATAAAGGGGCAAACATTGAAAATTTTATAGGTTATAACTCAGAAACCGTAGCAGATATCGACCAAATTTGGTACGCGTAATTTACTTACTTAGGAAAATGTTTTGACGAAAAATTGCCAAAATCGATTGACGACCACGCCCAAATTTATATATGGGAACAATTAAGGGGCCTAATAAAAATATTTTGAGCGATATCTTTGCCAAATATAAAGATATGTCATTGAAATTTTGTGTCATGAATCCAACTATAGACATAAAACAAAAAATAGAAAAATGTTGGAAAATGGGTGTGGCACCGCCTCTTTTCAGACAAAGGAATCTACGAGATTTCGGAACCCATAACTCTACAAATATTTAAGATGTTATGACGAAAATCAGTTTGTACACTTTAATAACTTGTGGTAATACATGCTCAAAAATTTAGCGAAGTCGGTTTATGACCACGCCTACTTTTTAACAAAGATATTTCTGGAAAACCCTTTGCGAATTTGTAACATGACATCATTGTAATTAGAAGTCATAAAGGGTTACAAATTTGCACTAACAATAATATTCATATGCTTAGTTGGATGACTGATAAAAATTTTGAAAATAGTAACGGTCCCAACAGGGTCGGAACACCCAAAATTAAAAAAAAAAAAATAGCCTATACTTTCTTCCAGACTATAACCTGTCTGCGTGCCAAATTTGAACAAAATCCGTCTCGCCATTCTCACGTTTTTGAGGAACAAAAGCAAACGTCTGCACTTCCAAACATTGCTACATTTACATTTACATATGTATAATATTAGTAAGATGTACATACATATTTATATACCTATCGATCTATTAAATAAAAAGTGCCGCAGGGGAAAATTTGAAAAGCGTATGAGCGGTTCTTTATTTATTTTGTTTGAAATGTAATTTTTTGAGAAAATGTGTATTTAAGTATTTCATCTTATATACTAGTTGTATTATTATATAACAACATTAACTTTGCCACATTTGAATTTTACTTAATTTTTTGTTGCCTTATTTTATTGTCAGCTTTAATTTTTTGCTTAATGTAATAAAATCTAATACTGTTTTCAGACAGAAAATTAATGTAGTCCATTACATTTATTTATGTAGTACATTACATTTATTGTTAAATTTTTGTGTTTCACACATACTCCATTAACAAGGATATGTTAATTTTCATAAAATAATTTATTGTCATTGACAAGAATTTTTGAATAAATCATCCCAGTAAACATTCGGAGTCATAAAAGAGTCAGAAAGGAATCCTAAACTGGAGCATTCACACTCATTGGGTACGTTCAGAAGGCGCAACGGTGGAGCACAACTGTTGTGTAGATATCAGTAATCGGAAAGTGCTACAATTTGCGCCTTCTGAACGAGCTGATCCATTAAATAAACAAATTATTATTTTAATTATCCCCAACGTAATTGCCAATAATTTCGCGGCTTTGAAACATTTTTATTACATTCCAAAATTCATAAACACTATTTATATTTTTGTACATATGTATGTCAAAATCGTGGCCGCTGTGGTGCAGTGGGTAGAGTGCTCGCCTGCTATGCCAGAGGTCTCGGGTTCAAACCACGGTCCGAGCCAAACAAATTTTTATAATTAGTAAAAATCCAATTATTGGGTTTTTTAAGAGCAGCGGTCACCTCTCGGCAGTGGGCGGCATACCCTCCGAGAGTATTTCTGCCATGAAAAAGCTTCTCACAAAAAATGCATTCGCCGTTCGGAGCCGGCATAAAACTGTAGGTCCACCCAATTAGTAGGAAAAACAAAAAGGAGCACACCTCGAATTGGGAGAGAAGCTCGGCCATAAAACTCGTCAGAGTTATAATAGCGCCATTGTATTATATTATATTATGTCAAAATCGTAAGCTCAACATGTTGTCTAAAGTGAGCGTAAAAAATTTATGATGGAAAAAAGTCTCCAAAATTACAACATGTTGTGTTGATCAGAAATACTCAACGTTGCGTTCAGAAGATAAAACACAACAGTTGCGCAACTGTTGCGCCACCGTTGCGCCTTCTGAACGTACCCATTATGAGCCCATTTTGGAGTCCGAAATGTATGTATTTCTGTTCTTAAGATGGTCCCCTGATATGAGCCTAATTTCATACATTTTATGAGCCTGAGTAAAACTAAAAAAAAACATTCTTTTGTTTTTGCATTTTCCTTCCCCTGACCCAATTCTCTTCATCCTCTCTCTCCACTCACCCAAGCTTATTCTCCTCTTCTCTCATTAGTTGCGTTCAGAAGTCGCAACTGTTGAGCAAAACAGTTGTGTAGATATCACCGAGCGGAAAGTGATATAATCGGCAATTATTTCGCTGCTTTGAAACATTATTATTACATTAAAAAATTCATAAATATAGGTATTTATAATTCTAAGTTTTGTTGTTTTAGAATCATAAAACGAAGACTGGCCAAAACAAAAACATCATAATAGGTATTTATATTTTTGTACATATGTCAAAATCGTAAGCAGAACATGTTGTCCGAAGTGAGCATAAAAAATTTATAATGGAAAAAAGTGTCCAAACTCACATCATGTTGTGTTAATCAGAAATACTCAACTTTGCGTTCAGAAGATAAAAACACAACTGTTGCGCGACCGTTGGGATTCTGAACGCAACCATTGTGGAACCTTCATTGCTTGCTTTATATTTATTTTATTTGTATTTTCCTCCGGATTCGAACCCGAAATTCAATCCAACGCCATAATATAGTGGAACATTCAACATTATATTGAAATTTAGTGATACTTTTATACCTACTTCCCATTTTTCGAATTACAAGTATCATTTAAAAAAAACAAGAAAAAAAATTTTGCCTAAGCTCATACATATTTCACACATGTTTATGATTCATATCCGACTCCAAATTATGAGTGCTCTGAGAATGTTTGGTGGGATAATAAATTCATGCCAAAACTAATTGACGGTTGACACTGAAAATTTCAACATTAAAAAAACGAACTTACCTCCCAGAGTTGTATCGGATTTTTATTCCAATATGAATTCAATTAATTAGTAATGGATCCATTAAAAATTGAACTTCTGTATGGAAAATCAAGCTTCATTATCAACTCAATGAAGAAAATGTGGATAATTACTCCATTAACCGCCTATGTGAAATCAGTATAATACTGATTTCAGACAGAAAATTAATGTAGTACATTACATTTATAATTTAACAATAATTTTTTATGTTTCACACACACTCAATTAACAAGGAGATGTCACTTTTCATAAAAAAATTTTTTGTTATTGACAGGTATTTTTGAATGAATAATCCCAGTAAACATTCGGATCCATAATGCCTGAATCGCAATGTGGCGTTCGGTCGGTCGCGCTTCTGACAAGTGAGTAGAAATGTATGGATATATATGAAGCAAATCGCATTGTGACCTCAAGCGTTTGATCGTAAAATTTTTGTAATATCGTATGTTCATTGCAACCCTGTATAACGCCTGAGTTGAACATTTCTCTACTAAGTCGGGCGTTTGACATTAAGTAAATTAAAATTGTTTTTTTTAGTGAAAAATTATGAAATTTATGAAAAAATTCAACAAAATATATTAGTGGCAGTGAACATGTTTACAATCCAACATCTAATATCGAATGTCAGTGTGAAGCGGCTTTGAGGTACGATCAACGCGCAACCGACCTAACGCCAAATTGCGATTCCAGCATAAAGGAGTCAGAAAGGAATCCTAAACCGGAGCGTTCACACCAGTGGCGCACACAGAAAAACATTTTGGGGGGTTTTCAATATCAAAAGGAAAATTAAAAAAAATACTTAAAAATCGCCCAGACAATTTTTACTTAAATTTATGTTTGGAGAGTGGACCTACGTATGTACACATTAAACAAAAGCACCTTTTATTTATTTTTTTTTTATTTATTTATTTATTTCAAACAAAAGTAATCAAGCGTACAATGGTACTTCCAGACTACTTAGAGTTAAAGCGGCGGGGTGTAATAAGGCCTTTTGAAATAAGGCCTTTAAGGCCTTATATCGCTATCGATTGAGAAATAAAGCCTTTATTAAGAATAAGGTCTTATTTCACTTGAAATGTGAAATAATTTTCTAAAGGTCTTATTTCACTTTGCGAGTTGAAATGGCCGCAAAAGTACTGTAGACCGGGCCATAGATATTACTCCGAAAAGAGAATTCTATCGGCTGAGGGTTATTTTTAAAAGCGCGGCCGAAGCCCTCCTACGCGGGATCGACATTAAAATTTTCGACATATCGTACTAGACCCCGCCCACGCTGAAGGGTGTACTACGCAGAAGGACATCACCGTGGCGGTAGCCACGGTTAGGGCACACGTCCGGACGAATGGCGTAGCCCAGAGTTATTTTTTATAAGCGCGGCCAAAGGCCGCCAATGCAGAAAAATGTTCTGCGCAAAAGCACTGTGGACCGGGCCAGAGATATTACTCCGGATAGAGAAGATAAAGAAAAAACTTTTGCGGAGAACAGCTTTTGCGTTGGGGGCCTTCGGCCGCGCTTATAAAAAATAACCCTGGGCTACTCCATCCGTCCGGACGAGTGCCCTAACCGTGGCTACCGCCACGGTGATATCCTTCTGCGCAGTACACCCTTCAGCGTGGGCGGCCTTCGGCCGCGCTTATAAAAAATAACTCTGGGCTACGCTATCCAAGTCCGGTCGTGTGTCACAGCCGTGGCTACCGCCACGGTGATGTCCTTCTGTTATTTATATAACAGTTATTTGCTCATTGGAATTCTTATAAGTCCTCGCGTAAATAAATAAAGGGGTTATTGCACATTTCAAAAAAGGCCTAATTGCGTTTTCAATGTGAAATAAGACCTTTTTTTGAAAATGACAAAATAAAGGCTTTATCTCACTTTGGTTGCGATATAAGGCCTTAAAGGCCTTATTACACCCCGCCGTTAAAGCATCAAATAATTATACATTTATTAAATCATTTAATAATATCTTAAAATTAGTTCTAGATAATGAAAAATCAACCAAAAGGGAATTTTCGAGGTTATTGAACTCATTCAGTGCTCGGGATATAGGAGCATTAGAGGCATAAAGTGTTCGAGCACTCGACGAATAGAAAATATTACTGCTCCGAAGGGTTCTAAGGGGAACATAAAAACGGATTCTTTCCAGAAGATATGGCGAATTTACTACACAATTTATGATATCGAAAATAAAGATAAACGACAAAGACGTTCTTCTGAACTGAAGGAATTTTAGGTTAATAAGCATGCATCTAGCACGGTAATTGTATTTTCTCTGTATTTAAACTAAAACTAACAAGTAAGGAAGCCTAAGTTCGAGTGGAATCGTACATTAGATACTCAGCTGTATGCTTTCATGGTTTGTTTGCGTTTATTCGATTGGGATGTATTTTATATGAATCGAGTGCGGCATAAAGTGGGCTCATTTAAAAATTTTTTATCAATCATCCAACTAAGCATATAAATATTATTGTTAGTGCAAATTTGCAACCGTTTATGACTTCTAATTACAATGATGTCACGTTACAAATTCGCAAAGGGTTTTCCAGAAATATCTTTGTTAAAATTTTTAAGCATGTATTACCACAAGTTATAAAAGTGTACAAACTGATTTTCGTCATAATATATCGATTATTTGTTGAGTTATGGGCTCCGAAATATCGAATATTCCTGCTTCTAAAGATTAAAATACATGTATCTATATGAGGTTTCTCACATAACAAAAAGTAACGCAACGCCGAAGTTACGTAAAGCACAAAGTTTCCCAAATCCCAACTTTTGGGCGCGTTGAAATTTTTTTTTCAGATTCACTTTAATTCAAATGTAAATAAAGAAATTTAAATTTCACACAATTGAAAAATAATTTAATAAATTTTTATTTTCTTATTTACTTTTTTGTAAATAAAATGGAGAATGAGAGATTTTTCAGAAAATAAATATTTTGTGAGTGATGTTGCAGCGTTCATTGTGGCATAGTTTTTCAGTTTTGCGTTGTTTGACATAGAAAGCGGCGTAACGCAAAGCGGAAAAAGTTTTATGTGGAATCAGCTTAACTGAGCATGATACAGACATACGGAAAAAGAAAACAAACACAGCTCTCGCTCAACATATTTTTTCACATGGACATACAGCTGACTTTGAGAATACAAAAATAATAGACGTTGAAAAGAAAGAGAAAACAAGGTTTACGTTAGAGAGCTTGCACATCTTAAAGAATAGAGAGAGAGAACGGTAAACAAAAAAGAAGACACCGAATGCACTGCAGCTACTTACCTGCTTTGTTTATAAATGAGAATAATATGTATTTAGTTAAGGACAAGTGTACCTGAGTTAATGGTACCATTTACATATATAACTTGACAAATTTATGTTTTTAAATATCAATGTATTTATGTAATTTAATGTAATTAAATGTGATCAAGTGCTAGGTGAAAAAAATTAATGTAAGTTTATATTTCTTTCGTGTGTTATGTTTAAAAGATTTGTTGTTCAAATAACGTCATATGTATAGCAATACTATAAATTTTGTTTTTTTCTGATTTATGTTGTTTTTAAATAAAGATTCGCCCCTGATGATGCTAAGGAGTTTAGCGAAACGTTGGGCAGAAAGTGGAAGTTATTGCGTTTGACTTTGCACTGTGCACACAATAGATCAAAACAGCCTATATCAAAAAACACATATCTTTATATTTGACAAAGATATCGCTTAAAATGTTTTTATTAGGCCCCTCAATAGTTCCCATATATAAATTTGGGCGTGTTCGTCAACCGATTTTGGCAATTTTTCGTCCAAACATTTTCCTAAGTAAGTAAATTACGTGTACCAAATTTCATCGATATATCTGCTACGGCTTCTGAGTTATAACTTATAAACCTTTCAATGTTTGCCCCTTAATAAGTGGACGTAGCACCGCCCAGTTTCCAAAATTTCATCAAATTTCTTCATAGGGGCCTGAGCTCAATACGTGGGTAAAATTTTATCACTCTAGCTAGTTATATTAGTAGCTGAGTAACCAAATTTCCCATTCTTTCTATGAGGAAAAGTGGGCGTGGTCATGGTCCGATTTCGCCCATTTTCAATACTAACCGTCCCAGTCTCGATACCAACTTGCATTCCAAATTTCATCAAAATATCTAAATTTTTGCGTGAGTTAGAGTGCGTACGGACGGACGGACGGACATGGCTCAATCGATTTCTCTTTTCACCCTGATCATTTTGATATATATAAGTCTATATCTATCTCGATTATTTCATTCTGTTACAATCCGCCGTTATGTGATTAAAACTAGAATACTCTGTGTACTAGTACAGCTGAATAAAACAAACCTCAGCTAATATCCACAGCAAACATTTAGGGAACTGTCTTGTTTATAACCATAATCAGTAGTTGTTCACAAACATTGGCCATGTACATCCACGAATATTCATAGATTTTACAACATGTATTTACACAAATATTTGTGCATGTACCATCTTTTATAAATTTAAGCCCGAAACCGCCCCCCCCCCTTGAGTGCGCCAATGGTTCACACTCATTATGAGTTCATTTTGGAGTCCGAAATGTATGTATTTCTGTTCTTAAGGTGGTCCGCTGATATGAGCCTAATTTCATAAATCTTATGAACCTGAATAAGTAGTAAAACAAAAAAATTCTTTTATTTTTGCATTTTCCTTCCCCTGACCCAATTCTCTTCATCCTCTCTCTCCATTCACCTTATTCTCCTCTTCTCTCATTGGTCGCGTTCAGAAGTCGCAACTGCTGAGCAAAACTTTTGTGTAGATATCACTGATCGGAAAGTGATATAATTTACGCCTTCTGAACCAGCTGATACAGAAATTAAATTAGTGTTATAATTACATATCCCCAACATAATCGGCATTAATATTGCTGCTTTATATTTTTGTACATACATATGTCAAAATCGTAAGCACAACATGTTGTCCGAAGTGAGCATAAAGAATGTATGATGGAAAAATGTCTCCAAACTCATCACATTTTGTGTTGATCAGAAATACTCAACTTTGAGTTCAGAAGATAAAAACACAACTGTTGCGCAGTCGCTGCGACTTCTTACATCAACCATTGTGGAACCTTCATTACTTACTTGCTTTGTAGTAGGTGAGTTCCCGTGGCAGTGATCCAGATCCGGATAAAAATTTTGTATGCAAATGCAACAACAATTTTGTGATCCTGATATTTCGGATCCGTATAGATTGTAACAGATATTTTTTATCCACAAAATTTTTATACGGATCTGGATTACTGCCACGGGAACTCAGGTAGCGTTGTCTATTTATCACCCTTATTACGGTTGTCGTCGTCGACACTCACTCGACGCTGTCGGGGACGACTTATCAAAATCAGTATTACGTATGGTAAAGTCGATAACTTGTGACAACTATCGAAACATATTTGGTATCAGCTAAGTCGACGTCGACGGTCACTCGTTGCCATTTTCGTCGACGCTGTGTTTAATGGTGACAAGAAGAAAATTTAGTATGTATGCATTTTTGTTTTTGAAATTTTATTACGGGAGTGTTAAAATTAGTAGAACTAACATCCGCAGAATATTTCCTGCTAGTTTCATTGAAAAATTCCCACTAGTTTAAAAGTAAATTCGGTGAGCGCACATACCGAAGTCGACAAAAAGGTTTTCAATGGGGTACGATACCAACTAATTTTTTACAACATTGAGAAGCAGTGACCATTAAATTGAATGCCTTGGCACCTCCTTTAGGAAAGATTAAGGAGAAAACTAATTTATTAAATATTTATGTACATACATATTTATGTACATACATACATATGTATATATGTATGTATTTCAACTAAAATTATTTTTCTTTTATTTCTTAATTACTCGAGCACTTCATTGCTATTTTCATCGCTAAAACTTGATGAATCATATGCCCCTGTAAAAAAGTGTGCGACGAGTCTCTAAAAAGATTTGGCCGGGAGCGCTCTCTTTCGGGTACAATTAGTCTACAATTGTTCCCAATTGTACCCGAACGGGTACATATGTATACTAATTGTAGACGAATTGTACCCGAAAGGGTATCAAACGGGTACAATTAGTCGCACAAATGGATGTGTCGCATTCGCTACCTGTTCGGGTACAAAACGGGTACAATTGTGCGCTTTTGCTACCCGTTCGGGTACAAACTGGGTACAATTAGTCTCTTCATAGGACATGCTCAAACAAAAGAGAACACTTCAACCCATATAAAGAGATACAAATGGGTAGTAATCGCATGCTCCCTTGCGAGTTGTCCCGGATGTATCCCGGAGTGATCGCATTTTTTGCAGGGGCATAGGTGGGCACTACCACATTCAAGCGATGACCGAAAAATGAGCGTGTGTTGGTGCGCCTACTGTAGACCAAAGTGAAAAATTATTACAGATAATCAGTCTGCATGCAGATGTTGAGCGAGCATGGTCATGCGCGCACGCTTTGCGAAATTATGAAAGAACGTACGTATACACATATGTATGTATGTATTTGTGTACAGACGTTATTTGCAAATAAAATAATTTCAAGCGACGGCCACCTAACGAGCACTTGCTTTTACGCCAGTCGAAAGGCAACTAAATAATTTTTGATAAGCTACGATAGGGCTGGGTAAGTCGACTTCGACTTTAATCGATTGTTGTGTGTGAAAGTCAGTCGGAAATCGACTAATTGGCTCGACTAATCGACTTTTTTACTACATATGTTGGCGGTATAATTTTGTCAGAACTAATATATAAAAAAAGCTTCTCACAAAAAATCATACAAATTCCAACAAGCAAACCAAAAAAACAAGCATTCGCCCTTCGGAGCCGACTCTGTGAGTCCACTTAATTTGTAGGAACGTTATTAATTATGAAAGAGGTTGTCTCCCAGACCAACTTTGCCGAACAGAGTACTGTCACAGAGGGTCTGAGTTTTATTTTAGAAGGGGGTTAAAGTTTTATGGTTTTATCTGGAGTTGCAATTACTTTATCGAAAATATATTATAAAAAATTACCTGAAATGAAGTTTTTGAGCTCGGACTCCTGCTAAAGAATTCAATAAGGAATTTCTCTGCGGTAGACTTTAACCCTCTAACGCCCACGCAAATGGCTGTTTTTAACCCTTTTTTGGAAACACATGTAGAAAATATCAATTAACAATACAGATAGAAGGTTAAAAAGTTCTAGAAAATTATTCGCCATAAAATTTCACTATGGGTCCCCTCAGACAAAATCTTTGTACAAATAACACAAAAGACCACAGGATATATAGTAACAAATTACGCCATGAAATATGTAACAAATTTTATATGTATACACACTAGATACATTTTTTGTTCTTCGGATCCTCGCTCCGGAGCCGGAATATGAGAATAGGTTGTTGTAAATAAGTAAGTTGTAAAAAAAGTTATGATTAATGGGTTAATGTCTACTGCAAAGAAATTCTTTATTAAATTCTGTAGAAGAAGTCGGAGCTCAAAAACTTCATTTTCGATAAAGTAATTGTACCTCCAGTTAAACCATAAAACTTGAACCCCTTCCATAAAAAACTCATACCCTCTGGACTAGTACTCTGTTCGGCAAAGTTGGTCTAGGAGACGTCCTCTTTCATAATTAATAGCGTTTTTTCGTGTTGAGTAAAATTTTTGTAAATCTGTTGGACTGTGTTATTAACGTCACCGCTATGGTGCAGTGAATAGAGTGTTCGCCTGCTATACCAAAGTTCTCGGGTTCTAACCCCCATCCGTACAAACACCAAAAAAATTTCTAATTAATTAAAACCCAATTTTTGGGTTTGTAGAAATAGCGGCAGTGGGCGGTGTGCCCTCCGAGTGTATTTCTGCCATGAAAAAGCTTCTCACAAAAAATGCATTCGCCGTTCGTATTTGCAAAAATATGTTTCGTTATAATATAATAGTACGTCTTCGATGCCTAAAAAGGTAAGTCAATATGGGCCGGATTTCCATTGGTCGAGCGCGCAGCGATACAAATATCATTTTCAGGGGGCAGAGGGGAAATTTTAAGAGATCATATCCGGCCTAGAAAAAAATGAATTTAAGGGGTAGGAGAGGGTGGTGGGAGGATCATAAAACTGAAAGCCCCACCCTCCGGAGGCCTATGGTTCCGAAGATAATTGTTAAAGTTCCGAGGCTCAGATTGGATATAATGAACCAATTTCACTTCAATTTACAAACTAGTCGAAAAGTCGACTTAAATCGATTATCATAGCCGACTAATCGACTTCGATAGTCGAAATGATAAAAGTCGAGTCGAAAGTCTAAAATCGACTTTTTGACGAGACGACCCAGCCCTAAGCTACGATCGCCTAGTCCTATCGTAAGCGCTCGCTTTACGCTCTTTATTTGTCTGTGGTAGTGACAATCGGTGTGTATACGTACACGGGCGCTTACTCTCATTTAGCATGTGCTAAGGTTTTGCCCACCTTTGCTTATAATAAAGAAATAAATTCTCAATATAGCACATATTAAAAATACGGAACAAATTGCGCACAGATTGTAAATAAAATCAAACAGCTAGCACAGAAATTATAGGGATGGTACTTTCGTCATTCGGTTTACCGATAAACAGTCGACGCCGTCTCAATACGCTTAGCTAATACCGATTTTGCGTCGATGTGACGACGACGTCGAGACGACGTGATGTCGACTGAAAAGTGACAACGACGTCGACGACGACAACCGTAATAAGGATGTATATTTTCCTCCGGATTCGAACCTGAAATTCAATCCAGCGACATCCCATAGTGGAACATTCAACATTTTATTGAAATTTAGTGATACTTTTATACCTACTTAACGTTTTTCGAAACAGCATATATGAATTACAATTGTCATTTTAAAAAACAAACAAAAAAAGATTATAAAAAATTTCCTAAGCTCATACTTCACACATATTTGGGATTCATATCCGACTCCAAATTATGAGTGCTCTGAGAATGTTTGGTGGGATAATAAATTCATGCCAAAACTAATTGACGGTTGACACCGAAAACTTCAAAATTAAAAAAACGAACTTACCTCACAGAGTTGCATTGGATTTTTATTCGATTAAATATTCAATTAATTAGTAATGAGTCCATTAATATTTGAACTTCTGTATGGAAAATCGAGTTTCATTATCAACTTAATGAAGAAAATGTGGATAATTACTCCATTAACCGCCTGTGTGAAATCAGTATAAGAAAGACAACTGAAATGTTTTTTTTTTGGCTTGAAAATGAGATTACCCCAATTGGGATTAGGTCACTACGTCTAGGTTTAGGTAAGCCCAAGTAAAAAAGTTGGGCTTATGTCACCCTAGGGGGAGTGGCATAATCCCAAATAAAAAATTTGGGATTATGCCCCTTGGGATTATATCAGGGTATCCATAAAGGTTAATACAAGAAGTCATAAATCCTTTAATTGATACATTTTCATACATGGAATAAAACATTAGTTGGAATGTACCATTTCCTTTACCCTTTATAATACATCTTTTCTTACAGGGTCATGAAGCAAGCTATACATTATACATACATGCTAATCGTTGTACGACTCTTTAAAGAAGTAATGTATAGTATACTGGGAATATATATGAAGCTATGCATTACCAGACATTACCTTTTCCAACTGGGATGTTTCAGAAGATGAAAACAATGATCCTAACCGATAGCCGAACTTATGCACTTCATTTATTTATTTATTTAATACAAACACAACAACCAAGGGTTATAATTACAGTGTTTGTCCGCCAACAATATGAAACACCAATTATACAACATTTTTTAATACATACATAAATCCTTACCACTAAGAACATTACATAGAGAAAAAAAAAAAAAAAAAATACGTAAACTTACATGACTAAGAAGTAGACAGAGAAAAGTAAGAAGAGTGGGATTATAAGAAAATAAGTCAGGAAAAAAGCATAGTATATGAGGATTAATCGACTCATAAGGCATATGTGTATATATGTGTACTCATGTACTCTCACGCAATCGATCCGAATAGAATCGCATAAGTTCCCCTTTGAAATGCAGAGTGCTTGTCAGGCTCCTGATACCCGATGGTATGTTATTCCAAAGACGGACTCCGTAAACGAAGAACTGTCTCTCAGAGGTTTTGGACTTAAAGGTCGTATGAAGCAATTGCCCAGTACGCTCAGATCGTGTAGACAGAAAACGCTCGTAGAGGTATGATGGTTCATGACTTTTTATAATTTTATGCATTAAGGCAAGAGCCCTCACTTCCAAATAACTATTTAAAGGAATTGCATATATTTGGATGGAATATTCAGAAATGTGGTCCCTGCGCTTAATACTATAAATATATCGGGCCACATTATTGAACAAGACATTTAGTTTCCTCCTACAAATACTATCACAATTGGCATAGAGTTCGCAACCGTAGAGCACTGTTGGAAGCAAATATGTCTTGGCCAATAGCAGTCTTATTTTAATTGGCGTAAAGTACTGGATAGACCATAACGAGCGCAGCATTCCATACACTTTGCCTATTACCGTTAAAATGTGGTTATTCCATGTCAAAGTACTATTAAATATCACACCCAGGTTTTTGGCCGATTCAACGAAATTAATAACTGAGCATTAAAGGTGCATATATTCGCACTTAATACGAGGAATTATTATAGAACGGCTGTGCAACATTGGGATACGTCATCTTCGAAGGTGAACTAAAACCCGTCCTACTGAAATTTTGCTGCATGTACTGTGTCGAGCTACTAGTAGAAATAGAGCTCATATCTTCTACTGTCGATGAGCTCTCTTGCAAAGCCAAATTCGTTAAAACATATGGTGCGGTAGCAGTAGGATGATGATGATGCACTTGCGAATGCGAATGCATGTGGATTGTTGTTGGATACTGAGCGTAATGATTTTGTGAGAAGTCACGTTGATGGTGATGGAAGATCATATGTGTTTCTTGGGAAGAGGGTCCAGCGGTATTATATCCAACCGTCTCGGAGATACATGAAGCTGTGGGTCGAAGAGAACCTGCACTAGATATAGACGAGGCTTGGGGTCTGGATGTATTCCAGTCGCCGGAGAAAACATTTTTCATTAGTTTCCCTTGTGGTTCCAATTTGGAATTTTTCTGTTCCTCAGTGGTATTACCATCTTTATTTACAGCATTGATGTTAACTGTCAAGCTATGGGGCGCAGGTGGTAATTGGTGGCGGATGCTATTCCCGCTGCTAGTCTCACCGAAAGTTGGTGACTCTGTTGCTATGGGACTTTCCCTTACCCAATTTGTGGTGTAGATGAGATTGTGATTGCTGCTTTTGTTATTTTGGTATGCAGTTCGCATCAGTGGAGAAATTGTATGATGTTGCAATTGCAGCGGTTTTTGAATACTCCCACTATTCTGCTGATATCCATTTATTCCGGCACCCGAACCCGATATGTTCGGAGGAAAGTTATAACCAGCTGTGGAATTGTAACATTGCTGTGGTAGTGGCGTCATCGAAGCCGTGTCCGCTTCTGCTATAGCTGGACTCGGCGAAAGATTTGAAATCTGCGCCGTAGGATGTCCAACGTAGAAGTCGTAGACTTGCTGCTGATAGGCAGCAATTGTTGTGGCTTCTGAGGAAACTGAAGGTATCATACCAGCTACGACCGCAGCTGCTGCATAATTATTTGCTACCGCAACAGCAGTCGTGGGTATAAACTGATGGTTACCGGGGAGGCACCTAGAAGAGTTCTGCTTTCGCAAACGTGCCCGTCTATTACTGAACCACACTTGTATGCGTGCCTCTGACAGATTAGTACGTTGAGCCAATTCGTCACGTGTATAAATATCAGGATATTGTGTGCGCTCAAAAGAACGTTCCAACTCCTCTAACTGCATTGTTGTAAAAGTGGTGCGACCACGCCTCTGTTTACGTTGCAAAGATATCCGCGGTTCACTTTCGCAATCCGAGGCATCCTCGTCCGACGGCTTATGTGAATATTCTGAACTCGAATTTTGACCATCGTCATCGGAAGGTGCGTCTCGGCCACGTACCAAAAGCGAAATGGCGGAGATAGATGGTGCTGTTGAGTGATCGCATATGCCATCCCGTATCAACTTATCACGTATTTCCCACGAGAAAATGCTTGGATTACATTTTTTGTATTCTTGGATACGATTATCGATTTCTGGTATCGCCATGCGCGGTTTTGAGCCTCCGATAACACCCGGTCGTATAGAGCCCGTTTTCTGGTATCGGTTCAAAATTTTAGAAACGCAGCCATGTGAAATGCGTAGCTGACGAGATATCATGCACGGCCGTATTCCCTCCGCAGCCATTTCAACAATTTTCAAGCGTTTGTTATTGGGTAGTGGGCGACCGTTTACGAAAATTCCACCTAATTGATTGACACGTCCTTGACCTGAAAAGGAAAAATAAGACAAGAAAATGAAGAACATTTACATATGTATCTTTGTATGTATATTAGGGTGGTGCCCAAATGTGCGGAGATAAATTTTATATCATACTAGCAAATACACGTCCCGCTTCGTAGCGACGAAAAAAGCTTTTACCTTTACCTTTACCTTTACCTTTACCTTTACCTTTACCTTTACCTTTACCTTTACCTTTACCTTTACCTTTACCTTTACCTTTACCTTTACCTTTACCTTTACTTTTACCTTTACCTTTTTAGTTAATCGGTGGAACCTTAATCGTAATCGACGTATTGATCGTAAGCTCTTGATAAACCTATTGAAAATCAAGGAAAAGTTAAGATATAATTTAAACCAAACAGTTTTACGTATAAATTAAACGCCTAGCGATCTAAGTCTTTGGCCATATATAATAATAAAAGTTTAAAAATATCCTTTTAAAATATTGAAAATATAATTGCGCCAACTTAAGAATAACGTAATAAGGAAAATAACAAAACCAAAGTAAAGTGTCAGATAACGAAATGGATACAACAACAATAGCGTGCGGAGAATGCGAAAAACCACTGCCCGTTAATGGCGAATATGCTACATGTACAATGTGCAAAAATATGTACCATTTCTCTACATGCACCACAATATCGGACACAACCTTCACTTCTATGAACACCGAACGGCGTAAAAATTGGAAATGCCACAAGTGCAGGCAACGCACAAAATCGTCGTCAAACACACAACCAGAAAACATATCCAAACATCCACCCCCCAAGCAGAAGCCTTCCCCGAAGACGCCTACCGTATTAATTAACACAAACATACAAAGCGAAAAACAAAAAACTAATGCGAGTGAGGATACAGATGATATGAATAAAGAAAACTTAAACATAAATATTAATGATTTAAGAACAGATACGAAAGATATGAAACGTCTTATAGAAAATATGGTTGCAAACTTTAAACAGATGCAAGCAGATTTGAAGCAAACTACGAATATCATGGAGGGAAAAATGTCAGATTTGGCGAAACAAATAAGTGATCTAACTGATAAATGCAAAGAAAAAGATGATCTGATACTGATGTTAGAGCAGAAGGCAAATGACATGGAACAAAAAATAAATCACATGGAACAAAAGGAATTAGAAAGAAATGTCATTGTAAGGAACATAAAAAAAAAAGAAAATGAGAATTTAGATGCGATTGTGGAACGTATGGCTATTTCGGTAGGTGCATGTGTGAGCGTCGACGATATAGACGAGGTTTATCGTATGAGGGGAAAAGGGGATAATATTCTCATTAAATTCTCAACAGTTCGGAAAAAGGCAGAACTATTAAAAAAAACTAGAGGGGCGAGAATTTATGCCAACAAACTGAATGGGGGAGAAGGATCAGGGGATGAAACCGGCAATGGAAAAAGAATATATGTGAATGAAGATTTGACGAAAACTAATCGTCGGCTACTTTACGATACAAAAAACAAGGCAAAGGCGTCAGGCTGGAAATATGTATGGGTAAAGGGGGGTAACATTTTTGCAAAAAAAATTGAAAATGAAAAATCAATTCACATAAAACATTATAGAGATATAGAACTCATAAAGTAATTACCTTCTCCGTTTCTTAACAACACTACATATAATTTAAATATATTTGTTAAACTTAGTTATCTTTAATTTTTTCTTCACTTTTCACTCTCTTTTTTTTTTAATATTTTCACATTATATAAAATGAACACAATTGAATCAAAAACATTTTTATCATTTAATGAAATTAATACAACAAACTTTAAAGAATATGATCTCAGATGCATGTGTTTGAACATGCGGTCGATGAGGAAAAACTTTAACGCGTTTCGCGTAGAAATCGATGACCTTATTGATAGCGTTGATATAGTAGTACTAATAGAGACCAATATTACAGATGATGAGCAATGCCTATTTCAAATGACTGGCTTTAACTCGGAGTTCCTAAATAGAAACGGAAAAAGTGGGGGAGGAATAGCGATATATGTGCGTGAGAGGTTGACTTACCAGCGCGCCACTTATACAAGTAGTTCTTTTGAAACTATAGAGATAGAGATTATAGATAAAAACAAAAACAGCTCATGCACATTGCATGCTATTTACAGACCACCACAACTCAATGTATGTACGTTTGTCAATGAACTAGAGAGCATACTAGGGAGAGCAGAAAAAGATAAATGTAAAATAATAATGGGAGATATAAATATTAATATTATTGATTCTCATGATAACAACACAAATCTCTATTTAGACATGCTCTTTTCCCACGGTATGCAAAGAGTAATAAATGATTATACACGAGAAGACTTAAAGAGAGGTACGCGCACATGCATTGATCACATATTTATTAGAGGGAAATTAGATAATGTAATAGCTGGTATTGTACAAACAAATATTTCGGACCATTTCTCAATAGTATGTGGATTAGCTTTCAAAGACCGAAAAGAATGTAACAAAATTAGAACACCCAGTAGGAAAATAATAAGCAACAAAAAATTCGATGAAGAGATAGTGAAAGTTGATTGGAATGACATCTTTTTGTGTAATGATACTGACAATATGTGTGAAAAACTACAGACCACCTTCAAACGTATCTATGAGAGCTCACTTATTAACCTGAAAAATAATAAACGCAGAAAAACAAATAAGTGGATGACAAACCATCTAAAAGTGTTGTGCAATAGAAGAGATATTTTGTATAGGAAGTGGAAATCAATACCCAGTGATAAAAAAACAGAAACTGACTACAAAAAATTTAGAAATTTTGTTAATAAGGAAATACAGAGAGCTCGAAACGACTACTTTAAAGACAAATTCTTAGAACACAGATACGACTCAAGAAAAACTTGGCAGCTAGTCAATGAGATTGTTGGTCGTAAGACAATCAGTCCAGATGAGCACATTTCAAAAAATTTTCAAAATAATAACATAAAAGATGTCTGTGATAATTTTGCAACTACATTTAATGAGGAAGTTACAAAATCAATACACAACTGTGATATTAGGTCTATAAGTATACAAGAAAGTAGGACTCCAAACTCGATTTTTATGAACGAAACCTGTGATAACGAAATATTGACGATTATACAACAACTTGACGAAAGAAAAAGCCCTGGATATGATGAAATTAGACCAAGAGATCTAAAATTACTAGCACCTCTCATTGCACCTATAATAGCAAAACTCATCAATCTTAGCTTAACCCAATGTAAAGTACCTGAAGCCCTAAAGTTATCTGTGATAAGACCTATTTTTAAAACAGGACTAAAATCCGATCCTTGTAATTATCGTCCAATCTCTATATTACCTGTAGTAGAAAAAATTATGGAAGAAGTAATTGCAAGTAGGTTATCTGCATATTTAATAAAATATAAGGTTATTGACCATAGACAGTATGGGTTTCAAAAAGACAAGAATATCAATAAATTATTAGGAAAATTTGCTAGCACAATAAATGAGAGTCTTGGAAAAAATCATCATGTTTTGGCTCTGTTTGTTGATTTTAGAAAAGCATTTGATACATTGTCACACACAAAGTTGCTCAATGCATTGGATAATGCCGGGATAAGGGGAGACTCTCTGAAATGGTTCGCAAGCTATCTACAATTAAGGAAATACCGTGTTAAGTTGTTAGGTGAATACAGTGACGAACTAACAGTCTGTTCCGGTGTACCTCAGGGCTCTAAACTAGGACCACTTTTGTACATAATTTATGCAAACAGTATGCTCAAAGCTCTCAGCAACTGTGAAGCCTTTGCGTATGCAGACGATACCGCAATTGTGGTGCCACACAGAGATCTAGACACTGCGATCAAAATAATGCAAAGAAAACTTAGTGTCATCACGAAATGGTCGCATGATAATGGACTGGCTGTAAACGCGACAAAGACAAAACTTATGCATATTAGACAACCACATATTAACAATACAAATATAAATCTAGTATTCCATAACTATGATTGCTTGCATAAAAACCTCACGTCATGCAAATGCACAACTAAAATAGAAACGGTTGAGACGTACAAATATCTTGGTATTATACTTGACGATAACTTTAAGTGGAGTGCACATATATCCCATTTAAGAAAAAAGCTTAGAGCATCGTCGTATTTTCTAAAACACTTAAGTTTCTGTACTAACTTCAATGTATTACGCCAAGCTTACATATCTCTATCGGAGTCACATATAAGACATGGCATAACTGCGTGGGGATCTTCAGCTCACTGTAAGAAATTACAGCAAAGCCAAAATTATAATCTTAAAATACTTTTTAAAAAACTAAGTCTACCCACGGCGAACATCAATTTAAATAGGGAGTCAAAACTACTTGATATTAAATCAATATACAAGTACACAATTATTACTGAGTTTTATGATGACACATCACTTAGGATACCGATTTCTCATAGTCATGATACAAGAAGGCGCCTAGATAATAGATTCATCATTCCTAAATTCCAAAATAATTATACTAAGCATACGCTATCAGTGGTACTGCCATCACTTTTCAATGAACTGCCTGTATATCTTACTAATCTACCAAACACGCAAAAAAGAAAACAAATCATAGGAAATCATATTAAAAGTTTGTTGTAGTAATTACAGATGTAAAATTTTAAATATTATTGCTTACATACATATATTTTGCTTCTTTTTTTAATCTTAAATCTATCAAATAATTTATCTGTATTATATTTTATGTTCAATTTTTTATGTTTTATGTTATTTTTAAGTCTGTATTATAAGCTAATTATTTGTAAACCTGCAGACAAGCGGTATCAGCTTCGCGGGTAATGGTTTATTGTAAATTTGTTTAAACTTTAACGAAAATAAATAAATACTCAATACTCAATACTCAATACCTTTACCTTTACCTTTACCTTTACCTTTACCTTTACCTTTACCTTTACCTTTACCTTTACCTTTACCTTTACCTTTACCTTTACCTTTACCTTTACCTTTACCTTTACCTTTACCTTTACCTTTACCTTTACCTTTACCTTTACCTTTACCTTTACCTTTACCTTTACCTTTACCTTTACCTTTACCTTTACCTTTACCTTTACCTTTACCTTTACCTTTACCTTTACCTTTACCTTTACCTTTACCTTTACCTTTACCTTTACCTTTACCTTTACCTTTACCTTTACCTTTACCTTTACCTTTACCTTTACCTTTACCTTTACCTTTACTTTTACCTTTACTTTTACCTTTACCTTTACCTTTACCTTTACCTTTACCTTTACCTTTACCTTTACCTTTACCTTTACCTTTACCTTTACCTTTAACTTTACCTTTACCCTTACCTTTTGTGAATAAAACAATCTTCTTTTCTGTTCGACTATCGAAAGTGAAATCTGCTTTATTGTTGAACATTAATAATTTTTATACAAAATTTGTTCTTATGTACTACATATTTACTCTAATTCCTAAGTGTATAGACTTAAAATAACAACGAAACTCTTTCTCACGGTTTCCCGTGTTGTACATATTGTATATTTGTATGTACCTACGTACATGTACATATGGTCAATTTTCTGACTGCTAACGTTACATTCGCATGGAGTTTTTATTTAGTTTATACGAAATAATAACAAAAATGTCAGAAACGTCCAAGGTTCTGTTACTTATGCTATCAGGTAGACCTATACCTTCATTTTAAGAGTAAAATTAGTCTAATGGCTACCATACCGTAAAAGTTATAAGCGCGTGAAACGCACTGCTAACGTTACATCATTTGGAAGTGATATCAAGATACAGATCATGTTTGGTTTAATTTCTGCGAACTTGCTGAGACAATCATCCCAATTTTACTTCATGTTATATAGCAAGGATGTCACAAGGTCATGGCATACCGCTTTACCAAAATCTTTGGGATTTTTTAACATAATTTAACATAAAATAAGACACTGCCTACGTTACACAAAGCACTGCTAACGTTACACGTGCGAAAACTGAGTATCTCTACATATAATAAAATTGTAACCGTTGATCTCTGTACATTGCAGATATACAGAAAATAAAAAAAGTAGCCAGAGGAATCCAAATGAACTGTTTTTAAAATTTCTGTCGGTCTCACTGTCTGTCTGTCCTTATGTTTGTGCGCGGGTCACTAAAAATTGGAATGATGGAATTGAATGAAACTAGTCAGAGTTATAATAGCGCCATTGTATTATTATTATTATTATAGACGTCTACTTTAAGATTTAAGATATCACTTATTTCTATAACTCAACCAATTTTGGAGTTATCGACCAATCCAGACGGTAAACGTTAAGCTGTGTAGACGTATAATAATTTGCTCTGTGCTTTGGTGCTTTAAAAAATTATATTAAAAATATTTCTTGCGTTGTTTATCAAAATAAAGTGCTTAAATAGTGTGCTAAAATTAAATTAAATAATTTAACTGTCGCAATATAATATTATTCGCATTTATTTTATTAATTAAATCAATTGTGTTGCCGAGGCAATTTTGCATAGTGTTGTTGTTGCAGTTGAGTGGCTAATTTTGTCATTTAATTAATTTTGGCGCGCACTCATTTACTTTGCTTGTTTTTATTTACATTTACTTTACGCATTTCTATTCATCCTCTCATTCTCTTCTTTTTCCTTTTTTGTCACAGCTGTTTGCCGTGTTTATTAAGCGTCTCAAGTGTACCTTAAACTGCTCGCTCCAGTTTGTCTAAAACTGTAAAACTACCTTATTGATATTCAAACTTTTTGCGTTATATTTAACCTTTCACTGCTTATTTAGACACAATCCATACATTCATAGTATTTGCTAATTTTGTTTATATTTTTTTTTTGTTTTTACTATTGTTTAATTTAATTTTCAACTTTCTATTTTTAATATGTCTTGCATGTATAGTAACTGCTCATTGAAAAGCGACTCCGAACGCTTCGTGACTTGCTGGCTCTGCGATGGGCTTGCTCATATGAAATGTGCCAGTTTGACGGGGAGAGTTCTGGACGCGATCGATGACAAAAAGGGCGTTCGCTGGTCTTGTTCGAAATGCAGATCAACGGAAATTGATCTCTTCAAATTATTTCGTCAAACCAGGAACGGCTTTTCTGAAATTGGTAGAGAGTTGACTGCTCTAACTGAGAAATTTAAGTACTATGAGGGTATGTTTAAATCCTTCAAGTGTTTAGATACTGATAACCAAAATAATCCCCTTTTATCCGTTGCACCAGACAATGAAGTGGCCCGTAAAAATCTTCAGGTCGATCATGTGCAGAATACGGTGGAGCTGATTGACTTGGCTTCACCGAGGCCTGCAGATGATAAACCTAAATCATCAACAAAAGTAACATCCCGAAAAAATCCCAAACTGAATGGTCCTTCTCTCGGATTACAATCCGCAGTGAAGGAACCGGTTGTTGTCCCACCTAAAGAGCTGGTTGTTGTGCCTCCTATAAAATCAATTTTCGTGTCGAGATTCGACATCGATACCACCGAAGAGGACTTGAAATTTTTCATTTCATCTAAAATTAAAACTGATAATCTGTTTATTAAAAAATTTAAATTTAATTATGTCAACCTAAAATGGCCACACTGCAACATTGACGATTTGAAACAAGAGTAAAGAGAGTTGACGAGAGAGAGACAAACGAGTAGTCAAGGAGAAACAGCGAACAACGCCGGACATCAAATTGAACGATTCTAATTCATATTCATTTCTTTTAAATAAACTTTATATTTTCTTCTATTAAATAAACATTAAATTATTCGCAACAATTTCAGAAAGTGGATAAGAAATCCATTGCGCCTATAAAAGATTAATTGCAGACGAAAAAGTAAGTAAAACGAAAACGCGGCAGCAGTGTGTGGTACATACACATATCACATACATATACACGGCCAACGATAGTATTCAACGAGCAAAGACAGCGCAAACGGCACGTTTTGCAAACGGCGCAACTCTTTGGACGAATAAATATCAACGTCGCAGTCAAGTCAAGTGCTGCTGAGCAAAACCACGGCAAAGCGTCAAAGTCAACGTCTTGGCGCACAACGCACGAAATTTTTACAACGAACGTAAATATTGTACAAACGGAACACGAATAAATATCAACGTCGCAGCCAAGTCAAGTGCTGCTCAACAACAAACAACACCACAGTAAAGCGTCAAAGTCAACGTCTTGGCAAACCACATACGAAATATTTACAACGAACGTAAATATAAGCACAAACGGAACACGAGTTCACATATATGCGTACACAGCAAACAGCTAGCAGAGCAACGTAGAGACGAGCAGCAGAATTCGGTATTGGGGGGAAAAAAAAAAAAAAAAAACCAACTGAGTTCATTGCAACAGCGAATACAGCAAAAGCAACAAACAAAATCGGGAAAAAGCATTAGACCACCACTAAAATAAACGGAGAAATGAATTATTAGCTCAAAACAAAGGACGGTACATACAATAAATATACAGACATGATCAAGCTAAATACACTAAAGGTCAGCCAGTTGAATACACTTCTGCGGGCAAACGATTTACCATTGACGGGTACCAAAGCACATAAAGTAACGAAGCTGCAAGAGGTTTTGGGTGTTGATGAAGTGGACCCAATCGACTTCGAAGAGGAAAATTCGGCATCTACAAGCGATCGGGAACTACGTATGCAATTAAACAGCTTAAGAGAATCAATGGCAAGTTTAGCATCAGCTGTGGCAACATTTACGCAAAATTCATCACAGGCACGCAATAACGATCAAGGTCAACAAGCTGCTATTGACAACGATGAGGATGCAACCGAATCAAGTGTATCATCTTGGGAATCAGCTCATGATCTAAGAACGTCAACACGCTCAACACGTCGGCAGATGTCAATTCAGGATATGACGGGAGTTATGCCTGATTTCGACCCGTTAAAAGGTTCTACATCAGCAATACAATTTATAACACGAACTGAACAATTACAACAATGTTACGGCTGGAAAGAAGATAGGGTTCTGATCGCGATTCAGCATAAAATGAAGGGCATGGCAAAACGTTGGCTGGATGCACAACCCGTTTTCCGAACATGGTCACAATTTGTTGACGCATTTAAGGCGGATTTTCCAACAACACACAACGCAGCCGAAACGCACAAATCGCTTATGAAGCGCAAACGCAAAAACGGTGAAGACTACCTGGAATACTATTATTCTATGTTAACGATAGGGCGACAGGGTAGAGTGGATGATGTATCTATCAATACACACATCATCGGTGGTCTCAACGACAACGCATTAACCAAGACATTAGCAACAATGAATTTTGAAACGTGTAGTGAGCTATTGGTTGCATTGAAGAATTTATCAGCAGTCGGTAGTGCATCGATGACATTAGTTGCACCAACTCAACCAGCAGTCAAAACCGAAAATAAATCCAACGTGAAGCCTACGCAAACGAAGTGCTTCAATTGTAATGAGTTGGGACATATTGCAGCCAAATGTCCACAACCTCAACGAAAACCAAGGTGCACGATATGTACAAAAGCGGGTCACGAAGCCAATAATTGCAACAAGAAAACATCAGTGGCAAAGATTGGCGATCAAAACGAACATGTCGAGGCTCCTCCGGTTACGAAGATAGTGGAGCTTAATGGGAACAAACTAGAAGCATTCATTGATACAGGCAGCGTATGTTCGTTGATAAGAGTATCAGCAGCAAAGGGTATGCAAATGCAAAAAGCTTCCAGATGCTTCACAGGCTTTGGTGGATCCGAGGTGAACGTGACACAACAAGTCAACGTTATTGCAACGATCGATGACATTCAACGGGAAATTAAATTGTACATTGTTGAAGATCAGTTATTGCCCTACAACATATTATTGGGCCGAGACATTCTACAAAACAGTGGCTATCAGATGGTGTTAGACAATGGGTTGCTACAGCTACACGAAGCTGACGGCATGAACTTTAACATATCCAAAGACTTATCTGAGCAGGATCGACGCAAGGCAATGAAGCTTTTATTGAGTCATGGAAACTGCTTCGCAGAGTGTATCAACCAAATTGGGAGATGCAAAAACGCTGAGATGACCATCGAAATTACGACATCAAAACCTATTCTGGGCAAACGCTATCAAGTCCCATTTGCACAACGACCAATGTTATCGAATATTTTGAAAGAGCTCTTGGACAACGATATTATCCGTCCGAGTAATTCGCCACACGCAGCATCGGTGCTTTCAGTAAAGAAGTCCAATGGCGAGAGTCGAATGTGTATCGACTATCGCGCACTCAACGAGGTCACGGTTAAAAAGAATTATGTAATGCCGGTAGTAGAAGAGCAACTTTCACGTTTATCAGGCAATAGATTTTATACGACATTAGACATGACTTCTGGTGATTACCAGATACCACTGAATGAAGAATCGAAGAAATTCACCGCATTTCTAACGCACGAAGGGCTGTTCGAGCATAATGTTATGCCGTTCGGTTTAGTCAACGCTCCAATGGTTTTTCAGGAGATTATTGTTAATCTGATAAAGACACTTAAGCATCGCGACAAAGTGATCAACTATGTGGATGAGGTCATCATAGCCACGAAAACTGTCGACGAAGGTATTTCGGTACTTAAAGAATTTCTTGAGGCAATAAATGCATCGGGTCTTACGCTCAGACCATCCAAAAGTACATTTTTAGCTGAGCAGGTTCAGTTTCTGGGTCATCACATTGACAAAGATGGCATACGTCCAGGCGAAAACAAAACGAAGGTAATTGACGAGTTTCCGACGCCATCAACGACAAAAGAAGTACGGCAATTTCTGGGGGTGACTGGTTACTTTCGGAAATTTGTCAAAGACTACAGCACTTTGGCACGTCCGTTAACGATGTTACTAAAAAAGAACGTAGAGTTTGTCTGGAACGATGAACAAGACGACGCATTTCAAAAGCTTAAAACCATGATAACGACTAAGCCAGTATTGACAATATACGATGCTACAAAGCCACACGAGGTGCACACGGACGCCAGTTCTGTAGGGCTATCCGGGGTGCTGATGCAAAACGACACTGGGTTTGAATGGAAACCAGTATTTTTCTTCAGCCGGCAATGCAATGATGCCGAACGCAATTATGCTAGTCATGAGCTTGAGGTTCTGGCCATAGTCGAGACTTTGCTACGCTACCGTATGTATTTGATTGGACATAAATTCACAGTGGTAACGGACTGTAACGCCGTAGCAGTCACTAAAGCAACAACTCCAGTCTTGCCACGAGTGGCAAGATGGTGGTTAAAGTTGGCAGAGTTTGACTTCCAATGTGTTCACCGTGCAGGTGCAAAGAATACCTTAGCGGATGGGTTAAGCAGATGTCCTACTCTTCCACCAGAAGAACCGACAACGGTTGCTGAATCGATTTATCCTGTGGTAGATATAGACAACGACTGGGTGGCAGCAATGCAAAGGCAGGATGAAACATTGAGAGAAATTATCGAAGTACTCAACGGCAAAGAAACACATAATGCACGTCAGCTTAAAGATGATTATATTTTACAAGGCCAACGGCTATACCGCAAAATAGATGGGAATAGAAAACTGGTAGTTCCACGAGGCGTAAGATGGCGATTGGTGAGAGCGTTTCATGATGAAGCAGGACATTTCGGTGTGGAGAAGACATGCGAACGTTTATCCAAGGACTTTTGGTTTGCTCGTATGCGACCATACGTTAAATCCTATATTGCATCTTGTCCAGAATGTTGCATGAATAAAGTATCAGGTGGAAAAAGGGAAGCGCAACTCCACGTTAGCGATGTTGTACCAATTCCATTCAGATCTATACATATCGACCATCTTGGGCCATTTGTACGCAGTAAACACGGCAATGTTTATATACTGGTCATTGTCTGTGCTTTTACAAAATATGTAATACTACGAGCAGTACGCAATACGAAGACGACGCCAGTAGTAAATACACTACGCGATTACATTATGATCTACGGGTGTCCAGCGCAAATAATTTCCGACAGGGGAACGGCATTCACGTCGAAAGAATTTCAGAACTTTACCGATAGATACAATATCCGACATATAAAAGTGGCAGTGCGTACACCTCGTGCCAACGGTCAGGCCGAGCGTGTCAACAAGACCGTTTTGGCATCGCTCAAATGCAGTATCAGAAACGAAAGGGATTGGGATGAAACACTACCACGACTCCAATGGTGCTTAAACTCCCAAAACAACGCAACAACAAAACAAAGCCCTAATAGCTTAGTTTTCAACTATAAACTACGTGATGTTACAACAAATCGATTAATTCAAGCTATCACCGATGACAACGACAATGATTATGAACAACACGAAGACGTCAGACTGAATTTAGTCGCCGAACGTATCAACGCTGAAAGGGCTAAATGGAAGAGACGCTTTGATGCAAAACATCGGTCACCTAAACAATACGAAGAAGGAGATCTAGTAGTGGTTGACTATGTACCTCCGCCAACTGGTACCTCCCATAAGCTTGATCCGGCATACAAAGGTCCGTACATAATAACCAAGGTCTTACCCAATGATCGTTATGTGGTAGAAGATTTACCAGATATACCACATCAAAGAAAACGCTATGCAGGGGTTTTTACAAACGACAACATGAAACCATGGTGTGCCTTCAGTGTAGTAGATGACGACTACGATGACGAAAGTCCTGTCCACGACGCAAATATAGGGGTTAAAGACGACGACACCGTGAAATCGTCCCGGGGAGACGATCTATCAGGAGTGGCCGAGCTGTCAACCTAAAATGGCCACACTGCAACATTGACGATTTGAAACAAGAGTAAAGAGAGTTGACGAGAGAGAGACAAACGAGTAGTCAAGGAGAAACAGCGAACAACGCCGGACATCAAATTGAACGATTCTAATTCATATTCATTTCTTTTAAATAAACTTTATATTTTCTTCTATTAAATAAACATTAAATTATTCGCAACAATTACAACCGAAATGTTGCCTCGTTTAAAATTGATGTACCTTTAAGTGACTTTGATGCTCTTTTGAGTACGTCTTTTTGGCCGTCCGGAGCTTTTGTCCGTGAATTCGAACACAGACCAAGAATTCGTAATACAAATTTAGCTAAAATTTCTTCCGTTCCAAAAAACTAGTATCTAAATCCGCTTTGAATATTTACTATCAAAATGTGAGAGGTCTGAATACTAAATTAACTAACGTATACTTGAAAACGGTTGAATCTAACTTTCATATTATTTGTTTTACTGAAACATGGCTCAAACCACATACATTTAATTCCGAAATATTTAGTAGCATTTACCAAGTATACAGGAATGATCGTTTAGACAGAGTCGGCGGGGGTGTATTGCTAGCCGTACATTCTTCAATACCATCTGAAGAAATTGATGTAAACCTCGTTCTACCTTTTGAATTTAAATGCATCCGCATTAAGGTCGGCAAAGGTCACACTTATTTTGCAATATGTTACATTCCTCCCTCGTCTGATCTATCAGTATATTTACAACTTATTTCTTCACTTAAATTTCTTATCTCTAGAATGACACAGTTAGATTCAATAATCGTCTTAGGAGACTTTAATCTTCCCCACATTTCATGGCGCATTGCTGATCATAATACTGTGCCACTTACATCTAATATTAACAATACCACTTTCATTGAAGAAATATCTGACCTCTGTCTACATCAAATCAATACTATTAGAAACGAGTTTGGGAAAATGCTTGACTTAATTTTTGTAGATGATGTATCCAATTATACTGTAAACAGGGCTAATGCCCTGGTATCACCTGTTGATGTCTACCATCCTCCTTTAGAGTTGGTTTACGAAATTATAAATAACGATAACCGTGGTAACGTAAAAGAGTATAACTCTGAGTCTAGTTTTTGTTACAATTTTTCTAAGGCAAACTATAATAAACTTAATAAAGAACTCTCAAGATTGGTATGGCCAGACTATAATGGAAACGTCGATCTAAATGTTTTGCATTTCAATAACACGATTCTTAACCTTTTTGAGAAATACGTACCGAAACATAAACGCAAATATAATGAACCTTTGTATCTTTGGGCCACTAGCGAGTTAAGAGCTTTAAAAAATAAAAAATCGCGCTTCTTTAAAATATATAAGAAGACTGGTTCTCAAAAGGATTATATGAAATACTCAGTTCTGCGTCATAAGTACTCACTTCTGAACAAAAAGTGCTATAAGTCTTATATATTTAAAATGAAAAAGAACATTTTTTCCAACCCGAAATCGTTTTATGGTTTTGTAAACTCGAAACGTAGAGTAATGGGATTCCCATCATCTATGAGATATCGTGATAGTGATGCCAGTGATAGCCAAGATATCGCGAACCTTTTTGCCCTCTTCTTTGAATCAAATTATTCCAATACTAATGTTAGCTTTAATGAATACCCGTATCAAGTTTTTCAGAATAACACATTTGAATGCCCTTTTATAGATCCCGAAGAGGTTTTATTTTTGCTTAAAACAATAAAGAAGTCCATAAACTACGGACCAGATATGATTCCTTCAATATTTTTAAACAAATGCGCCGAGTATATTTACCAGCCATTATCCACACTATTTAATCTGTCTTTGAAGTCAGGAATTTTCCCAAAAGCGTGGAAAGAATCTTTTATTATTCCTCTACATAAATCTGGAAGTAGATCTTCCATCGAAAACTATCGCGGCATAGCAAAGCTTTCGGCTATCCCAAAGTTATTTGAGGCTATTGTCACCAATTGTCTAAATCATTCCATTTCCTCATCAATAGTAAGTTCGCAGCATGGTTTCTGTAGAGGTAAATCAACTGTTACCAACTTACTAGAATTTACAACTCATGTCTCTAACGGTTTTAGGAATAATGCGAATACCGATGTAATTTATACTGACTTCAGCAAAGCCTTCGACAAGGTCAATCACGCGTTACTTATTAAAGACCTGCGCAAGCTCACTCGCTTTTCTTTGAACACTGTGTGATTCGGTGTCATTGCCAATGTTATGCTTGATTCGGTTTAACATAAGATCAGCACTCGCACGACAGTATATGCTAGCATGAGTTGAGTGACAATGCAGTTTGCTCATTTCCATTTAGCCATGGACACACAGGCTTGAGTATATTTTCTGTGCCTTGCGAGTAGTGTGCGAGAGGACAGTAAAAGCACTAGAAAAATAAACGAATCAACCGAATCATTCTAGTTTGTTTGAGTGAATGCAGTGAGGTAAAACGACGCAGCAATGGAAGAAGCAAGTTTCTACTTATTTGTGTATACATACATATATGTACATTAATTTGATAGCTTGTACTTACTTGTACATACATACATTTGTTTTATTGTAATTATATTGATTAGTTAAACTAAATGAAATATATGTATATATGTATATGTGTGTATGTATATATTTTAATAAAATAAATACCCTGCAGGGAACTCATTAACTAGTGAGCAAAATTTCTAGTTACGAACTAGCGAAAAGGTGTCAAAAAGGAACTAGCTCCATTGTAGTTAGACTCTCACCAGTTCAGAAGGAGTGAATAGAGTCACCATTATAAGACACACATTGATTTGTATGCAATTTCGAATTGACAAAAAATTCATGTATTTTTTTCGTTCATCCATTTGCCATCGGGTTTGCATATTTCTACAATTCTCAGATTGTTAGTGAAGCATATCGTATCAAAAGTACAATTTGCATCTTCAATTAATGAAATGAAATGTTCGCTTAATTATGCTTTTCCGAACCCTCACTCTTATTTTTAATTTTTTTATTTTATTACTTTTTAAATATTTTTTTACATTTTTATTTAATGAATAAATAAAAAAAATAAAAAAAAAAATTATCACCTGCCTCGACACCGACAGGATTCGAACCCGCGCTCGCCAGATTGTGTGTCACGCGCGTTAGCCAGTGGGTCATCGCACCACTTGCATGAAGTGTGTCAAATGCTGCACTTAAGCGGCAGATGTAAAACTGTAGAATTTGTAGGTACTTGTCTAGTCCAGAACTATCGAAATTGTGCCAATAAACGAACTAGTGGAAACTGTAGAATTTAGTACTAGTTCGGAACTATCGAAAATGTAGTGCATAGGGTGACAATTGACACCGCCTAGGACATCGCCGTGTTAAATTCGCCAGTTGATAACATGCAAAAGAGATTTAGCTCGCACTAGTAGTGGCGAAAAATGCACTAGAAGCGACCTAGTTCGGAACTAGAGATTTTCGCTACAGGGTATTTACTATTATAGTTGTAGTAATAGTATTTGACTGATATACTAATTATATATGAATTTAGGTATGAGCTAGTATCCAATGCTACAATTTTACTATGTATTTCTTATTTCGCATTTTTTTAGTAAAGCGCTTTATGTATTTATGTATTTATGTATGTACATATGTATGTATACTATTATAATTCCTCTTTTACTCGCATTCGTTACGTATGTACATACATACATACATAGCTCAGTTGCATGTTTCAAGCCTTCCGAATCTATTGCCTTTCGAATCTATTGCCTTACGAATCATTTGTCATTCAACTCAATTGCTTTTCAAGTTATGAGTGAATGAGGGCATATCTCTTTTTGTTGACGTGCAGTGCAGAAACACTTACGCTCTATTTACAAGCTCTTTCGCTCACATGTTGAGCCAATGTTATGCAGATCGGCTCACGCCGTTTTATGCGAGTGGCTTACATCGTCAAATGAGTGAATCGTTGCAGGGGTTTATTACTTATCCATAAACTTGATCTTCTTGGTTTTCAACCTATTCTGTTAAAATGGATTGCGTCATATGTCACTAATAGAACACAAAGAGTTGTTTTTAAAAATGCTTTTTCCAACATCATTAACGTATCTTCAGGAGTTCCACAAGGCAGCCATCTTGGTCCGACTCTGTTTTTGCTGTTTATAAACGACATTTCTTATGCTATTTGTAACTCAAAACTTCTGATGTATGCCGATGATGTGAAACTTTTCAAGTCTTACTCTTCTTTGGAGGAAAGATCTGCCCTACAAAATGATTTAAATTGCTTCGCTACGTGGTGCAATATTAATCTTATGCCACTCAATCTTAGTAAATGTAAATTTATGAGCTTTTCACGGAAGATCCTTCAACCTGCGTCTTACACAATTAATAACTATAGTTTGGAACAGGTTTACGATTTTGTTGACCTAGGAATAAGATTTGATAGTAAGCTCCACTTTAACCTGCATATTAATGCTACAGTAAACAAAGCTAAAAGTATCCTAGCATTTGTAAAACGTTGGTCTAAGGAATTTAATGACCCTTACGTAACTAAAGCCCTGTTTACAACATTAGTACGACCTATACTAGAATACGCTTCAATAATCTGGAGTCCGCAATATCAAGTTCATTCCGATAGACTGGAATCAATTCAAAAACAGTTCTTACTTTTTGCGTTAAGCAACTTTCATTGGGAACCACGGACAAATCTTCCCTCGTACACTAGTCGCTTGAAGCTTATTAATCTTCCAACCTTATCAAGCCGCAGGGAAATGTTAGGTGTAATATTTCTGGTTAAACTACTGAAAGGATCCATAAGCAGTCAATTTCTCCTAGCCGAAATAAACTTAAATGTTCCTATTCGACCATCAAGACATTTTCAACCTATCTTTTTAAAGCAGTGTAGAACTAATTTTGAATTACACGAACCACTTCGTTGCTTATGTAAATCTTTTAATGATTATTCTACTCATTTCGATATATCAGACTCTATTTATCTGATAAGAAAAATTCTGTTGTGCGCTCTTAACAAGTGACAACAAATCTCTCGCTCTAATTGACTATTCTATTTTTGTCTATTACTTTTATTTGTAGTTTTATATTTTATTCTATGTACATATGTATATCCAGCTGATGGAATTATATTTTCTGTAGCTGAGCAGTATAAGTTCTCGACGTTTAATAAACTTCTACCACTCAACACCTTGGCCAAATTTTATTTTAAAATATCCGTACGTCATGCGGATGCGCCCTTCGTGCGGTTGGGTGGGTGGAGGGAAATCGTTGGGTTTATTATTATTATTATTAATAAGTGGACCAAGGGTGATCCAAAATGTGTTAGTACAATATGGGTATCAAATAAAAGGTGCTGATGAGTGCTGCAATAAGTAATTCTATTAAATTCAATATCTCGATTGGTTTCGGAGATATCTCCCTATCACTATCCCTATCTCTCCAAGTTTTGATATCCTACGGAAAACACTTCCAGAGATATTCAGCATGAAAGATTAAGTTTGTATGGGTTGTGCCACGCCCCTTTTCCAATAACTCTAAATTTTTCATCCAGAAAATGATTATTGAAAGTTTCATTCATTTCTATGCAGTCGTTTTTGTGTGACGCGGGCGTTATGGTAAAAAAACACATTTTGGTCACATTTTTCCCACATTGTGGTCAATAACTCGGGAACTGGATGAGATATCCAAATGAAAGTTGTCCTGAATTTTAAGTTAGGCGTTAAGTGATAGAATGGTGAAAGTTTCATGCAATTCTACTCAGTAGTTTTTGCGTGATGCGCGCACAATCATACAGACGGACAGACAGACAGACAGACAGATAGACTTCTAAAAATTGTAGATTTGGGTTCCGCTGGTTCAATAACGACCTCTCCTATCAGTTTTTCTTGAATATCTTCAATGTACAGACATCGACCTGTTACAATTTTATTATATGTATTATATAGATAAAAAATCACTGCTAACGTTACATATTATTTAAGCTTACAATGTCTTCAAATCTTTGGAAGTTTAACTTTTTTTAATTGGAACGTGGGATATACGTATAGTATTAAGAAAATATATAAACAAATTAAATTAAAACGTATTTTAACATGTCTTAAAAAACTTTTTTGGTTTTGCACTGCTAACGTTACATAAAATTTTTGCGGCACATTTACTTTTCACATAACTCCTAGTTGGAACATAACTTTTTTAAAAACTTTACGTGTTATGATATTATAACTAATTTTCTAATAGATAAAACTTGAACGGCTAAATTTATTCGCAACAAACATGTTATATTTAACTTTTTGTTTACTGAACTACTTCCGACCATATTTTTTTTTAATCACAACGTTTTATAAAAAGAGCGAAAAGTTTAATTTAAAACGACTAAAATTGAATGCCACTGTTTTCAACAGCTACTATAATATGTCATGAACCCGGCAAGACCCCAGTGCTTGCAATATTTGAAAAAAAAAAAAAGAAAACTACTTGGTTTACTTTCCCAGAAAATCGGCCATATGTATGTTCATATGAGCACTTAGGCTTAGAATAACATTGGAAGCGTGAGAATGCCAGCGTCAGCAATTTTGGGTATTTGCGATTTGTTTAGGACTGACTAAGTAGTCAGCGCCAGCGCGAGTTAAATAAGTTAGAGACTATATGCCGTTTTATATGAAAACAAGTCTTTATTTATTCACGTCAACTTACAAACTAAAAAACAATACGCCAAAAATGAAAGCTTATTGCCTATCATTCAATTTAACTGTGTACTTCCACTGCCATGACATTCTAAAAAAATAGATATTAAGCTTTAAATTCAAATATGTATGCCCATATTTGGAGTTTTTACTTATTTTCAAATATTTCCAATTATTCCATTCGTTCTCATTAAAGCATTCAAATGTACTCAACTTAAATTCAAATATAACAGCTTTCATATTTATGTTAACAGCGGATGTAAAAGCTAGCATCCACATTTCTCGTTAACAGCGGATACTAATGTTAACTTACATATTTCCTGTCTCTATACATATACATATATGGCTGTGTATAAAAGTATGCATATACACATACATAACTCTCCTCGGGCTGCTCTAAGAATGCACCTGAATTCTCTTAATGACTTTGATTTAAATTGCTTCTTTTTTTTTTTTTTTTTTTTTTTTTTTTCGTGTTGTTATATTTCGTGTTATGAAAAATAAAAAAAACTATACATATACATATACATACTTACATATATGAATGTTATTTCTGTGTTTTTTCATGGATATACATATGTATCGTTGTAATGGTCGAGATGTACATATATGTGCATGTAAGTATGCCTACAACTTATAGTGAGTACAAAAGCATTTTTTTTTTTTTTTTTTTTTTTTTACAATGAAGTTCGTATGTAATAATATTCAAAAATCATCATATTAATAAATCTCTTTCAAAGCTTTAATTCAACATGTCGGTCAAATATTAGGAAGTTTTCTCTATTTTACCATTATCACTTGCTATAGCCATGGTGCTTAAATTGTCATCATAATCATCATTATTTGTATGAGCTTTTGATTTTAATGGTCGCTTAATATTAGATAAATGAACATTGGCTAGAGGATTCATTCTGAAGTACGGTTCATCTTTGTGGCGTAGCCGTTTATAGTTTCTGATTGGGCCTACGACTCTGTTCTCTTTATAATTTTCCCTTACTTTATTTCTTTTATCAATTGTTCTCCGTTTAACTTTATTTATATTATTATGTAACTTTATTGGATCGGAACTATAAAGGGCAAATCTAGGAGTACACTTCACTGTAGAATGATATCGATTATTATAATTTCCAATGGCGAGTTGAATCCGCATTTCAGTTGAGAGCTCCGGATCGTCGATTCCTGTTAGCTTTTCTAACAGGGTCGAGTGGAGCCTCTCAATGTCTGCATTCCCTGTATGACTATTGGGAGTAGTCAAATGTACTTCTATATTTTCCTTATTAAAATATTCAATTAATTGTTCTGCCCTGAATTCGTTATCCATAACAACTTTTTTTGGTTTACCAAATTTAGCAAACTGTTCGATAATGATTTTCTTTTTTGATCTCCAATTGCGGTCTACAATATCGTAAGCTGTTGCGAATTTTGTAAGTTTGTCAATGAAAGTAACAAAAGATAATTTTTTGAAATGAAAAATGTCAATATGAAAAGAATTTGATTTTTTTCAGTAGCAGTTTCAGTAAAATGAAAAATTGGTTTTATAGGTTTTCTGTTATATTTAATTTCTTGGCATTTTTCACAGTTGTTTATTATAAGTTGAATTTTTTCGTTAAGCTTTGGATAATAAATTTTGTCTTTTAAAGTTTCATATGTTTCATTAACCCCACTGTGCATAGATTCGTTAGTGTGGTACAAAGATATTTGCTTATGAAGTTCCTCTTCGTCTGTAATTTCAGTCGCCCTCTTAGTACACTTTATGAATTTAATTTTACTATCATTAGAAAACATTGAGATAATTATAAGCTGAACTTTGTTATAATTTGTATTTGGTACTTCAGAATATATTCCTATTCTACCTCGTTTTATGTTACATTTTAAGATATTTTTTATTACGCTTTCATCTTCTAAAGGGTTAATTTCAATAATTTTTCTGTTATGAATACTTTTAATTTCATTTACTGGACTAAAAGTTAATATCAACTGAACTTTGTACTTGTTAACAATTTCATCTTTTATAACGATATGATCTAATAATTCCTCTTCTGCTGAGTGTATGGTTCCGACATCTCAAAATTTGACTCATTATCATTTTCTTTATTAATTTTGGGTGAATTTTCTATACGACTTAAGAAATCTGCAACTTTATTTTCTTTTCCATTAAGGTAGTCTATTTCATAGTTAAACTCTTGCAATTTAAGTAGCCACCTTTGATGGCGAGGCGAACATTCTTTTCCTTTATACTTAGTATTTAAATATTTAATAGGGCAATGATCTGTCACAATTCGAAATTTTTTGCCATATATATAAGGTCTTAGATTAGTGACAGCATAAATAATTGAAAGAAATTCTTTATCTGTGGTACTATAATTTTGCTCGTGATTATTTAGGGTTCTTGAAACGTAACAAACAGGGTGTCCTTGTTGCGATAGGACGGCACCAATTGCGTAATCACTTGCATCAGTAGTTATTGTAAATTCTTTATCGTATTCCGGATATTTGAGGATTGGATGAGAAGATATTAGTGCTTTTAAATTTTCAAAACTTTTTATGTATTCTGGGTCATTGGCATTTATTTTACAATTTTTCTTAAGATATTTAATCATAGGGTAAGCTATTTTAGAATAATTTTTAATAAATTTACGATAGTATCCGTTTATACCGAGAAATCCTTTCAAATGTTTTTCGGTTTTTGGAATAATTAGTTTATTGATTACGTCAATTTTGCAAGGATTTGGTTTAATGCCTCCAGCTGTTAAAATATGACCTAGGAACGGAGTCTCTTTTTGTAAAAAACAACATTTGTCTGGCTGTATTTTTAAGTTATGTTCTTGAAGTTTTCCAAAAATTTTCTCCAAGCTACTTGCATGTTCTTCCAATGAAGTTGAGAATATAAGAATATCATCTAAGTAGACTATACATATTTTATTAATATATTCTCTCAGGACATCGTTTATCAAACTTTGAAAAGTGGCAGGCGCATTTTTGAGCCCAAATGGCATACGAATATATTCATACAAACCTGCCGGAGTGACAAAAGCGGTTTTTTCAATGTCCTTTTCAGCCATTAAAATTTGGTGGTAGCCTTTCGCCAAATCTAGGGTGCTAAAATATTGCGCCTTACCTAATTTATCCAAAATGCCATCGATATTAGGCAGGGGATATTTATCGTCGACAGTAATCTGGTTAAGCCTTCTATAGTCAACCACGATCCTATACTTTTGAATTCCTGAATTATCCTTCTTTTTAGGAACTACAATAATTGGTGAGCTATATTTGCTTCTACTTTGTCTAATTATCCCTTGCCTTTCCATTTCAGATATTTGATTTCTAACCTCTTCTTCGTGTTTCGGCGGCAATCTGTATATTCTAGAGTTAATTTGCTGGTCAGTTATTGTTTTAATTTCATGTACAACTGAATCGGTGCTTGTTAAAATGTCACCTTCCTTATATATCAGCCTTTCAAATTTTTTTAGAAGTTTGCTTATCATTAGCTTTTCTTGCCTGTTTAAATGGTTTAATTGTATGTTTTCAATATCACTTACTTCTAATATATCTATTTTCTCCTGTAAAGTTTTTGTCAAAAATGGAATAATCAACTCATTATTAGTTTCTATTTGTAATTTTTGAATGTCAATTCTTTTAACATTTTTACTTATCCAATCCATGCCCAAAATCAAATCAAATGGTTTGTTGAAGTCTAACATTACCCATTTCATTCTGGCTTTATGAGGAGCTTTAAACTCCAAAGGACATGGTGTGACAACCGATTTACTAGGTTTATTAATCTCGCCATTAATAGTTCTTAAAATTCTTTTTTCATTTTCATATAAACTTCTAAGATTATATTTTTCAAAAGCGCTTTCTTTTAAAATACTTAAAGTGGATCCCGTATCGACTAGGGCTACAAATTTTGTATTAAACAAAGTTAAGTTTAAGTATACCTTATTAACGTCCGAGGCTAATTTAAAAAAAAAATATCGTTCGTATCGTCTGTTTTTTCCTCAAAAGTTTGGCTCACTTCATCAATATCCATTGGGATATTTGACTTTCGTGTTTGCTTTGTTTGGTTAGTAGTCCCATTGGTATAGTTCGGTCGATTATTTGAGCATCCTGAATCCTGCCATTGATAATTTACTTGATTTGGAATTTGATTTTGATTATAACGACTATTATTTCGATTAAAAGCAGAACAATTATCTACACCTGACCTTTGATTAAATGCATTACTATGGGAAACGGAGTTTGGATTTCTAATGCTATTATGGATTTGACCGGAATTATTTATAGGGTATCGATTTTGAACTTGCGTTTCTTGTCTAAATTGTTGAACGTCATTTTTGTAACGATCGTAAAATTTTCTATTATATTTTTCACCATTACTTTGATGACTATCAAAGTTCTTGTTATAATTTTTAAGTAGAAAGGAAGTGTTTAAATTATTTTCATCCAGACCAATAAAATCATGAATGACATTTTCGGCATCTTTAAGTGAAAAAATGTTCCTTATGGCATATGCTAATGTACCAGACGCTAATTGCTTAATTCTTTGAATTAACATTCCAGAGAAAACCTCCTTCATGACGGAACCGTTACTACTTAAGGCACAATATTCAGTAAGGTCGTCAATAATATTTCTAACTTTTACACTTAAATCTCTTATACTACTTACTCTAAGTGACGATATTTCCGCTGTCAATTGCATTTGATCTTTCGATGACTTGAAATGCTGCATAAGCCTTGTTTTGCATAATGCCCAACTGGTTGGTTGCTCGAGATGAAGAAGATTTTTAGCAGCTCCTTGTATCTTGAGGTCATATATAACTTGGTACGCCTCTGCCTCATCCAAAACATAGTCCGCGAGAACTCTGTCTACTGCATTAATAAAAGATGATAGCATTTTCGGTTCACCAGTAAAAGCTGGCAAATATTTAACGTCTTTTTCTATTCGGCTTCTTAAGCTCGTTGATTGTTGCTGGACAGATTGATGCAATAACCTTGTCATGGCTACTAAACATTGCTCAATTGTCGAACTTTCCGAGGTAATCGTTGGCAAATTTTGATTTTCCATTTTTTATGTATGTATGGCGTATATGTTGGTGTGCTAATTAAATATTCGTTGTTTTTTTTTTTTTTTTTTTTTTTTTTTTTGTGATTATTTTTGCTTGTTTTCACTTTTTCACGTCTTTTTCTCTTTTCTTTCTCTTTTCAAAATAAAAAAAAAGGTTCTTTATTTAAATTTATTGCGTTGTTTCTGCGGCACTAAAGAAATTAAATTTATAAGCGCCTTCGTTTTCAGCAATTTATTTAATATAGATATGTCGACTGCGCCAGTTAAATAAGTTAGAGACTATATGCCGTTTTATATGAAAACAAGTCTTTATTTATTCACGTCAACTTACAAACTAAAAAAACAATACGCCAAAAATGAAAGCTTATTGCCTATCATTCAATTTAACTGTGTACTTCCACTGCCATGACATTCTAAAAAAATAGATATTAAGCTTTAAATTCAAATATGTATGCCCATATTTGGAGTTTTTACTTATTTTCAAATATTTCCAATTATTCCATTCGTTCTCATTAAAGCATTCAAATGTACTCAACTTAAATTCAAATATAACAGCTTTCATATTTATGTTAACAGCGGATGTAAAAGCTAGCATACACATTTCTCGTTAACAGCGGATACTAATGTTAACTTACATATTTCCTGTCTCTATACATATACATATATGGCTGTGTATAAAAGTATGCATATACACATACATAACTCTCCTCGGGCTGCTCTAAGAATGCACCTGAATTCTCTTAATGACTTTGATTTAAATTGCTTCTTTTTTTTTTTTTTTTTTTTTTTTTCGTGTTGTTATATTTCGTGTTATGAAAAAGAAAAAAAACTATACATATACATATACATACTTACATATATGAATGTTATTTCTGTGTTTTTTCATGGATATACATATGTATCGTTGTAATGGTCGAGATGTACATATATGTGCATGTAAGTATGCCTACAACTTATAGTGAGTACAAAAGCATTTTTTTTTTTTTTTTTTTTTTTTTTTTACAATGAAGTTCGTATGTAATAATAATATATATAAACCCCTGCAACGATTCACTCATTTGACGATGTAAGCCACTCGCATAAAACGGCGTGAGCCGATCTGCATAACATTGGCTCAACATGTGAGCGAAAGAGCTTGTAAATAGAGCGTAAGTGTTTCTGCACTGCACGTCAACAAAAAGAGATATGCCCTCATTCACTCATAACTTGAAAAGCAATTGAGTTGAATGACAAATGATTCGTAAGGCAATAGATTCGAAAGGCAATAGATTCGGAAGGCTTGAAACATGCAACTGAGCTATGTATGTATGTATGTACATACGTAACGAATGCGAGTAAAAGAGGAATTATAATAGTATACATACATATGTACATACATAAATACATAAAGCGCTTTACTAAAAAAATGCGAAATAAGAAATACATAGTAAAATTGTAGCATTGGATACTAGCTTATACCTAAATTCATATATAATTAGTATATCAGCCAAATACTATTACTACAACTATAATAGTAAATACCCAGCAGTATTTGAGGTAAGGAGGTGCATATTCAATAGAATATTCATTATGAAAAATAGCCTGAAAGTAAGTTCAAAATTCATTGCTGAAAAAATAACTGAACACGCAGTGAAGACATCAGGTGTACTGAAATACATGCTATGGAAGTTCTCCCTGCGTATTCAGGCCTTTTTTCCTACAGAAACTCTCCCTTCTCGTTCGGCAGTTTTTAGGTAGTTGATTTTCGACGCCACCTCTATATAAAAACGAAAGGGAAAGTTCAGATATTAGAACTACATCTCTACTGAATATTCAGTAGGAAATATGTGCTGTTTTCCAGCTGATAAATACTGCTGGGTATTTATTTTATTAAAATATATACATACACACATATACATATATACATATATTTCATTTAGTTTAACTAATCAATATAATTACAATAAAACAAATGTATGTATGTACATATATATGTTCATATGTACATATATACATAAGTACAACCCAGCAGTATTTGAGGTAAGGAGGTGCATATTCAATAGAATATTCATTATGAAAAATAGCCTGAAAGTAAGTTCAAAATTCATTGCTGAAAAAATAACTGAACACGCAGTGAAGACATCAGGTGTACTGAAATACATGCTATGGAAGTTCTCCCTGCGTATTCAGGCCTTTTTTCCTACAGAAACTCTCCCTTCTCGTTCGGCAGTTTTTAGGTAGTTGATTTTCGACGCCACCTCTATATAAAAACGAAAGGGAAAGTTCAGATATTAGAACTACATCTCTACTGAATATTCAGTAGGAAATATGTGCTGTTTTCCAGCTGATAAATACTGCTGGGAAGCTATCAAATTAATGTACATATATGTATGTATACACAAATAAGTAGAAACTTACTTCTTCCATTGCTGCGTCGTTTTACTTCACTGCATTCACTCAAACAAACTAGAATGATTCGGTTGATTCGTTTATTTTTCTAGTGCTTTTACTGTCCTCTCGCACACTACTCGCAAGGCACAGAAAATATACTCAAGCCTGTGTGTTCATGGCTAAATGGAAATGAGCAAACTGCATTGTCACTCAACTCATGCTAGCATATACTGTCGTGCGAGTGCTGATCGTATGTTAAACCGAATCAAGCATAACATTGGCAATGACACCGAATCACACAGTGTTCAAAGAAAAGCGAGTGAGCTTGCGCAGGTCTTTAATATACATATATGGCTGTGTATAAAAGTATGCATATACACATACATAACTCGTGTGGCAATACAGTATGCTTATTTGTTATGTATGTACGTTCGTGCTCTTGCAATTATTTTGACGCTCTACATCACCCTTCAAAAAAAAATGCTCGCTTCACTTGTGAGTTTAATGAAGCGAGTATTTTATTTCAATTTATTAAAAAGAATTTCCTTTTTTTTTGTTTTTTTTTTGTGTTTACAAAGTTTGTTTTATTTTGTTCCGGTAAGTAATAACGAAATTTGTGTTTACAATTAGTTTCTGAACATTTGCTTTGTTTACAAAAAAATTTTTTTTTTTCGTTGAAAGAGTTTTAGTGCTTAGCATGAAATTTTGTATTTAATTCAATTTTTTAATGGCATTTGTACATAGTGAAAAATTTCTATTGAAATGAAAGTTTATACTTTAATAGGTTAAATATATTTTAAATAATGTTTATTCTAATAGCTTAACTAATTTTATTCTAATAGTTTAAGTCTATTTTTATGTACTATAATTTTCTTTTCTGAGTTTGTTAATGTATTATTTGTTTTTGTATCTATACTTTTTACCTTATAGGGAGTTAAACTATAGTTATTGTTCTTATCAATATTTACTACTCTATAGGGCCCCTTATATCTACTATCTAACTTATGTCCTGCTTCATCTTTTACTAAAACTGAATCTCCTATATTTATTTCCTTATGTTGTATATTTCTATCGTAATAAATCTTTTGTTTTTCCTTATTCTGCTGTATTAAACTATTAGCTCTTTGCTGTGCTATTTGTAACCTATATTAAACTTCCTTATCATATGCTTCGTGATTATATAGTGGACTAACAGTGTTATCCTGTAGAAATTCGTAGGTCAGAGGTGTTTTACCAAAAACGAGCTCAAACGGACAGTAGCCGTGAACTGTGGATGGTGTTGTATTATAGCAGTATGCAAAATACCTGAGATATTCGTCCCAATCGTTTTTTTCAGTGGATATGTATCAAAGAACGTAAATCTATAAGAAGGGAAAATTCGCTACTTGAAAAGTATACCGAATAGGCCTTCTCGTTGTCGTCACGCGCAAACCAGGAGTTGTTTTGAACCCATATTCGCGACAAATTCACAATTCTATTCCTTTATGTGGCCGCTGTGGTGCAGTGGGTAGAGTGCTCGCCTGCTATGCCAGAGGTCTCGGGTTCAAACCACGGTCCGAGCAAAACACCAAAACAATTTTTCTAATTAGTAAAAATCCAATTATTGGGTTTTTTAAGAGCAGCGGTCACCTTTCGGCAGTGGGTGGCATACCCTCCGAGAGTATTTCTGCCATGAAAATGTTTCTCACAAAAAATGCATTCGCCGTTCGGAGCCGGCATAAAACTGTAGATCCACCCAATTAGTAGGAAAAACAAAAAGGAGCACACCTCGAATTGGGAGAGAAGCTCGGCCATAAAACTCGTCAGAGTTATAATAGCGCCATTGTATTATTATTATTATTATTCCTTTATGTGCCTCGATTCTGTTCATATTCATTTGCACGTACATACATATGTACATATATGTACCAACGTAAAAATATATATACATACATACATACATACATATATGCACATTCAAATCAACCACCAAAGCCCATAATGGAAAGGGCAAGCAAGTGTAAAATACTACAAGCGGTTCATTCATAAAAATAGAAATGTCACAACAAAGCATACAAGTGGCAACAGAGCCTTTGGACAGATCAAGATTTTTATAAAATTCTAAAATTTGAAGTCGGGCTCATGGGTAAATTAGGGAGACTTCATCCGATGAGCTGACTTCTTCCTCTTCTTCAAAATACACACACACACTAGCCTTTTGTTTTTGTTTTCGTATCGATAGCTGTCAAATTCCTTTGCACTCATGTTTCCATGACATTACATATTTGACTTGCGTTCTCCTTCCTAATAGGGTCTATACACGATGCGTCTGGTTCAAGAGTCAGTTTAGGTGTATTAGTGAAAATGTGAATGTAGTAGTTTACACCGACATGACTCTGTCATGACTCAAGAAAATCAAAACTAGTTTGATATTTTGCTGTGACGCGGCGAGTCAACACGTACACAGATGACTCGCGAGTCAGACGCACTGTGTATAGACCCTATAATTGTTTAATTTTCAACCAACCATCAATGTGGTAGTTTCTTGTTCATGTACGAAGAAATCTTTATTTCATCTGTATTTGTGTCACAAGTTCTCGCTTAAAGTGCAAAACAGCATATCAGTCTACTGTACGTATGCGTGCATATGCGGTTTTGCTTTCAAACGACGATGGTATGAAAATATACCCAGTAAACATTTATCTTCGAAATTAATGTGAATATATATTTTTCCAATATTTATTGTACCTTAATTGGGGCAGAAATCCATTCGAAAACAAGTGCATATTTTCTATATGATCATCATCTTTGTTTTCCAGTTAAGAAATCCTCTGATGTTAATATAAATTCAATTATGAATTACCTACTGTTTCAAAAAATGGTTTTAATTATTTGAAATTTTCTTCCACCCTTGTCAAGCCTTGAGAAAATTTTATGATAACAAAATTATGTAGGTACATATTTTGGGTAACCTAAAAATTATAACTTTTTCCAAGGTAAGCAAAATATCACCTTCGTGCACCTGGGTATGCCAAATGCTGTAAGTCTACCGCTGTCTTCATATGCAGTAGTTTGCATGTACATACTCAATAAACATCAGATCAAAATATGTCAATGTTAGTTCTCAACTGCATAAGTTGAGAATTAAGGAAAATGTTTATGGGGTATACGTATGTATATGCATGGATGTATGTACACATAGATGTGTATGAAGACCTGTAGCGTCCTTGTAGGGAAATCAATAAATAGTGAACAGATGTAAAACTGTAGAATTTGCAAAAATTGTTAACCAGTTCTGAACTATCGAATAGGTAATCCAGCGGTGGATAATTTACACCCCCGTGTTATATTCACCAGTTGCTAACATGCAATTTGCATGACGCAAAAGAGATTGTGCTCGCACTAGTACTAGTGTCGAAAACTGATCTAGAGATTTTCCCAACAGGGGTCATAGGCATCGTGTTTCTTTCATTTCATTTCTTTCTGCCTCCATTTATTCCTCCATATACTTCTTTCTATTTCGCGGAGACGAAAAATAGTGCGAGGCAACTCCTGGATTGCCGGTCATGCACAATCACTCGCTCGACTAAGTTCCACTTGCGAATTCTCCCTTCTTATACATTTACGTTCTTTGATATGTATGAACGTACATACCCAATAAACATTTTTCTTCATTTTCAATTTGTGGTTCATTTGAGAAGTAACCCTATTGTCAAATATCAAACATTTGTTATCAAATGCACCTCAAATTTCCCCTGATAGCGTTCTCAAACAAAAAGGCTCATTTTTAGTATGGGATTTTGGGCTGATTCTCAATTTGAAAAATTCCATTTTCTCTAACCCATTTCAAAGGTGGTACGAAATGGAATGCAATCAATAGATGTATGTATGTATTACATATTTGTACTCTAGAGTGCAGAAAAATTGAGGGATAGTGAGAGAGTTTGTGGAGTGAGCGCAGAAATGGAAAGGAATAAATAAATGTACATATGTAATTATTACATATTTGTACGCTTATGTGGTTTTTCATTTACCCGTGCGGGTGAATTTCGCCGGTGCCTTTTGTACAATTACATGAGTATTAATATCTTTTTTAATATACATATGTACATACACACATATCGGAAACCAACTACAAATTTTGTGTAACTTCACAAAAAGCCACAAACAAATAAAATAAGAGTAAGAAATACAGAATCATTATTACACACAATCATTTTCAACCATCATCATTTCAACCGTTAAGGGACTGCTCGAGTAGAACAACGAACGCTGACTGAAATTTGCAAACACACCAAATTTCTTCGTTCCTTCAAACCTTCACATGTTGAAATTCGTGAAATAGTACAAAATACGAAACAAGTTTTTTTTTTTCAAATGTGTTGTAAGTTAATTTAAAATTGATAAACAATGTTTGATGAATACTTGAAAATATGTTTATTTTCAAATGATATATATGCTGATTCTCAACTTTAGAAACAATATTTTCTCAAACGTTTGATAATTTCTTTTTCAGTGTTTAATGGGTATTCATAAAATGTTCTGTGGCTTCGTTCAACAGTGCCCAAAGTTTGATGATGGTATGGTGTGGAAGTTTTGTGCTCAATTTTTAGTAAATTGCATAGTTCTTTAAATATGTTATTTTTGTATTCCGTTCCCATGTCTGTTAGAATTGTTTTCATATTTCCATAAATCAAAACCAAATTCTCAAATATTGCCTTAGCCACCGCTGTTGCGTGTTTGCTTTTTATTGGGACTGCGACCAGATATTTTGTTAAGTCGCATACAACAGTGACAGCGTATTCATTGTCATTTTCTGACCTTGGAAACGGTCCAATGGTGTCAATTTGAACTATGTCGAATGCCCTAGTTGGTGTTTCCGTTATAGTCATTGGTTCTTTCAAGTGTATTCTGGTTTTATTTTTATTGCAATGAATGCATTTTTAATATATGGTTTTATGTCATTCTTCATATTTTTCCAATAGAATTTTTGTTTTGTTTTATTTGTTGTTCGATTGATTCCTGGGTGGTCACCATTAACAGGATCATTTTCATTTCATTTCATTTATTAAAATTAAACATTAGTGCAGTAAGTACATGATGTCTTTTTTAGCACAACAATAACTACTAAAACCATTACATAATAGTATATGCCTACAATAGCTTATAACTATACCTAATAATAAAATATCATCGTGATATTTTTAAAGAATATTTTTTATTTTTTCTTTATCTGTTACATGCATAACCTCCGGAGTTAATGCAATAATTAAATTTTTGAGAACCTTGGTACCAATTTCTTTAAATGTGTCTACTCATGTATAACTAAACAATTTGTCTCCTACACTCTAAAAACTGCGTGTAAATATGCTACCAAAATATATGTAATTTTTACTTGAAAATTACATTTTTTTCGTAGATTTAAACTACAATACTGTAATTTACAGTTCTAAACGAAATTTTACGCACTTTTCAGCAAAAGTGAGCATATCATGCGATTTTACACGCATTTTGGATTAAAATTGCATACAGAAATTGTAATTTCAAATCTCGTGCGCGAAATTACAATTGAGTCGGGTAAAATTACATAGTAAATTGGTAATTTTGTTTAACTTATATGCGAAATTACAATTTATTACTCGATTGGTGTTTAGATTTAAAGTTTGTTTGTGTAGGCTTTACACTTTTATTGTTTAAATTTAAACAGCTTATCTGTTGAATTTTTCAGTGTGCGATTTTGCGCATAATAAGGTAGGAAAAAAGTAACCTACCTTTTTGTATGCAAAATTACACGAAAATTTCTAAGAGTGTAGGGACAACTGTATTTTATTAATTCCCAAATTGCCGGCTTCTTTCATGAGCCTGACAAAGAATTGTCCTAAGTCAATCTTCGCCTCAACAATTATTCTTCTTCTTGATTGGCGCTTAACCGTCTAGACGATTCTGGCCGAGTCCAACAGAGCGCGCCAATTGCTTCTGTTTCGTGCAGCATGGCGCCACTTGGGAACACCTAGGGAGGCAGCATCGCTGTCCACCTGATTTTCCCAACGCAGTGGAGGTTCAGCGGGTTTCGATAGAAATGCTTTCTTGGCCGGAGCGCCTTCGTCAATTCTCACGACATGACCTGCCCAACGCAGCCGCTGGATCTTTATTCGCTGAACAATGTCGATGTCTGTGTAAATTTCGTAAAGCTCATCGTTAAATCTCCGTCGATACTCGCCCACGCCAACGCGCAAAGGTCCATAAATCTTACGAAGAACTTTTCTCTCGTATACTCCAAGTGCCATCTCATCTGATTTTGAAATTGGCCATGCTTCTGCGCCGTACATGAGGACTGGAACGATGAGCGTCCTGTAGAGTGTGATTTTTGTTTGTCGAGAGAGGACTTCACTTTTCAGTTGCCTACTTAGTCCGAAGTAGCATTTATTGGCAAGCGTGATTCTTCGTTGGATCTCCGTGCTGACATCATTCTTGGTGTTTATGCTGGTTCCCAGATAGACGAAGTCCTTAACAGTTTCGAATTTGTAGCTATCAACATTGACGTGGCTGCCAAGGCGTGCTGTTTCTTTGTGTGATGACAGGAGGTACTTCGTCTTGTCCTCGTTGACCGCCAAACCCATTTTCTTAGCCTCTTTATCTAGCTTGGAGAAGGCAGAACATACGGCGCGCGTGTTAGTGCCAATGATGTCGACGTCATCGGCGTACGCCAGCAGTTGCACACTCTTGTGATATAAGATGCTTCCTGTGGCCGAATTCTAGTTTTCGCTATCGCCAAAACTCCATCGCCAAAATTCGCCAAATTGATTTTAGCAACTTTTAGCGATTTTTGCGATTCTATCATAAAAATGCGTGATAAAAAATCGCTAAAAATTGCCTATTTTAGCACATTTTTAGCGGATTTTAGCGATGAACAAAATGAACCCGGATAAAAGGAATGAACACTTTTTGACAGTTCAGTTAGCTAAAATTGCGATTCTGATAAATTAGCTATCGCCAAAAATCGCCATTATTAGCTCAAACTTCTCCAAAATTAGCGACCCGAAAATTGTTGTTGCCAAAAAGATTATTTAAGTTGAAAAGGTAAAAAGCATATTCATTTCCTTTTTAAAATACTTCATCGCATTAATAATATTCATAATTATAGGAAAAATGGAGAATTTTAACTCAAAAAGGATAATAAATGAGCAAAAATACACGGTACTTCCGCTAAAATATTTCTGCATATTTGCTTTGGAAGTCGCAAAATTTCAACGAAAAGTTCTTCTGCAATAGAGAATGGAGCCAGTGATGCCAGATAATCTCCGCTAAAATTCCCACAGAAATTGGAAAAAAATCCCTAATTTCCCACATTTTAAATAAAAAAAATCCCACAAAATTCCCACCTAATTTAAAGCATTTATTTCAGTAATATAAGAATATACAACATGCAAATAAAGTTTTTTGAATAGCTAAAAGCATTAGTTGTACAAATTATTTGCATTGCGCAAGTGAATATGATTTTTGTTGATTTTAAAGTTGGAGCCATTGATATTTTTGGATACTTTACTTATACTATTTAACATATCACTAGATAGTCTGTTTCGCTCTTTACATTTAATATCCGTTACAATTGAAAATGTTCTTTCTGATTCAGCGTTTGAATGGGGTAACGTAAGTACAATTTCAACCAATTGCTTAAGATTATGAAAAAAAAATTGTCATTATAGGTTTTTAAAGTTTATTATTTTACTCCACATTACATCAACAAGTAATTTTTTTAAATTGTCTTTGTGTTTCGGTTAAAACCATACAAATACTTTTGTATTCCGATTCTGCGAGATCAGGATTAAGATTTAATTTTTTTAGTTAGAGCAAGAAGTGATACACGATTGTTTTTAAAGAAATCAAACACAATATCGGGATCTAAAAACTGCAGTTCTTCGAAACCACCGTCAAATGGAAAACGTTATATTTTCTGAAAAGTTGAAGCTTTATAACAGCGCAAACACTTTTTTTAACACAATCTGTTCCTCCAAATTTAAATTTGACAAAATATCTTCGCATTCATAACCAACGTAAACGTTATGCACGTCAAGTAAATAAGTATTGAATTGAAAGTTCCAAAACTTTTAGCTGTAATTTCCATGAAATTGTAAAAAAGTCGGGTTTTAAGAAATTTCTTGCAATTTTCAACAAAGTGTCTTAGCTTCTTGCTCTAGTCGGTGTATAAGTATATTTCGGCTTTGGAACAATGCGTTAAATTCATTGAAAATGTTAAGAACGTTCTTAAAAAATCTAAAATAAGCCTTGTTTTGAATTCTTTGCAATTCTTTCATAAATAGTTTCTGCTTTTTAATGCTTATCTTCAAATGAGGCCGGGCGAAAATAACTTCTAATTGGCTCCCAATTCTCCAAAATTCTTTCGATACAAGGATGTAAAGAAAGCCAACGTGTTCTTTCAGGTTTAAGAATTTTTTTTTGCTTCTACGCCGAAATATTTACACTTAGGAGTTTTTCAGTGTGAGATGTGCTTATTTTAAGTTATACTAGGGGCATTTAAGTTATTACATCTGGGTCTGGGTTAAGATAAATTTTTACTGAAACAATCCGGCTCATAATGAAAATTGGCTGCACTTGCAAAGAACTAAAAAGAAGAAGAAACATATACAACATATACCCAGCAGTAAAAACTGAAATGAATCCTTTATGAATCACTGATGAAATTCATCATGAGGAGGCATCAGTGAATGCTTTCATATAAAGGCTGCTGAATTTTTTCAAATAAATGGTTTGCTTTCCTATGCCTATATGACTCCGTTCGGAGCCGGCATAAAACTGTCCAATGGTAGGAAAAACAAAAGGAGCACACCTCGAATTGTGAGAGAAGCTCGGCCATAAAACTCGTCAGAGTTATAATAGCGCAAAAACAATTCTTCTGTACGTTGAAAAGAGACAAATACTCCCTCAAAAACAATTTGATTGACTTTAAACTTCAAACTAAATGAAAATAACTATTTCAAAAATTATTTTTTTGGAAATTTGAATTTAAATTACTGAAATAAATTATGAAACTCAAATGGCGGGATAGCTATGTATTCCATGTTATAAGGAGAAGCCAGTGCGCAGTATAATTTTTCTTCCGGACTTCTTCTTTCCCCTTACGGCCAAAGCAGAAGCTTACAAGAGGCAAATTTGAAAATTTTATTTCCATATATTTTTTATTTTAGTTGAAAATTACATTTTTTTGTAGATTTACACTACAAGTGTGTAATTTACAGTTCTAAACGAAATTTTACGCACTTTTCAGCAAAAGTGAGCATATCATGCGATTTTACACGCATTTTGGATTAAAATTGCATACAGAAATTGTAATTTCAAATCTCGTGCGCGAAATTACAATTGAGTCGGGTAAAATTACATAGTAAATTGGTAATTTTGTTTAACTTATATGCGAAATTACAATTTATTACTCGATTGGTGTTTAGATTTAAAGTTTGTTTGTGTAGGCTTTACACTTTTATTGTTTAAATTTAAACAGCTTATCTGTTGAATTTTTCAGTGTGCGATTTTGCGCATAATAAGGTAGGAAAAAAGTAACCTACCTTTTTGTATGCAAAATTACACGAAAATTTCTAAGAGTGTAGGGACAACTGTATTTTATTAATTCCCAAATTGCCGGCTTCTTTCATGAGCCTGACAAAGAATTGTCCTAAGTCAATCTTCGCCTCAACAATTATTCTTCTTCTTGATTGGCGCTTAACCGTCTAGACGATTCTGGCCGAGTCCAACAGAGCGCGCCAATTGCTTCTGTTTCGTGCAGCATGGCGCCACTTGGGAACACCTAGGGAGGAAGCATCGCTGTCCACCTGATTTTCCCAACGCAGTGGAGGTCTCCCTTTTCTTTTGCGTTCAGCGGGTTTCGATAGAAATGCTTTCTTGGCCGGAGCGCCTTCGTCAATTCTCACGACATGACCTGCCCAACGCAGCCGCTGGATCTTTATTCGCTGAACAATGTCGATGTCTGTGTAAATTTCGTAAAGCTCATCGTTAAATCTCCGTCGATACTCGCCCACGCCAACGCGCAAAGGTCCATAAATCTTACGAAGAACTTTTCTCTCGTATACTCCAAGTGCCATCTCATCTGATTTTGAAATTGGCCATGCTTCTGCGCCGTACATGAGGACTGGAACGATGAGCGTCCTGTAGAGTGTGATTTTTGTTTGTCGAGAGAGGACTTCACTTTTCAGTTGCCTACTTAGTCCGAAGTAGCATTTATTGGCAAGCGTGATTCTTCGTTGGATCTCCGTGCTGACATCATTCTTGGTGTTAATGCTGGTTCCCAGATAGACGAAGTCCTTAACAGTTTCGAATTTGTAGCTATCAACATTGACGTGGCTGCCAAGGCGTGCTGTTTCTTTGTGTGATGACAGGAGGTACTTCGTCTTGTCCTCGTTGACCGCCAAACCCATTTTCTTAGCCTCTTTATCTAGCTTGGAGAAGGCAGAACATACGGCGCGCGTGTTAGTGCCAATGATGTCGACGTCATCGGCGTACGCCAGCAGTTGCACACTCTTGTGATATAAGATGCTTCCTGTGGCCGAATTCTAGTTTTCGCTATCGCCAAAACTCCATCGCCAAAATTCACCAAATTGATTTTAGCAACTTTTAGCGATTTTTGCGATTCTATCATAAAAATGCGTGATAAAAAATCGCTAAAAATTGCCTATTTTAGCACATTTTTAGCGGATTTTAGCGATAAACAAAATGAACCCGGATAAAAGGAATGAACACTTTTTGATAGTTCAGTTAGCTAAAATTGCGATTCTGATAAATTAGCTATCGCCAAAAATCGCCATTATTAGCTCAAACTTCTCCAAAATTAGCGACCCGAAAATTGTTGTTGCCAAAAAGATTATTTAAGTTGAAAAGGTAAAAAGCATATTAATTTCCTTTTTAAAATACTTCATCGCATTAATAATATTCATAATTATAGGAAAACTGGAGAATTTTAACTCAAAAAGGATAATAAATGAGCAAAAATACACGGTACTTCCGCTAAAATATTTCTGCATATTTGCTTTGGAAGTCGCAAAATTTCAACGAAAAGTTCTTCTGCAATAGAGAATGGAGCCAGTGATGCCAGATAATCTCCGCTAAAATTCCCACAGAAATTGGAAAAAAATCCCTAATTTCCCACATTTTAAATTAAAAAAAATCCCACAAAATTCCCACCTAATTTAAAGCATTTATTTCAGTAATATAAGAATATACAACATGCAAATAAAGTTTTTTGAATAGCTAAAAGCATTAGTTGTACAAATTATTTGCATTGCGCAAGTGGATATGATTTTTGTTGATTTTAAAGTTGGAGCCATTGATATTTTTGGATACTTTACTTATACTATTTAACATATCACTAGATAGTCTGTTTCGCTCTTTACATTTAACATCCGTTACAATTGAAAATGTTCTTTCTGATTCAGCGTTTGAATGGGGTAACGTAAGTACAATTTCAACCAATTGCTTAAGATTATGAAACAAAAAATTGTCATTATAGGTTTTTAAAGTTTATTATTTTACTCCACATTACATCAACAAGTAATTTTTTTAAATTGTCTTTGTGTTTCGGTTAAAACCATACAAATACTTTTGTATTCCGATTCTGCGAGATCAGGATTAAGATTTAATTTTTTTAGTTAGAGCAAGAAGTGATACACGATTGTTTTTAAAGAAATCAAACACAATATCGGGATCTAAAAACTGCAGTTCTTCGAAACCACCGTCAAATGGAAAACGTTATATTTTCTGAAAAGTTGAAGCTTTATAACAGCGCAAACACTTTTTTTAACACAATCTGTTCCTCCAAATTTAAATTTGACAAAATATCTTCGCATTCATAACCAACGTAAACGTTATGCACGTCAAGTAAATAAGTATTGAATTGAAAGTTCCAAAACTTTTAGCTGTAATTTCCATGAAATTGTAAAAAAGTCGGGTTTTAAGAAATTTCTTGCAATTTTCAACAAAGTGTCTTAGCTTCTTGCTCTAGTCGGTGTATAAGTATATTTCGGCTTTGGAACAATGCGTTAAATTCATTGAAAATGTTAAGAACGTACTTAAAAAATCTAAAATAAGCCTTGTTTTGAATTCTTTGCAATTCTTTCATAAATAGTTTCTGCTTTTTAATGCTTATCTTCAAATGAGGCCGGGCGAAAATAACTTCTAATTGGCTCCCAATTCTCCAAAATTCTTTCGATACAAGGATGTAAAGAAAGCCAACGTGTTCTTTCAGGTTTAAGAATTTTTTTTTGCTTCTACGCCGAAATATTTACACTTAGGAGTTTTTCAGTGTGAGATGTGCTTATTTTAAGTTATACTAGGGGCATTTCAGTTATTACATCTGGGTCTGGGTTAAGATAAATTTTTACTGAAACAATCCGGCTCATAATGAAAATTGGCTGCACTTGCAAAGAACTAAAAAGAAGAAGAAACATATACAACATATACCCAGCAGTAAAAACTGAAATGAATCCTTTATGAATCACTGATGAAATTCATCATGAGGAGGCATCAGTGAATGCTTTCATATAAAGGCTGCTGAATTTTTTCAAATAAATGGTTTGCTTTCCTATGCCTATATGACTCCGTTCGGAGCCGGCATAAAACTGTCCAATGGTAGGAAAAACAAAAGGAGCACACCACGAATTGGGAGAGAAGCTCGGCCATAAAACTCGTCAGAGTTATAATAGCGCAAAAACAATTCTTCTGTACGTTGAAAAGAGACAAATACTCCCTCAAAAACAATTTGATTGACTTTAAACTTCAAACTAAATGAAAATAACTATTTCAAAAATTATTTTTTTGGAAATTTGAATTTAAATTACTGAAATAAATTATGAAACTCAAATGGCGGGATAGCTATGTATTCCATGTTATAAGGAGAAGCCAGTGCGCAGTATAATTTTTCTTCCGGACTTCTTCTTTCCCCTTACGGCCAAAGCAGAAGCTTACAAGAGGCAAATTTGAAATTTTTATTTCCATATATTTTTTATTTTAAATATAATTTGTTTTATAGTTGTCAAATTGAAAAATTTGTCAGAAAAGCTGCCAAATGTCAAAAAAACCTACCGAAATACAAGCTGGCTCATGGGTTATTAACCGCCTAGATGGTATTTCGTTTGGTTTTTGAATATAGCTTGCTTGCTTGCACCAACGCAAAACGATAGTGATGAATATTCAACAAAGAATGATCAATGGTCATTTAGCAGTGAAACAAATTTACTGCAGGGTATATGTATATATATGTATACATACACAAATGTAACTTTTCAGTTCTGCCAAATCAAAAAAGCACTGTGCTGCCAAATCAGCACGTAAAAAACAAATCGAACAGGGCGGATCAGAAATTGAACCAGCAATTTATCTGGTTTAATCGAGCTGAAATCTTTGTTGTTGCATTTACATGCAAAAATTTTTATCTGGATTAGGATCACCGTATGTGAAACACGGCTACTATAAATTATAGATATCTATGTATGTAGGTATGTAAACAGTTCTGCAACCAAAAAATCCCTTTTTTTATATGGACGACAACAAAATGTCCCTTTTTTCCCTCTTTAAAAATTTTGCAGTGAAATATCCCTCAAAAAGGGAAATTTCCCTCAATCTGGCACCACTGAATGGAGCTGTGGACTCCCGCAAAAGTTTTCTTCTACTTTTCAAGCGATTTCTTTACTCTCGCTGAGAATATATAGACATGCGACATAAATAACTTCGGAACATACTCATTTTGACCACATATTTTTTATCTCAATACTTATTTAATATAATATTTTCTAATCAATGTAAAATATGGTGGAACCGCGCCAAATATGTATACAAACTTTGACATTTTGCTTCCACTACAAGCAGATCTACAAAGGTAGGCTCGGTGGCGAATTCAAAACTACTTTTTTTTATTTACAAAGGTAGAATGTAATGTCAAAATTAAAGCGAATTCACATCATGGCCAATAGGAATGGGCGAGTCCCAGGCGAATTCAGATTTAAACACGTCGAAATATTATTTTTATATTACACTCTACCAATAACAATAAAAAAATACATTGGAAATTTCTGAATTCGCCACCGAGCCTACCTGGTAATTCTGCTTTGCAACAGCGACGCCTGCGGTGGATAAAGGTATTACAATGTTTGTTGGAGATTTTTGGCGATATGCAATCCAGAATCGCATTTTAGAAAAATCGCCTAAAGTCCGGATAATTTTTGGCGATTGCAATTTTGGCGATTTTTAGCGTTTTGGCGATGGCGAAATCTAGAATCCGGGTACTGTATGGTTAAGTTCTGCAGCTCGTATTATCTTTTCCAGCATCAAATTGAAGAAGTCGCACGAAAGAGAGTCACCTTGTCTGAAACCTCGTTTGATCTCGAACGGCTCGGAGAAGTCCTTCCCAATTCTGACGGAGCTTGTGGTGTTAGTCAACGTCATTTGGCACAGCCGTATAAGTTTAGCAGGGAAACCAAATTCAGACATTGCGGCATACAGGCAATTCCTATTCGTGCTATCAAAAGCGGCTTTAAAATCGACAAAGAGATGGTGTGTGTCGGTTCCTTTTTCATGGGTTTTTTCCAGTTTTTGTCGTATTGTGAAGATCTGGTCGATGGTAGATTTACCAGGTCTGAAGCCACACTGATAAGGTCCAATCAGATTGTTGACGATAGGCTTCAGTCTTTCGCACAATACACTTGCTAAGACCTTATATGCGATATTCAGGAGGCTTATCCCACGATAATTGGCGCGTACTGTGGAGTCTCCTTTTTTGTGGATTGGGCAGAGCACACTTAAGTTCCAATCGTCGGCCATGCGCTCGTCCGGCCATATTCTGCATAGGAGTTGACGCATGCTCCTTATCAACTCTTCGTCACCATGTTTGAATAGCTCGGCTGGCAAGCCGTCAGTGCCCAGCGCTTTATTATTCTTAAGTCGATATACTGCTATTCGCACTTCGTCATGGTCGGGTGGTGGAACATGCCTACCATCATCTGCTATTGGGGATTCGGGTCGTACATCTTCTCCTTCAGCAATTTCACTGCTGCCATTATCTAGCAAGGATTTAATTTTTAAGATTTAATTTTTTTAGTTAGAGCAAGAAGTGATACACGATTGTTTTTAAAGAAATCAAACACAATATCGGGATCTAAAAACTGCAGTTCTTCGAAACCACCGTCAAATGGAAAACGTTATATTTTCTGAAAAGTTGAAGCTTTATAACAGCGCAAACACTTTTTTTAACACAATCTGTTCCTCCAAATTTAAATTTGACAAAATATCTTCGCATTCATAACCAACGTAAACGTTATGCACGTCAAGTAAATAAGTATTGAATTGAAAGTTCCAAAACTTTTAGCTGTAATTTCCATGAAATTGTAAAAAAGTCGGGTTTTAAGAAATTTCTTGCAATTTTCAACAAAGTGTCTTAGCTTCTTGCTCTAGCCGGTGTATAAGTATATTTCGGCTTTGGAACAATGCGTTAAATTCATTGAAAATGTTAAGAACGTTCTTAAAAAATCTAAAATAAGCCTTGTTTTGAATTCTTTGCAATTCTTTCATAAATAGTTTCTGCTTTTTAATGCTTATCTTCAAATGAGGCCGGGCGAAAATAACTTCTAATTGGCTGCCAATTCTCCAAAATTCTTTCGATACAAGGATGTAAAGAAAGCCAACGTGTTCTTTCAGGTTTAAGAATTTTTTTTTGCTTCTACGCCGAAATATTTACACTTAGGAGTTTTTCAGTGTGAGATGTGCTTATTTTAAGTTATACTAGGGGCATTTAAGTTATTACATCTGGGTCTGGGTTAAGATAAATTTTTACTGAAACAATCCGGCTCATAATGAAAATTGGCTGCACTTGCAAAGAACTAAAAAGAAGAAGAAACATATACAACATATACCCAGCAGTAAAAACTGAAATGAATCCTTTATGAATCACTGATGAAATTCATCATGAGGAGGCATCAGTGAATGCTTTCATATAAAGGCTGCTGAATTTTTTCAAATAAATGGTTTGCTTTCCTATGCCTATATGACTCCGTTCGGAGCCGGCATAAAACTGTCCAATGGTAGGAAAAACAAAAGGAGCACACCTCGAATTGTGAGAGAAGCTCGGCCATAAAACTCGTCAGAGTTATAATAGCGCAAAAACAATTCTTCTGTACGTTGAAAAGAGACAAATACTCCCTCAAAAACAATTTGATTGACTTTAAACTTCAAACTAAATGAAAATAACTATTTCAAAAATTATTTTTTTGGAAATTTGAATTTAAATTACTGAAATAAATTATGAAACTCAAATGGCGGGATAGCTATGTATTCCATGTTATAAGGAGAAGCCAGTGCGCAGTATAATTTTTCTTCCGGACTTCTTCTTTCCCCTTACGGCCAAAGCAGAAGCTTACAAGAGGCAAATTTGAAAATTTTATTTCCATATATTTTTTATTTTAGTTGAAAATTACATTTTTTTGTAGATTTACACTACAAGTGTGTAATTTACAGTTCTAAACGAAATTTTACGCACTTTTCAGCAAAAGTGAGCATATCATGCGATTTTACACGCATTTTGGATTAAAATTGCATACAGAAATTGTAATTTCAAATCTCGTGCGCGAAATTACAATTGAGTCGGGTAAAATTACATAGTAAATTGGTAATTTTGTTTAACTTATATGCGAAATTACAATTTATTACTCGATTGGTGTTTAGATTTAAAGTTTGTTTGTGTAGGCTTTACACTTTTATTGTTTAAATTTAAACAGCTTATCTGTTGAATTTTTCAGTGTGCGATTTTGCGCATAATAAGGTAGGAAAAAAGTAACCTACCTTTTTGTATGCAAAATTACACGAAAATTTCTAAGAGTGTAGGGACAACTGTATTTTATTAATTCCCAAATTGCCGGCTTCTTTCATGAGCCTGACAAAGAATTGTCCTAAGTCAATCTTCGCCTCAACAATTATTCTTCTTCTTGATTGGCGCTTAACCGTCTAGACGATTCTGGCCGAGTCCAACAGAGCGCGCCAATTGCTTCTGTTTCGTGCAGCATGGCGCCACTTGGGAACACCTAGGGAGGCAGCATCGCTGTCCACCTGATTTTCCCAACGCAGTGGAGGTCTCCCTTTTCTTTTGCGTTCAGCGGGTTTCGATAGAAATGCTTTCTTGGCCGGAGCGCCTTCGTCAATTCTCACGACATGACCTGCCCAACGCAGCCGCTGGATCTTTATTCGCTGAACAATGTCGATGTCTGTGTAAATTTCGTAAAGCTCATCGTTAAATCTCCGTCGATACTCGCCCACGCCAACGCGCAAAGGTCCATAAATCTTACGAAGAACTTTTCTCTCGTATACTCCAAGTGCCATCTCATCTGATTTTGAAATTGGCCATGCTTCTGCGCCGTACATGAGGACTGGAACGATGAGCGTCCTGTAGAGTGTGATTTTTGTTTGTCGAGAGAGGACTTCACTTTTCAGTTGCCTACTTAGTCCGAAGTAGCATTTATTGGCAAGCGTGATTCTTCGTTGGATCTCCGTGCTGACATCATTCTTGGTGTTAATGCTGGTTCCCAGATAGACGAAGTCCTTAACAGTTTCGAATTTGTAGCTATCAACATTGACGTGGCTGCCAAGGCGTGCTGTTTCTTTGTGTGATGACAGGAGGTACTTCGTCTTGTCCTCGTTGACCGCCAAACCCATTTTCTTAGCCTCTTTATCTAGCTTGGAGAAGGCAGAACATACGGCGCGCGTGTTAGTGCCAATGATGTCGACGTCATCGGCGTACGCCAGCAGTTGCACACTCTTGTGATATAAGATGCTTCCTGTGGCCGAATTCTAGTTTTCGCTATCGCCAAAACTCCATCGCCAAAATTCACCAAATTGATTTTAGCAACTTTTAGCGATTTTTGCGATTCTATCATAAAAATGCGTGATAAAAAATCGCTAAAAATTGCCTATTTTAGCACATTTTTAGCGGATTTTAGCGATGAACAAAATGAACCCGGATAAAAGGAATGAACACTTTTTGACAGTTCAGTTAGCTAAAATTGCGATTCTGATAAATTAGCTATCGCCAAAAATCGCCATTATTAGCTCAAACTTCTCCAAAATTAGCGACCCGAAAATTGTTGTTGCCAAAAAGATTATTTAAGTTGAAAAGGTAAAAAGCATATTAATTTCCTTTTTAAAATACTTCATCGCATTAATAATATTCATAATTATAGGAAAAATGGAGAATTTTAACTCAAAAAGGATAATAAATGAGCAAAAATACACGGTACTTCCGCTAAAATATTTCTGCATATTTGCTTTGGAAGTCGCAAAATTTCAACGAAAAGTTCTTCTGCAATAGAGAATGGAGCCAGTGATGCCAGATAATCTCCGCTAAAATTCCCACAGAAATTGGAAAAAAAATCCCTAATTTCCCACATTTTAAATTAAAAAAAATCCCACAAAATTCCCACCTAATTTAAAGCATTTATTTCAGTAATATAAGAATATACAACATGCAAATAAAGTTTTTTGAATAGCTAAAAGCATTAGTTGTACAAATTATTTGCATTGCGCAAGTGGATATGATTTTTGTTGATTTTAAAGTTGGAGCCATTGATATTTTTGGATACTTTACTTATACTATTTAACATATCACTAGATAGTCTGTTTCGCTCTTTACATTTAACATCCGTTACAATTGAAAATGTTCTTTCTGATTCAGCGTTTGAATGGGGTAACGTAAGTACAATTTCAACCAATTGCTTAAGATTATGAAACAAAAAATTGTCATTATAGGTTTTTAAAGTTTATTATTTTACTCCACATTACATCAACAAGTAATTTTTTTAAATTATCTTTGTGTTTCGGTTAAAACCATACAAATACTTTTGTATTCCGATTCTGCGAGATCAGGATTAAGATTTAATTTTTTTAGTTAGAGCAAGAAGTGATACACGATTGTTTTTAAAGAAATCAAACACAATATCGGGATCTAAAAACTGCAGTTCTTCGAAACCACCGTCAAATGGAAAACGTTATATTTTCTGAAAAGTTGAAGCTTTATAACAGCGCAAACACTTTTTTTAACACAATCTGTTCCTCCAAATTTAAATTTGACAAAATATCTTCGCATTCATAACCAACGTAAACGTTATGCACGTCAAGTAAATAAGTATTGAATTGAAAGTTCCAAAACTTTTAGCTGTAATTTCCATGAAATTGTAAAAAAGTCGGGTTTTAAGAAATTTCTTGCAATTTTCAACAAAGTGTCTTAGCTTCTTGCTCTAGTCGGTGTATAAGTATATTTCGGCTTTGGAACAATGCGTTAAATTCATTGAAAATGTTAAGAACGTACTTAAAAAATCTAAAATAAGCCTTGTTTTGAATTCTTTGCAATTCTTTCATAAATAGTTTCTGCTTTTTAATGCTTATCTTCAAATGAGGCCGGGCGAAAATAACTTCTAATTGGCTCCCAATTCTCCAAAATTCTTTCGATACAAGGATGTAAAGAAAGCCAACGTGTTCTTTCAGGTTTAAGAATTTTTTTTTGCTTCTACGCCGAAATATTTACACTTAGGAGTTTTTCAGTGTGAGATGTGCTTATTTTAAGTTATACTAGGGGCATTTCAGTTATTACATCTGGGTCTGGGTTAAGATAAATTTTTACTGAAACAATCCGGCTCATAATGAAAATTGGCTGCACTTGCAAAGAACTAAAAAGAAGAAGAAACATATACAACATATACCCAGCAGTAAAAACTGAAATGAATCCTTTATGAATCACTGATGAAATTCATCATGAGGAGGCATCAGTGAATGCTTTCATATAAAGGCTGCTGAATTTTTTCAAATAAATGGTTTGCTTTCCTATGCCTATATGACTCCGTTCGGAGCCGGCATAAAACTGTCCAATGGTAGGAAAAACAAAAGGAGCACACCTCGAATTGTGAGAGAAGCTCGGCCATAAAACTCGTCAGAGTTATAATAGCGCAAAAACAATTCTTCTGTACGTTGAAAAGAGACAAATACTCCCTCAAAAACAATTTGATTGACTTTAAACTTCAAACTAAATGAAAATAACTATTTCAAAAATTATTTTTTTGGAAATTTGAATTTAAATTACTGAAATAAATTATGAAACTCAAATGGCGGGATAGCTATGTATTCCATGTTATAAGGAGAAGCCAGTGCGCAGTATAATTTTTCTTCCGGACTTCTTCTTTCCCCTTACGGCCAAAGCAGAAGCTTACAAGAGGCAAATTTGAAAATTTTATTTCCATATATTTTTTATTTTAGTTGAAAATTACATTTTTTTGTAGATTTACACTACAAGTGTGTAATTTACAGTTCTAAACGAAATTTTACGCACTTTTCAGCAAAAGTGAGCATATCATGCGATTTTACACGCATTTTGGATTAAAATTGCATACAGAAATTGTAATTTCAAATCTCGTGCGCGAAATTACAATTGAGTCGGGTAAAATTACGTAGTAAATTGGTAATTTTGTTTAACTTATATGCGAAATTACAATTTATTACTCGATTGGTGTTTAGATTTAAAGTTTGTTTGTGTAGGCTTTACACTTTTATTGTTTAAATTTAAACAGCTTATCTGTTGAATTTTTCAGTGTGCGATTTTGCGCATAATAAGGTAGGAAAAAAGTAACCTACCTTTTTGTATGCAAAATTACACGAAAATTTCTAAGAGTGTAGGGACAACTGTATTTTATTAATTCCCAAATTGCCGGCTTCTTTCATGAGCCTGACAAAGAATTGTCCTAAGTCAATCTTCGCCTCAACAATTATTCTTCTTCTTGATTGGCGCTTAACCGTCTAGACGATTCTGGCCGAGTCCAACAGAGCGCGCCAATTGCTTCTGTTTCGTGCAGCATGGCGCCACTTGGGAACACCTAGGGAGGCAGCATCGCTGTCCACCTGATTTTCCCAACGCAGTGGAGGTCTCCCTTTTCTTTTGCGTTCAGCGGGTTTCGATAGAAATGCTTTCTTGGCCGGAGCGCCTTCGTCAATTCTCACGACATGACCTGCCCAACGCAGCCGCTGGATCTTTATTCGCTGAACAATGTCGATGTCTGTGTAAATTTCGTAAAGCTCATCGTTAAATCTCCGTCGATACTCGCCCACGCCAACGCGCAAAGGTCCATAAATCTTACGAAGAACTTTTCTCTCGTATACTCCAAGTGCCATCTCATCTGATTTTGAAATTGGCCATGCTTCTGCGCCGTACATGAGGACTGGAACGATGAGCGTCCTGTAGAGTGTGATTTTTGTTTGTCGAGAGAGGACTTCACTTTTCAGTTGCCTACTTAGTCCGAAGTAGCATTTATTGGCAAGCGTGATTCTTCGTTGGATCTCCGTGCTGACATCATTCTTGGTGTTAATGCTGGTTCCCAGATAGACGAAGTCCTTAACAGTTTCGAATTTGTAGCTATCAACATTGACGTGGCTGCCAAGGCGTGCTGTTTCTTTGTGTGATGACAGGAGGTACTTCGTCTTGTCCTCGTTGACCGCCAAACCCATTTTCTTAGCCTCTTTATCTAGCTTGGAGAAGGCAGAACATACGGCGCGCGTGTTAGTGCCAATGATGTCGACGTCATCGGCGTACGCCAGCAGTTGCACACTCTTGTGATATAAGATGCTTCCTGTGGCCGAATTCTAGTTTTCGCTATCGCCAAAACTCCATCGCCAAAATTCACCAAATTGATTTTAGCAACTTTTAGCGATTTTTGCGATTCTATCATAAAAATGCGTGATAAAAAATCGCTAAAAATTGCCTATTTTAGCACATTTTTAGCGGATTTTAGCGATGAACAAAATGAACCCGGATAAAAGGAATGAACACTTTTTGACAGTTCAGTTAGCTAAAATTGCGATTCTGATAAATTAGCTATCGCCAAAAATCGCCATTATTAGCTCAAACTTCTCCAAAATTAGCGACCCGAAAATTGTTGTTGCCAAAAAGATTATTTAAGTTGAAAAGGTAAAAAGCATATTAATTTCCTTTTTAAAATACTTCATCGCATTAATAATATTCATAATTATAGGAAAAATGGAGAATTTTAACTCAAAAAGGATAATAAATGAGCAAAAATACACGGTACTTCCGCTAAAATATTTCTGCATATTTGCTTTGGAAGTCGCAAAATTTCAACGAAAAGTTCTTCTGCAATAGAGAATGGAGCCAGTGATGCCAGATAATCTCCGCTAAAATTCCCACAGAAATTGGAAAAAAAATCCCTAATTTCCCACATTTTAAATAAAAAAAAATCCCACAAAATTCCCACCTAATTTAAAGCATTTATTTCAGTAATATAAGAATATACAACATGCAAATAAAGTTTTTTGAATAGCTAAAAGCATTAGTTGTACAAATTATTTGCATTGCGCAAGTGGATATGATTTTTGTTGATTTTAAAGTTGGAGCCATTGATATTTTTGGATACTTTACTTATACTATTTAACATATCACTAGATAGTCTGTTTCGCTCTTTACATTTAACATCCGTTACAATTGAAAATGTTCTTTCTGATTCAGCGTTTGAATGGGGTAACGTAAGTACAATTTCAACCAATTGCTTAAGATTATGAAACAAAAAATTGTCATTATAGGTTTTTAAAGTTTATTATTTTACTCCACATTACATCAACAAGTAATTTTTTTAAATTATCTTTGTGTTTCGGTTAAAACCATACAAATACTTTTGTATTCCGATTCTGCGAGATCAGGATTAAGATTTAATTTTTTTAGTTAGAGCAAGAAGTGATACACGATTGTTTTTAAAGAAATCAAACACAATATCGGGATCTAAAAACTGCAGTTCTTCGAAACCACCGTCAAATGGAAAACGTTATATTTTCTGAAAAGTTGAAGCTTTATAACAGCGCAAACACTTTTTTTAACACAATCTGTTCCTCCAAATTTAAATTTGACAAAATATCTTCGCATTCATAACCAACGTAAACGTTATGCACGTCAAGTAAATAAGTATTGAATTGAAAGTTCCAAAACTTTTAGCTGTAATTTCCATGAAATTGTAAAAAAGTCGGGTTTTAAGAAATTTCTTGCAATTTTCAACAAAGTGTCTTAGCTTCTTGCTCTAGTCGGTGTATAAGTATATTTCGGCATTGGAACAATGCGTTAAATTCATTGAAAATGTTAAGAACGTACTTAAAAAATCTAAAATAAGCCTTGTTTTGAATTCTTTGCAATTCTTTCATAAATAGTTTCTGCTTTTTAATGCTTATCTTCAAATGAGGCCGGGCGAAAATAACTTCTAATTGGCTCCCAATTCTCCAAAATTCTTTCGATACAAGGATGTAAAGAAAGCCAACGTGTTCTTTCAGGTTTAAGAATTTTTTTTTGCTTCTACGCCGAAATATTTACACTTAGGAGTTTTTCAGTGTGAGATGTGCTTATTTTAAGTTATACTAGGGGCATTTCAGTTATTACATCTGGGTCTGGGTTAAGATAAATTTTTACTGAAACAATCCGGCTCATAATGAAAATTGGCTGCACTTGCAAAGAACTAAAAAGAAGAAGAAACATATACAACATATACCCAGCAGTAAAAACTGAAATGAATCCTTTATGAATCACTGATGAAATTCATCATGAGGAGGCATCAGTGAATGCTTTCATATAAAGGCTGCTGAATTTTTTCAAATAAATGGTTTGCTTTCCTATGCCTATATGACTCCGTTCGGAGCCGGCATAAAACTGTCCAATGGTAGGAAAAACAAAAGGAGCACACCACGAATTGGGAGAGAAGCTCGGCCATAAAACTCGTCAGAGTTATAATAGCGCAAAAACAATTCTTCTGTACGTTGAAAAGAGACAAATGCTCCCTCAAAAACAATTTGATTGACTTTAAACTTCAAACTAAATGAAAATAACTATTTCAAAAATTATTTTTTTGGAAATTTGAATTTAAATTACTGAAATAAATTATGAAACTCAAATGGCGGGATAGCTATGTATTCCATGTTATAAGGAGAAGCCAGTGCGCAGTATAATTTTTCTTCCGGACTTCTTCTTTCCCCTTACGGCCAAAGCAGAAGCTTACAAGAGGCAAATTTGAAATTTTTATTTCCATATATTTTTTATTTTAAATATAATTTGTTTTATAGTTGTCAAATTGAAAAATTTGTCAGAAAAGCTGCCAAATGTCAAAAAAACCTACCGAAATACAAGCTGGCTCATGGGTTATTAACCGCCTAGATGGTATTTCGTTTGGTTTTTGAATATAGCTTGCTTGCTTGCACCAACGCAAAACGATAGTGATGAATATTCAACAAAGAATGATCAATGGTCATTTAGCAGTGAAACAAATTTACTGCAGGGTATATGTATATATATGTATACATACACAAATGTAACTTTTCAGTTCTGCCAAATCAAAAAAGCACTGTGCTGCCAAATCAGCACGTAAAAAACAAATCGAACAGGGCGGATCAGAAATTGAACCAGCAATTTATCTGGTTTAATCGAGCTGAAATCTTTGTTGTTGCATTTACATGCAAAAATTTTTATCTGGGTTAGGATCACCGTATGTGAAACACGGCTACTATAAATTATAGATATCTATGTATGTAGGTATGTAAACAGTTCTGCAACCAAAAAATCCCTTTTTTTATATGGACGACAACAAAATGTCCCTTTTTTCCCTCTTTAAAAATTTTGCAGTGAAATATCCCTCAAAAAGGGAAATTTCCCTCAATCTGGCACCACTGAATGGAGCTGTGGACTCCCGCAAAAGTTTTCTTCTACTTTTCAAGCGATTTCTTTACTCTCGCTGAGAATATATAGACATGCGACATAAATAACTTCGGAACATACTCATTTTGACCACATATTTTTTATCTCAATACTTATTTAATATAATATTTTCTAATCAATGTAAAATATGGTGGAACCGCGCCAAATATGTATACAAACTTTGACATTTTGCTTCCACTACAAGCAGATCTACAAAGGTAGGCTCGGTGGCGAATTCAAAACTACTTTTTTTTATTTACAAAGGTAGAATGTAATGTCAAAATTAAAGCGAATTCACATCATGGCCAATAGGAATGGGCGAGTCCCAGGCGAATTCAGATTTAAACACGTCGAAATATTATTTTTATATTACACTCTACCAATAACAATAAAAAAATACATTGGAAATTTCTGAATTCGCCACCGAGCCTACCTGGTAATTCTGCTTTGCAACAGCGACGCCTGCGGTGGATAAAGGTATTACAATGTTTGTTGGAGATTTTTGGCGATATGCAATCCAGAATCGCATTTTAGAAAAATCGCCTAAAGTCCGGATAATTTTTGGCGATTGCAATTTTGGCGATTTTTAGCGTTTTGGCGATGGCGAAATCTAGAATCCGGGTACTGTATGGTTAAGTTCTGCAGCTCGTATTATCTTTTCCAGCATCAAATTGAAGAAGTCGCACGAAAGAGAGTCACCTTGTCTGAAACCTCGTTTGATCTCGAACGGCTCGGAGAGGTCCTTCCCAATTCTGACGGAGCTTGTGGTGTTAGTCAACGTCATTTGGCACAGCCGTATAAGTTTAGCAGGGAAACCAAATTCAGACATTGCGGCATACAGGCAATTCCTATTCGTGCTATCAAAAGCGGCTTTAAAATCGACAAAGAGATGGTGTGTGTCGGTTCCTTTTTCATGGGTTTTTTCCAGTTTTTGTCGTATTGTGAAGATCTGGTCGATGGTAGATTTACCAGGTCTGAAGCCACACTGATAAGGTCCAATCAGATTGTTGACGATAGGCTTCAGTCTTTCGCACAATACACTTGCTAAGACCTTATATGCGATATTCAGGAGGCTTATCCCACGATAATTGGCGCGTACTGTGGAGTCTCCTTTTTTGTGGATTGGGCAGAGCACACTTAAGTTCCAATCGTCGGCCATGCGCTCGTCCGGCCATATTCTGCATAGGAGTTGACGCATGCTCCTTATCAACTCTTCGTCACCATGTTTGAATAGCTCGGCTGGCAAGCCGTCAGTGCCCAGCGCTTTATTATTCTTAAGTCGATATACTACTATTCGCACTTCGTCATGGTCGGGTGGTGGAACATGCCTACCATCATCTGCTATTGGGGATTCGGGTCGTACATCTTCTCCTTCAGCAATTTCACTGCTGCCATTATCTAGCAAGGAGGAGAAGTGATCCCTCCACAACTTAAGTATGCTCTGGACATCAGTTACCAGATCGCTGTTATCACTCCGGCAGGAATTTGCCCCGGTCTTGAAACCTTCAGTCATCCGCCTGATTTTTTGATAGAATTTTCGAGCATCGTTCCTACCCGCCCGCATCTCAAGATCTTCACACTCGTGCCTTTCAGCCTCCCTTTTCTTCTTTCGAAAAAGGCGCCTCTCTTCCTTCCTCGCCGTTCGATAACGCTCCCATACGCTTCGCGTTGCGCCTGCACACAATGTAGCCCTGTAGGCGGCGTTCTTTCTTTCCGTTTTCATCGCGACATTCCTTGTCGTACCAGGTGTTTTTGCGGGCTCGCTTGTATCCTATAGATTCCTCAGCAGCGATACGAAGTGAACGAGCGATGTGTTCCCATTCCTCAGACACATGGTTTGGTGAAGGATTGCTCTCAGAGAGCAGGAGTGAGAGCCGAGTGGTGTATTCATTGGCTGTCTGCGTCATGTGCGGCCTTTCGACTTCAAACTTTCCTTGCTGTCCTTTTGGAACATTCTTTGCTGCACAGAGGCGTGTGCGTACCTTGGCTGCTACAAGATAGTGGTCGGAGCCGACATTGGGACCACGGATTGTGCGCACATCTAGGATGCTGGAGCTGTATCTGCCATCGATCATGACGTGATCAATTTGATTTCGCGTTTTTCGATCAGGGGACAGCCATGTGGCTTGGTGTATTTTTTTGTGCTGGAACCTGGTACTGCTAACGACCATGTTTCGTGACCCGGCGAAGTCGATCAGCCTCGTCCCATTGGGACTGGTTACGTCGTGGAGACTGAATTTTCCGACTGTGCTGCCAAAGATACTTTCCTTACCCACCCTGGCATTGAAATCCGCTCCTCTGCATGGCCACTGTAATATATAGCGCAAGGCCCGCATTTCTTCTTGCCTTGCCCCTTCCACCGCATCTCTTGTATGGCGGTGATGTCAGCTTTCACTCTTCCGGGGACATCAACCAATTTCAATTCAATTTCAATTTCAATTTGATGCTGGAAAAGATAATACGAGCTGCAGAACTTAACCATACAGGAAGCATTCTATACCACAAGAGTGTACAACTGCTGGCGTACGCCGATGATATCGACATCATTGGCACTAACACTCGCGCCGTATGTTCTGCCTTCTCCAAGCTGGATAAAGAGGCTAAGAAAATTGGTTTGGCGGTTAACGAGGACAAGACGAAGTACCTCCTGTCATCACACAAAGAAACAGCACGCCTTGGCAGCCACGTCAATGTTGATAGCTACAAATTCGAAACTGTTAAGGACTTCGTCTATTTGGGAACCAGCATTAACACCAAGAATGATGTCAGCACGGAGATCCAACGAAGAATCACGCTTGCCAATAAATGCTACTTCGGACTAAGTAGGCAACTGAAAAGTAAAGTCCTCTCTCGACAAACAAAAATCACACACTACAGGACGCTCATCGTTCCAGTCCTCATGTACGGCGCAGAAGCATAGACAATTTCAAAATCAGATGAGATGGCACTTGGAGTATTCGAGAGAAAAGTTCTTCGTAAGATTTATGGACCTTTGCGCGTTGGCGTGGGCGAGTATCGACGGAGATTTAACGATGAGCTGTACGAGCTTTACACAGACATCGACATTGTTCAGCGAATAAAGATCCAGCGGCTGTGTTGGGCAGGTCATGTCGTGAGAATGGACGACGAAGTCGCTCCAGTCAAGAAAGCATTTCTATCGAAACCCGCTGAACGCAAAAGAAAAGGGAGACCTCCACTGCGTTGGGAAAATCAGGTGGACAGCGATGCTGCCTCCCTAGGTGTTCCCAAGTGGCGCCATGCTGCACGAAACAGAAGCAATTGGCGCGCTCTGTTGGACTCGACCAGAATCGTCTAGACGGTTAAGCGCCAATCAAGAAGAAGAAGAATTTGCTTATTACTTTGCAACTTCAATTGCTTATCCTGAGTAGCCTGGCATGATCGCCATGTGAATAAAACAATCTTCTTTTCTGTTCGACTATCGAAAGTGAAATCTGCTTTATTGTTGAACATTAATTCTTTTTATACAAAATTTGTTCTTATGTACTACTTATTTACTAAAATACATATTTATTCTAATTCCTAAGTGTATAGACTTAAAATAACAACGAAACTCTTTCTCACGGTTTCCCGTGTTGTACATATTGTATATTTTTCTATGTACCTACACTCTAAAAACTGCGTGTAAATATGCTACCAAAATATATGTAATTTTTAGTTGAAAATTACATTTTTTTCGTAGATTTACACTACAAGTGTGTAATTTACAGTTCTAAACGAAATTTTACGCACTTTTCAGCAAAAGTGAGCATATCATGCGATTTTACACGCATTTTGGATTAAAATTGCATACAGAAATTGTAATTTCAAATCTCGTGCGCGAAATTACAATTGAGTCGGGTAAAATTACATAGTAAATTGGTAATTTTGTTTAACTTATATGCGAAATTACAATTTATTACTCGATTGGTGTTTAGATTTAAAGTTTGTTTGTGTAGGCTTTACACTTTTATTGTTTAAATTTAAACAGCTTATCTGTTGAATTTTTCAGTGTGCGATTTTGCGCATAATAAGGTAGGAAAAAAGTAACCTACCTTTTTGTATGCAAAATTACACGAAAATTTCTAAGAGTGTACGTACATGTACATATGTATGTTCATATGAGCACTTAGGCTTAGAATAACATTGGAAGCGTGAGAATGCCAGCGTCAGCAATTTTGGGTATTTGCGATTTGTTTAGGACTAACTAAGTAGTCAGCGTAAGCGCGTGGCAATACAGTATGCTAATTTGTTATGTATGAACGTTTGTGCTCTTGCAAGTATTTTGACGCTCTACACTTTACCTTTACCCATACCTTTACCGGGACAACCCATCACCATCTGTGCCCACTACTTGAACCATCGCTGGGAAACCGACTGAAAAAATTACAACGAAAATATCTGTATGTAGAAGCCCTGTCCGACACCTTTCATTTGATACCAATATCGCTTAGAAGCATTCGAGGGTCATCCGGGTCCACGCTTTGAGCCATATCTTAAGACACGGCCTAGGTATCACTATTTAAAGAGCTTTTTGTTCAAGTTTTCCTCAGCAGCTTTCATTTGATACCTATATCGCTCAGTAATTTTCAGGGGTCACTCGGTTCCTGGTTTTAACCCATATTTGGGCACCCGGCCGAGGCATCGCAATGAAAATGAGGGCCTGCTCAGCACCTATATTCCGGGAAGTTCCCACTTTTTCGAAATTCTATATACCCTATTATGTGCGCTAATACCACATGAATTTACTGTGAAAATTTCATAAAGATCGGTTTATTGCTTTGGGAGTCCATAAAGGACACACATACACACACAAATTCATTTTTATATAATAGATTTCACTAATCTCACCCCTTGGTATTATCATCCATTATCCATAGTCAACGATGCAACATATAAATTTTTGTGGGGACCGGAGACGGCTAAAGGATGCGCAGAGGGGTCAAATTTCGGATTACCATATCTGACCCGTGTGCGACACGCCTTAACCCTCTATGATCGGGACAAAAATTTATATATTTCGTATCCTCGAGTACAGGACTATCGATTTTGGACATTAGATATAAATAAATGTTATGTAATTTTTTGGCCTTTGTATGGTAATATGAACTTTGACCCCTCTGCGACATTCCTTAACCGTCTCCGGTCGGGACCAACATTTATATTTAACATACTTACTTGAGTGCAGGACTATTGATTTCCGGCATTAGATATACAAAAAATTAATTTAAATTTTTTGAATCTCCATAGAGTTTTATGACCCCCGTGCGATATCCCTTAACAGTCTCCGATGGGGACCAAAACTTGTACGCGAAATCTTTACACGCTCTGTTACCGATATAGGGGGTGAGACCGAAGAAAGGCACTAAGTTGATTTAGGACCACCCCAATATATATACTCGTATGAATGTATGTGCCTAATACAAGGGTGCTCAACGCTCTCGTATTGAATGGGGAAACTCCAATACAAAAATTTATTAGTGCACTCAGAAAAAATTTGTGTTAGATTAAAAAAAAAGTTACAAACTACAAGTAAATTTTTATTGTACGATTTAAAAATTTTACATACAACATAAATACATACATATGTTCTATATTTACAACATATTTTCTTTATATTAAATTAAGATATGAACTCGTACATATAAAACAAGTAAGGAAGCCTAAGTTCGAGTGGAATCGAACATTAGATACTCAGATGTATGCTTTCATTGTTTGTTTGCGTTCGATGGAAACACGGCGTACTTTATATAAAGCGAGTGCCGCATAAAGTGGGCGTCGCCACGCCCATTTTCAATATTTTTATCAGTCATCCAACTAAGCATATCAATATTATTCTTTGTGCCAAATTTCATTCCTTTTTGACTTCTAGTTACAAAGATGTCACGTTACAAGTTCCCAAAGGGTGTTCCAGAAATATCTTTGTTAAAAAGTAGGCGTGGTCATAAACCGATTTCAATAAATTTTTGCGTGGCTAAGTATTAACACAAGTTATAGAAGTGTATAAACCAAGTTCCGTCATAATATCTCAATTATTTGTCGAGTTATAGGCTAAGAAATCTCGTATATTCCCTTGTCTAAAAAGAGGCGGTGCCACGCCCATTTTACAAAATTTTTATATTTTTTGTTTCCGGTCTATTATGGAACTCATGCCACAAAATTTCTATGAATTATCTCTATATTTGACAAAGATATCGCTTAAAATGTTTTTATTAGGTCACCTTATAAGACCCATATATATAAGTGGGCGTGATCGTCAACCGATTTCGCAAAAATTTTCAACATGTATTACCACAAGTAATAAAAGTGTACACACCAAGGTTAGTCATTATATATAAATCATTTGTCGAGTTATGGGCTCAGAAATCTCGTATATTCCTGTTTATAAAAAGAGGCGGTGCCACGCCCATTTGCCAAAATTTTTGTGTTTTTCGTTTTATGTCCGCAGTTGGACTCCTGCTATAAAATTTCAGTGATATATCTTTATATTTGACAGAGATATCGCTTAAAATGTTTTTATTAGGTCACCTTATAAGACCCATATATAAAAGTGGGCGTGGCCCTCAACCGATTTCAGAAATTTTTCGTCCAAATATTTGACTAAGTAAGTATATCACGCGTACCAAATTTCATCGATATATCTCCAACGGTTTCTGATTTATGACTCATAAAACTTTCAATGTTTGTCCCTTAATAAGTTTCATCAAATTTCTTCCTAGGGGCCTGAGCTCAACACGTGGGTAAAATTTCATCGCTCTAGCTATATTAGTGGCTGAGATACCAAATTTCCGATTTTTTCTATATAGGAAAAGTGGGCGTGGCCATCGTCCGATTTCGCCCATTTTCAATACCAACCGTCCCAGTCTCGATACCAATTTGCATTTCAAATTTCATCAAAATATCTGAATTTTTGCGCGAGTTAGAGTGTTTACAGACGGACGGACAGACGGACGGACGGACGGACAGACGGACGGACGGACGGACATGGCTCAATCGATTCCTCTTTTCACCCTGATCATTTTGATATAAATAAGTCTATATCTATCTCGATTATTTCATTCTGTTACAATCCACCGTTATGTGATTAAAACTATAATACTCTGTGTACTAGTACAGATGAGTATAAAAATGTATCTACATATTAGATAATAACAATAAGTGATAAGTTTATTCAAGGCTGTTTAATAGATTGTCAATATTTATTGTCAAATCAGAGGTGGATAATTGCAGAATTGCTTCCAAATGCTTTTGTGATAAAATGCTTCTTTGGTTTGTTTTGATTCATTTCTTATGACTGGATAATTGTCATATTTTATTTCTGTCATATATGTAACTTATTTTAATTATTAATTTATATACGTACCCATAATTAATTAGCATAGACTGTGACTCGCAATAATATTTCAGCAAAAAAAGCTCTGATTAATATTTTTCTTATTAAAATCTACTTTTATTTTTCTTCAAATAATTTGAAATACACTTTTGCCACACATTTTTCAATATTAATTAACTAGAAATTTTGTTCAGTTTTTTCGTTTGCCTACAAATCGCACCCTAAATCAAAAAATTGCACAACTCAAAATGTTTTGAATCCATGAATAACGTATTTAGGGACTGCTAAATGTTAGTCTCCTCCCAGCAAAAGTCTTCCCCCTTACCCAAGGTTTTACTTCAAAGCTTCGTTTGCAAAGAAAAAGGTTTTCTGGCATTTCTTCCATTTATTTTATATTTATTTGGGTTTTGAGTTACGTCGCTTTTCAATTCAAGAATTCAATTTTTTCAAAAAAATTTTATTTTCAATTTGTTAGTGTAATTTTCAATTTCATATGGGAAGGGCGACGCCAACGTAGCTTCATATGAGAAGGGCGAAGCTAGCGTAGCTTCGCCCTTCCTATATGAAACTCAATCACATTCATTTGAAATTTTTTATACCTGAGGGCATATGGCAGGGGAAGAAAATTTTATTTTTATATTCAAAGGGCGAATTTGTATCTGTGCCTATGTCTGGGGGGGAAAACAAAAACAAGTGTGATTCAAGGGCATGGGCATGAGCATCTATGGCCTAATACCTGAATTCAGAGATCGAAATTTCAGTGAATACTTTCAAAAGGCCTTTAAAATAAGAAGAAGACAAATTGTTAAAAATCACTGAAAGAATCAAATCAAAAGACTGGCTTGCCATGGTGGTGTTCTAATCGCAGTTCACACATCTTTACCATCTGACGATGTTAGTGTTTCATCCAATCCTTACTTTGTGCTCAAATGCATACGTGTGTTGATTGGTAAAGGTTATATGTATCCAGTGGCGGATCCACGGGGGGGAGGTCAACCCCCTTCCCCCTTGTGGTTTATCATAGATCCCAAATTAATTCAAGGAAAACTCTATCATTCCAAAAGCAATGGTTGAATGGGTTTAGCTGTCCAAAGGCAAAACTCGACATTTATTTCCATTTATTTTCAGATTATATTTTATAAGCACATATCCACAAGGTGAAACAGGTACAATTGAATCAGTTCATTAAAATAGTTGTCCTTGTAGGCAATAATAACATACAATTACAACTTATAGTTAAATAGAAAATACCCGAAATTTAGAGGAATTAAATCTAATACAATAAGGGCGTACTATATTGTCGATTCTGTCAAACTTTCAATCAATTTTCGAGGCTTTTTGAAAAATTCTTGAAGGACAAGAACTTCAATAAAGTAAAAATTCTATTAAAAATATAAATATAACCAAAAAGTACTACATACATATATGGTCAATTTTCTGACTGCTAACTTTACATTCGCATGGAGTTTTTTTTTAGTTTATACGAAATAATAACAAAAATGTTAGAAACGTCCCAAGGTTCTGTTACTTATGCTATCAGGTAGACCTATACCTTCATTTTAAGAGTAAAATTAGTCTGATGGCTACCATACCGTAAAAGTTATAAGCGCGTGAAACGCACTGCTAACGTTACATCATTTGGAAGTGAGATCAAGATACAGATCATGTTTGGTTTAATTTCTGCGAACTTGCTGAGACAATCATCCCAATTTTACTTCATGTTATATAGCAAGGATGTCACAAGGTCATGGCATACCGCTTTACCAAAATCTTTAGGATTTTTTAACATAATTTAACATAAAATAAGGCACTGCCTACGTTACACAAAACACTGCTAACGTTACACGTGCAAAAACTGAGTATCTCTACATATAATGAAATTGTAACCGTTAATCTCTGTACATTGCAGATATACAGAAAATAAAAAAAGGAGCCAGAGGAATCCAAATGAACTGTTTTTAAAATTTCTGTCGGTCTGACCGTCTGTCTGTCCTTATGTTTCTGTGCGGGTCACTAAAAATTGGAATGATGGATTTGAATGAAACTAGTCAGAGTTATAATAGCACCATTGTATTATTATTATTATTATTATAGATGTCTACTTTAAGATTTAAGATATTCCTTATTTCTATAGCTCAACCAGTTTTGGAGTTATCGACCAATATGTGGACCAAGGGTGATCCAAAATGTGTTAGTACAATATGGGTATCAAATAAAAGGTGCTGATGAGTGCTGCTATAAGTAATTCTATTAAATTCAATATCTCGATTGGTTTCAGAGATATCTCTCTATCCCTATCCCTCCAAGTTTTGATATCCTACGGAAAACACTTCCAGAGATATTCAGCATGAAAGATTAAGTTTGTATGGGTTTTGCCACGCCCCTTTTCCAATAGCTCCAAATTTTTCATCCAGAAAATGATTATTGAAAGTTTCATTCATTTCTATGCAGTCGTTTTTGTGTGACTCGGGCGTTATGGTAAAAAAACACATTTTTGGTCACATTTTTCCCACATTTTGGTCAATAACTCGGGAACTGGATGAGATATCCAAATCAAAGTTGTCCTGAATATTAACTTAGGCGTTAAGTGATAGAATGGTGGAAGTTTCATGCAATTCTATTCAGTAGTTTTTGCGTGATGCCCGCACAATCATACAGACGGACAGACAGACAGACAGACACACAGACAGACAGATAGACTTCTAAAAATTTTAGATTTGGGTTCCGCTGGTCCAATAATGACCTCTCCTATCGGTTTTTCTTGAATATCTTCAATGTACAGACATCGACCTGTTACAATTTTATTATATGTATTATACTATAGATAAAAAATCACTGCTAACGTTACATATTATTTAAGCTAACAATGTCTTCAAATCGTTGGAAGTTTAACTTTTTTAATTGGAACGTGAGATATACGTATAGTATTAAGAAAATATATAAACAAATTAAATTAAAACGTATTTTAACATGTCTTAAAAAACTTTTTTGGTTTTGCACTGCTAACGTTACATAAGATTTTTGCGGCACATTTACTTTTGACATAACTCCTAGTTGGAACATAATAATAATACAATGGCGCTATTATAACTCTGACGAGTTTTATGGCCGAGCTTCTCTCCCAATTCGAGGTGTGCTCCTTTTTGTTTTTCCTACTAATTGGGTGGACCTACAGTTTTATGCCGGCTCCGAACGGCGAATGCATTTTTTGTGAGAAGCTTTTTCATGGCAGAAATACTCTCGGAGGGTATGCCGCCCACTGCCGACAGGTGACCGCTGCTCTTAAAAAACCCGATAATTGGATTTTTACTAATTAGAAAAATTGTTTTGGTGTTTTGCTCGGACCGTGGTTTGAACCCGAGACCTCTGGCATAGCAGGCGAGCACTCTACCCACTGCGCCACAGCGGCCTAGTTGGAACATAACTTTTTTAAAAACTTTACGTGTTATGATATTATAGCTAATTTTCTAATTGATAAAACTTGAACGGCTAAATTTAGTCGCAGCAAACATGTTATATTTACCTTTTTATTTATTGAACTACTTCCGACCATATTTTTTTTTAATCACAACGTTTTATAAAAAGGGCGAAAAGTTTAATTTAAAACGACTAAAATTGAATGCCACTGTTTTCAACAGCTACTATAATGTGTCATGAACCCCGCAAGACCACAGTGCTTGCAATATTTGACAAAAAAAAAAAAACTACTTGGTTTACTTTCCCAGAAAATCGGAAAACAAAAATAAAAAAATACATATGAAGACAACAAAAAAAAAAAAAAATAAACGAAAAATACAAACTTCAATTGCCCTTGCAAACATACGGGTAATAAACAAACAAACAAGTGTTCGAGAATTTGAACAGCATTTGTTCGGGCTACTCGAAAATGTGCAAAAAAAATCGAGAGCTCTACTTTATATAAACCTTAATTTAACATATCTATATATAACAGCTTTATTTTTCGAAATGTCTGCATTCATTATTGTGTCCTGAATTGAACGAGACAGTCATTTATATTACTCTAAAAATTAACTAAATAAACATTTAAACTAAATATTTCAATTTATTATCAACAGAAATCTTTTTTGAAAAGGGAATTCAATAATCAAAAAAAAAAAAACCAAAAAGGTAAATTCTGTTCCAGCCTGAAAGAGTAGGTATCAATTACAGTGGTTCACTGAAATATTTCGCATTTAAGTTATTTAAAAAACCATGTTAAAGACTAAAAGGTTTGAAATAGACAAATTAATAACGCATTCTAAATACCTTTTACACTCAGAGAAAATAAATCAAAAATAAAATTTTTATTTTTATAATGCACGTTTTCAACCGTCATTTTATTTTAAAAATGAAATTTTTTAAATTAAAAATGAAATTTTTGGAATTAAAATGTATGCATTAAAATGTGGCAATTGTTTGTATGGGAAAAATGTTAGCCTATTAATATATAGATAGTGGGCACATTTGCCAACGAAGCAAAAACAGAGTAAATCAAAAATGGTACAAAACTAAAACTTTATTTATTAATTATAAAGAAATTAAATAATTTATAGAAAAAATTATATGCCTATGCACTGCTCCTCACTCATACTATGAACACATCCATATCAATTTTATGTGGATATGAGTACGTTAAATGTGCTAAACAGCCTGGCAATTGTTTGTATTGGAAAAATGTTAGCTTATTAATATATAGATAGTGGGCACATTTGCAAAATTGTTAAACAAGGACAAATAAATAACTTCTGTAAATAAATAGTCTTCCTCTTGATTCCTACAATCCAGCTGACTCGTTCTGTCAGTGAGCATACCCGCGTTGCCAACCATAAATACATTTTGACAACTAGATTTCTCTTAACCCTTCAAGCACGAGTTATATATTTGGTTAGGTGTTAGGTGACCCAAAAATTTTCACCGAGGCATGGCCTCGGGAAATAACTTCGTGCCTACACCGGAGAATCCTTTTAAAAGGAATTCGAAAGTGGCAAGAACACCACCAAAGAGCAAAAGTTCGGTGCCAAGCGTTGCTGGACCAGCATTAGAATGCGATAATTCTGCGGTCACAAACATGTGTACTGAATCCGAGTCTGGTGCCTCTGCAAACACCAAAACCGGCAAAATCTCTCCCTTCAAACAGCTCGGAGTAAAAATAAGAGAACTGGAGAGCATGATGTCAGTGCAAAGGCACATTAATCAGGCAATGAAAGACCTGTTGAGCGGTATTAAGACGCTATACGAGCAAGAAGAAAACAGCGTGGGTAACCAGATTAATAAATCGGCCGGAAAAGCAACCCAAACTTCTCCGATCGTAAAGAAATCGTTAAAAAGAGCCAGCTATTTGGCCGCACACGCTCCATCGCCGAAAAAGATGAAAAACATCACCAAAAACGATCCGAGGTCAGCCGAAAAAATAAATACACCAAGTAAATCAGGTGAAAATACTGAAAACAGGGAAAAGTGGGTTGATGTTGTTAAAAAGAATAAACCAACTGAGAGGAAAATCAAAGCGAAACCAGACGCTATTATCATAACAAAAAAAGAAGGGGCATCGTATGCCGATATATTGCGTAAAATAAAAAGCGATCGCGGTTTAGATGATTTAGGTACGAAAGTTACTTATATCCGCAAAACGATGAAAGGTGACCTACTGCTCCAACTCAAGAACGACCCAAACAATCGAGCTAATAGTTTTAAAAAGGTTCTTGAAAAAACCGTTGGAGGAATGGCAGTTATTCAACCAAAAACGCATTCAATTATGATCGTATGAGGTATGTGCCGCGTTTAAAGCAGAGTGCGGAGTGCAAAATATAGATGTGACGAGCGTTGTGTCGATGCGGAAAACTATAGTCGGCAATCAAGTTGCACTTATAAGGCTATCAGCTGACGATGCAAAGAAAGCTCTTGGTGCAAACAAAGTTAAAATTGGCTGGTCAATCTGCCGTATAAGGGAACATACCCCACTTAACCGTTGCTTCAAATGCTTCAACTTGGGGCATTTAGCGCGCCAGTGTACTAGTAACATAGATAAGTCATTGATGTGTACGCGTTGCGGAAACACAGGTCATAAGGCAAAAGAGTGCACTAATACCCACAAATGTATGTTATGTTCAGGTGCTCACTCTGCCCTCAGTGGGAAATGCCCAAAAAATATTGAGATGACAAAAGTAGTAAGAAAATGAAAATCCTACAACTAAATTTAAATCACTGTGCCGCAGCCCAAGATCTGCTGAAGCAAACAGTTATAGAAGAAAATATCGACATAGCAATTCTTAGCGAGCAATATACCCAGAGGCCCAACTGCACCTGAGTTGCAGACGCATGCGGGAAAGCAGCAATATGGTCTTGCAAAGGTCGCCCTTTTCAATCTTTTGCAAGAGACACAAGTAACGGCTTCACGTGGGCACAAATATTTGGTGTTTACAAAGTTAGCTGTTATGCTCCGCCTAGTGCTTCCTCAACAGAATTCGAAAGTATGCTGTTAAATTTAACAATGGTAGCCAGAGGAAAAGTCCCTATAATTATAGCTGGTGACTTTAATGCCTGGTGTACAGCATGGGGAAGCTCTCGCACCAACCATCGTGGAAAGCTCGTACTTGAGTTCCTAAGCCAAGCGAACCTTACGCTAATAAATAGCGGATCACAAAGCACATTTAGAAAGGGGGAAAATCATCTATAATAGACCTAATGTTTGCTAACGACTCGCTAAGTCCTAGAATAAGGTGGCATGTTTCCGAAATCTACACAAATAGCGACCATATGGCGATCATTGTCGAAGTATCACAACCCTCTAACCCCCACCCAGGGGTCGGCACGAGATGCCAAAAATACACCTGGAGGAAGCGGGATTTCGACGCTGAATTATTCAATCTTGCATGGGATACATCACCTCCAGCACATCGAAACGCCGAGAGACTAGCGTCTGACATTGGAAACAGGTTGATTGCAGCCTGCGATACAACAATGCGGCGTGGCACTTTTCATCCACATAGAAGACCGGTTTACTGGTGGAATGATGAGATAGCTAAGCTCAGAAAATTATGTATTGCCGCACGGCGTAGATACCACAGAAACAGGCGAGGGAATAACGAACTAGAACTACGAGAGTGCTTCAAAAAGTGCAAGAAAACATTGACAAAAGCCATTGCCCAAAGCAAGAAGAGCTGTTTCAATAAACTATGTGAAGAAGGAAACGTCGACCCATGGGGGAAAGCATACAAAGTATGTCTGGCTAAGTTCGAGCGTGAAACCCAGTCGCCTACATGTTCAATGTTCCTTCTCAAGATAATCGAGAGCTTATTTCCAAAACACGAGCCACTAAAAATACCACGCGGTCAAGTCAAAGAACGGCCTTTACTAATTACAGAAGAAGAACTCCTAGAGGTAGCTAAAAGTTTGCAGGATAAAAAAGCACCGGGTGTGGACGGCATTCCCAACAAAGCCCTAAAAGAGGCATTATATACAAATACAAGCATGTTTGCAACTATGTACAATGCATGTCTAACAGAGGGTATTTTTCCCACCCCATGGAAAATCCAACGCTTAGTTCTGATACTTAAACCTAAGAAAGCGCCAGACGAACCTTCGTCTTATCGGCCTATTTGCATGCTAGATTCGATTGGCAAAATATATGAGAAATTGATATGCAACCGATTGGAGACCGCTATGCAAAATGCCGGCGGACTCTCGGAGTGGCAATTTGGTTTTCGAAAAGGCAAATCGACGATTGATGCCACAAGAGAGGTTATTAAAATAGCAAAAACCGCCGTTAGTGGCAAAAGATGGAAAGGTGGCTCAAAAAAGTATTGCGCCCTAATTACACTAAATGTAAAAAACGCTTTTAACTCGGCTGGATGGTATCACATAATAAGGGCATAACGCAAATTCAAGGTGCCGCAATATCTCTTGAACATTATTCTGAGCTACTTTACGGATAGAATTCTCATCTATGATTCCGACGAAGGCGTTAAGAAATACGCTATTTCTAGTGGAGTACCGCAAGGATCGGTACTAGGTCCGTTGCTATGGAACGTAATGTATGACGGTGTCCTAAAGCTCCCTCAGTCCGCAAACTTGAAACTGATCGCTTACGCAGATGACTTAATAGTTGTAGGTGTCGCAAAACACCTTAAAGACCTCCTACGCTTGTGTAACGATGCTATGCGTCGAATCCGTCACTGGTTTTCGTTATTAAATCTTAGCCTGGCAGAGATTAAAACCGAGGTACTACTCGTAAGTACAAGGAAAGTGCAAGAGAAAATTTGCATATCCGTTGGGGATTGTGAGATAACCTCCCAGCCAAATCTCAAATACCTGGGGGTAATACTAGATGGCAAGCTTACATTTAAAGACCATCTTAACCAAGCTGCAGAGAAAGCGATGAAAATGTATGGTGGACTCTCAAGAATGATGGCGAACAAGGGTTGTGTACGTTCAAGCCGTAGGCATCTTATTTCAAAGGCAATTAGCTCAGTCATACTGTATGCTGCCCCGGTGTGGATCGAAGCTGTCGAGTGTAAGACTTACATAAAAGAAATACAATCGGTTTACCGACTCGCCGCTCTTCACGTAATAAGTGCATTTCGCACTGTCTCTAGCGACGCTGCCGAAGTCATAGCAAACATGCCTCCAATCGACATTCAAACTCGAGAAGTGTGCGATTTACATAAGCCGCTTTCGATTCACAATTTCTCTGCTGGTTATAAATTTCCTTCTGTCAAATTTATATGTGAATGATAGCGAGCAGAGGGAAATTTTTATCGACCAGTTAGCGAGTATGGCTACTACTCATTATGGATTCAAACATTTTTGTTCGATCCGACCTCGCTTGTGTGATGGCGAATCGAAAACGACAATAATGTAAGAAAGCCAGCCACATGTATCGAAAAAGCAGAGATAAAGGGAAAGTGTCGCCAAATGTGGCAGCAACGCCGGCAAGCTTCATCGAAGGGTAGATGGACGTACAGGCTTATACCGAACATCAGCAGTTGGGTAGATAGAAAGCACGGCGAACCCAATTTCCACCTCACCCAGATCCTTAGTGGTCATGGGTGTTTTAGAGCTTACCTTTATAGGTTCAAGTTAGAAGAGAGTCCCTTTTGCCCTGAATGTCCAGGAAAGGTAGAAAGTGCAGAACATGTGTTTTTTGAATGTCCTCGTTTCCTAGCAGAACGTAGGCGAATACAGGGTATTTCAGGAGCAGCTATCACGGTCATATATATAGTACTTCTATATTGATAGTATTCTATCTGTGCAATGTGTATGAATTCATCCAAAAATTTTGTGCAACTGGCAGTTCTGCGCATGCGCCTCAATTACATTTAATGTCATCTGTGAATATGTGTGACAAATACATTCAATTGAGTTCATAGGCGTTTGAAAAAAAAATTGAAAGGCATCATTGTGTTCTAGGGGACTTATACCCCTTTGATTTTAGTTTTTGAATTTGTTTATAATTAGTATAAGAAATTTGCCACATTTATTTTAAGATGCAAACTTTTGTTAATTTTTTTTATGAAAATTAGTGGAAATGTTCTAGAAAAATCTATTTTCTATGCACTCATATTTTTATGAATCGCGGCGGAAATCGTTTCGTGTTAAAATCCTGTGGTCCGATCCATGGGCATTATATCAAAAAGTCGAATTCTGCCGTTTGAGGGTTATGTTTGTAAAGTATATACGTTCGAATGCCGCCAACACGGTGAGTACTGCGAATTTCCAAACTGAATAACAGGACAATTTAGGCAACGAACTTTTGGACACAGCAACATATGAGGACCAAAGTTCAGACTACGTTACTCTCCAAACCGACCTCAACAGGGGACCACAGGTAATAATATAACAAGACGGATGGAAGAAAGGACTACGAACCAATCGCTATATGTTCCACATATTTACAGGCGGATAAAAGGTGGACGGGTGGGAGCTGCAGTGTTTCGTCTGGAGCTTGGGATTAAAAAATCCTTTTTAGTCCCGGACTACTGCAGTATCTTTCAGGCATTGATACGTACAGGCGATTCCCAGTGTAATCGCTTTTTTTTGGAAATGGTTGCTGCAGATTCGAATGTTTTTAACAACGTCGTCAGGCATCAGACCGCTCGCATGCATCCATTGTTTGCAAATTGTTTCGTCTTTTGGAAATCTATTTACATATGTATATATATATTTATATAACCAATAATGCACTCATAACGAAATACGTATGTAAAGCTATTTTATTTATTTTATCCCTTTTATTATCACAAATATAGCACCGCTTCGACATTTTTTAATTTTTTTATTACGAGAATCAAATAATAAATATGTAAATTCCCTATAATTTTTTTTATGTGCCGTCACTGCGGTTTATTTTGAATTCATATGTCATTTTTCAAATTTGATTTGCTCGGTTTTCTCTTTCTTTTTTAATATGTCTGTACTGTAATGTTGGCTGATGGAACTCGTAGGTATTACGAATATAGGAGTACTATATATATGATCACGGTGGAAAACTTGACTGCACTTATGTGTCAGTCCTCTGATACATGGGATATAGTTAGCGAGGTTTCGGCCTCAATCATGGCCCAACTGCGCTCGACAGATCAACGTAGGCGTCAGTCCGTCCGCAATTAAAAAATATGTAGACTTAAGTGTCTAATCCCCACTCCCAGGAAGTAATACCTTGTCCGGTGGTTCCGTGGGAGTATTGTCTGGGGCGGGAGTAGGTTAGGTTTAGCGGGTTGAAGTCTCGCACTTTTTGGCTTTCGATGCTTCCCCCTACTAAAAAAAAAAAAAAAAAAAAAAAAAAAAACAGGTGAAACTAATAAAAGCGTGTGTGGCCCGAATTTTTCAAAAAGTTGGGTTCCGGTGGCCTGGCTCTTATAGTCCAACCAGTCAACGACGCACGCACGTAGCCCGTGTCAGCTGACATGTTTTAGTTTAAGTTTTTTCTTGCGTTTTTTTTACCAAATTTGGCTATTGCCGCAATCGTTTTTTTACACGGAAATAAAAATGTAAATAGAGAAAATGAAGGTTTTCTGGCGTTTTTTATACCTTTCATAGGAATGAAATGGTATTATAACTTTGTGCCGAAACACGAATGGTGAAAGTACCAGAAGGAGGCGTGGCAGACCTACCAAAGTATATACCAATATGATCAGGATCATGAGCTGAGTCAATTAAGCCATGTCCGTCTATCTGTCTGTCTGTCTGTCTGTTTGATCGCAAACTAGTCCCTCAGTTTTTGAGATATCTGCTTGAAATTCGGAATGTGAATGTATATTTAGGAGAAGCTGATCATTTGTCGGAATCGGCCGAATCGGACCACTATAGCATATAGCTGCCATACAACCGATTGTTCAGATATGGACATTTTGGGGTATAGTTTCTCCATTTAAAGAGCTAAGGACATGAAACTTTGTAGTATTTGTACTCATATTGACGTTAATATTGTTACCGAGAATTGTCAAGATAGGACCACTATAATATATAGCTCCCATACAACCGATTGTTCAGATATGGACATTTTGGGGTATAACTTCTCCATTTTAACAGCTGAGAGAATGAAACTTTGAAGTATTTTTACACATATGGACCTAAATAATGTCACCGAATTTCGTTCGTTTTCCGAGATCGGACCAATACAACATATAGCTCCCATCAGGCGCGGATCCAGGATTTCGGCAAGGGGGGGGTTTTGAAAATTTCTTTTTTTTGGAAAATGTTTTTTAAGGGCAGACGCTGGTGAAAATATGGACTAATACCACCTACTATTACACTACTCGACATATTTTGATCAACTTTAACCACCAAAAATGAAATAATAATTTTTTAAAGCGAAATTTTACGCTGATTCCGAATATCATCTCCATTTTTTTTGTGGCAGACCCAGTTTTTGAGATATTGGCCATATATGCAAGAAATTGCATCACATAAGTGCATCAAAAAGTTTTATTTGACATCTAGCAAGATCTGGTAGAGGGAGCTCCAACAAGCATTTTTTGCCTTCCCACTCCAAAATTGGTCAAGTAGTTTGGTTACAATGCACTATGGCTCAAAATTAAGTTTTTGAGGAATAAAATAGTTAGAGTTAAGATATCGGTCTAAAACTTTTCATAGGGTATTTAAAGGTAAGAATAATGTCCCATGACGAAAATGGGCGAGCCACGCCCATTTTTCGCTGCTGCTGCCATACATAGTGGAAACTGTAAATTTATGTTGAATTTCAAATAGAGATAAAACTTTACTTTTCTAAAGGTTTTCGATACGCTGGATCTGAATCTGAAGTCAGATTTTCGATGTTATGTGTGGTTTTAGAGATATTGTTATTTTAAGTTCATTAACTTTGCGATAGGAAATTTTAAAGTTTTTTATTTTTTTTAGCTAGTTAGTGATATTAAAATAACAATATCTCAGGTACTAAAGAAGATATACGAAAAAGTGAAACGTTATTTTCAAGGGAAATTATAAGGTTTTTAAACCCTATATATAAACGAGTTTTATATTTTTATTATTGTCAATATAAAATTGTAAAGCATCGCCATTTTCGAAGTTTACTTTGCTCTGAAAAAAGTGAAATTGTAGCCTCGCTTGCAAACTCCCGCAGATAAAATAACATTTGCATTAAAGAGGACGCTATTAGCTGTAACTACATATATAATTTGTATTGATCCCATTTGATCCAACTTATTTATATTCCATTTAACACAGAAAAAACTCACAAAAATCAAAACACAACACGGCTTATTTAAACTCAAAAATATACTAACGATTATTATTGTTTCAGAAAAAAGTTTGTTGTTCTTGATTTTACATACCTTTACTAATATTTTCCAATTTATAAACACACCTTATTCAAATTCGTTAGCTTTTTATCACCACTTGAGATTTTTATATAATTTGAGTAAAATCTTTTTTACGAATACAAAAATCGAAACCAAGACTTTGAAAGCTTTCTGACAAACAAGTGATAGCCAAATGACATTATTTTTTATATTTTTTATTTACATCAGTAATGTGTAATAAAAGGTAATTATTTTTTTTGGGAAAATCAAAAGTTGGCAATTGGGTTTAATTCCTCAATATTTCGATTTTGAACCATAGCGCGATGGCAAAAATAATGAAAAAAATTTCAGGAAAAAATCGAATTTCTTTAAAAAAAAAAAGAAATTTCAGATTCCACTGTCCCAAAATCAGAACAATTGTATGGGGGACAAAAAGTTAGCCCTCCTATCCTATAGAGAATTTAATTGTGAACATTTTAAGACTAATTGTGCAATAATCGGATGTACCATTTTTTAAATCTACCTATTTTTATTGAAAGACCTTAACCAAAAATTTTCCGGAAGAGTAAAATTTCAACAACAAAATTGCGTTTATTCATAAAACTTTATTAAGGAGTAATACTTAAGATTATTTCATTCCAGTTATTACGTTTTTTTAAGTGCACAATATCTCTCAAAACAGCGATTAATAGGAAAAACATTTAATTGAAAAAAAAACATATTTGCATTCTTCGATTTTAAAGAGAGGATAAATAATGAGCGATGTGATTAATTACTTTTGACTACTCTTTTGTGATTTTCTGCATTTTTTACACGTATGATTGTCCAAAAAAGAGTCTCCCATGATAAGAAAGAAAAGAAAATAAATTTGCGATTTGGCAATTTGCGAATAGCATTTGACAAATTTGATTTTATGCACGTGCGTCCAAAGGTACCTACATGAACTTTTTTCGCATTTAGGTACATATTTTGGATGTTATATGGTGTGCCCAGTATACATGAATAAAATATATATTTTTTTATATATATTTATATATATATATATATATTTTTTTTTTTTTGGAAATTTGGGCGCAGAATCTATAAAGGCATTAATTTGGGATCTATGATAAACCACAAGGGGGGGTTTGAACCCCCAAAACCCCCCGTGGATCCGCCACTGGCTCCCATACAACCGATTGTTCAGATACGGACATTTTGGGTTATAAATTCTCCATTGAAATCATGAAACTTTTTTCCACTGAATCTTTGCATAAATAACTCACAGAATTGAAAGTATACATTAAACAATTTCCGACTATGCAATTTTTCATTTCTCCATTCATGAAAGTTATGAAGTCTTCGGTACGGCCGAAGACAGCCGCGCTCTTACTTGTTTTTTACTAAATTGTACTACATATTGTATCAATCGTTTGTATTTGTTTTTATATGGAGATAAAAATTTAAATAGAAAAAAATGAAGTTTTTTCTGCTGTGGTTTCTTTACTAAATTTGACTATTGTGGATATTTTTGGCTGTTCAATTTAGCAAAATTACCCCGGATAGCAAATTTTTAAAAGCTGTCAGGTGAATAATATTTGGTGAGCCGGCAAGACTCGTGAATTTGACAACAAGCATAAACAACAAATAGACCGAAATACGTACATATGCAATACATAAATATTATTACTAAAAATTAAAATAAAACTAATAGTATCTGTATATAATTGCTGCATTTTATTAATTTCAAAAATTAGGTTTCTTAGTGCCCATACATACATATGTACATATTCTTAAACATATGTATTTCTACCCTGTCGGAAAAACAAGCAACCAAAAAGTATTCTTAAAAGCCTTTAAGAAATAGTAGTAGAAAATGTAGAAGCACGGAGTCAGAAGTAAACAAAACTGCAATTAATATTTGGTTTTAAATTATCATGATACAACATTTTCAATTTAAAAATTTATTTATTAATAAATTCTATGAATAATACAACTTTCAAGAAAAATTACTACGAAACCAAACACAAGTTACTACGAAATCAAAAACTGCATGTATACTTTGCTGTACATTGGTAACGCTGTTATTCAACTCATTCCAAACAAACCAGAAACAATGCAGAATGTAAACAAAGGAAAACAACTGATTCTTGCGTTGGGTATGCGTGCGTTTACGTGCGTGAATGGTGTCGATTTTCTACTATTGCGTGAGGTAACTGAGAGATATGACGCCGTCGGTCAATTGTTGGACTATTAAAAAGGTTCAAAATGCCACTTTAGTGGCCCCAGCGGCAACGCTGCACGCGCATACTTTATTTGATAACTTCTAAACCAAACCAGATATGAAAAAACTGCAAACGCAGAAATGTGGGCAATGAATAGGGCTAGTAAAAATGCAATAAAAAAAAATTTCCTAAAAATTTACATTACTGTTTTTTTATTCGCAGAGACGATATTTATGTTCTTATGTACACTCTTAGAAAAAATCATGTAAATTTACATAAATTAAGCCAGCAAAAAAGTTGCCTCGCTTAATAACTGCGAATTTACACACATTGTATATTTACTACCTGAAAGCGTATAGCTTTTACTAACCAAATGCTAAAAGCTACTGCTCAAAAATTTTTTTTTTTTTTTTTCTTCATATTTGCTTTTATTGAATCTTTCTTGTTTAGAAAATAACAATAATTTCGCAAATCTTACAAACTAATACAATAAATTATTTGTTGTCAATGCTACAAATAATAAAGTTGGCAAAGAGTCTTTTTACATATACACATATGGCATGTATCTTAAACTAGGAGTGTAATATTAACCTAGTTGTGTAATGAAGTTTATCTTGGTCCAGTAGCCCGTTTCTGTAACCTTGCGTTATAATAACGAACGAAATGTTATCGCAAGGCTCGTATCGCTTGCGATATGAAAAGTGTTTCTGTAACTCATGAATTCACCTTGCGATATGGTAATGGTGAGTTGTCGTCATATCGCTGGAATAATCGAAAAATGTGTCATTCCCAACAAAAAATTGTAAACAAAGTGCGCGTTCGTTGCCAAATATTAATATTTAACGCTACACAATTTTAGGCTGAAACATAGATTAAGTTTCCCGATATCAATGGGAATAGAAATTTCGTTGAAGTAGAGTTTCTTGAAAAAGACCGTCCAAATGATGGTTTGTTGAACCGAGGAAGAAGGGTTCGAAAACGAATCATTACCGCTTCATTTCATTTATTTTTATTCTATATCAAAAGTCAAATAAAATAATAATAAAAAAAAAAAATAAATAAATAAAATAATAATAAAAAAACTAAATATCCAGTAAGATTAGCTCTGTTTTCACTTTTCCCATTGTTCCGCGGTTTTGCAAGCTCTGCGAGTTAGGCACTATTCGGCCCACTAAATATTCCCATTGCGACTATTTATTGGATTTCATAACTTCCATGAGCTTCACTTTTTGCAACTTGGAAATTTTCCCACTTATAGTTTTATTATACAAAACACAAACTAATGTAATAAATAAAAGTGCAAGAAATTTAATACAAACCACACTCATGATTTTGAAATGTATCTGTTTTCACTACCCTCAAAGCTGGTGATATGAATATCGCAAGAAATAACGAAAACTAAAATTCACCACACTTACAGAAACGCTACCTTGCGATAAATATGAAACAGGGTTGTATTTTGCGTTATAATTCATATCGCAAGGTTACAGATTATTAATTATTTATTTATTTATTATTATTATTATTATTATTATTATTATTATTATTATTATTATTATTATTATTATTATTATTATTATTATTATTATTATTATTATTATTATTATTATTATTATTATTATTATTATTATTATTATTATTATTATTATTATTATTATTATTATTATTATTATTATTATTATTATTATTATTATTATTATTATTATTATTATTATTATTATTATTATTATTATTATTATTATTATTATTATTATTATTATTATTATTATTATTATTATTATTATTATTATTATTATTATTATTATTATTATTATTATTATTATTATTATTATTATTATTATTATTATTATTATTATTATTATTATTATTATTATTATTATTATTATTATTATTATTATTATTATTATTATTATTATTATTATTATTATTATTATTATTATTATTATTATTATTATTATTATTATTATTATTATTATTATTATTATTATTATTATTATTATTATTATTATTATTATTATTATTATTATTATTATTATTATTATTATTATTATTATTATTATTATTATTATTATTATTATTATTATTATTATTATTATTATTATTATTATTATTATTATTATTATTATTATTATTATTATTATTATTATTATTATTATTATTATTATTATTATTATTATTATTATTATTATTATTATTATTATTATTATTATTATTATTATTATTATTATTATTATTATTATTATTATTATTATTATTATTATTATTATTATTATTATTATTATTATTATTATTATTATTATTATTATTATTATTATTATTATTATTATTATTATTATTATTATTATTATTATTATTATTATTATTATTATTATTATTATTATTATTATTATTATTATTATTATTATTATTATTATTATTATTATTATTATTATTATTATTATTATTATTATTATTATTATTATTATTATTATTATTATTATTATTATTATTATTATTATTTTTTTTTTTCCTCAAAAGCAAATAAACAGCTTAAGTTTTTATTTAAATTTATATGTACAGCCATAGCATGGTGATCGTAGAGGTGTTTTTCTTCGCGCGGGCTGGCGCGATGAACAACAGGGACTAGGTGCGTTCATCGCGATGGCCGTTGGTCGGACGCTTCGGCGACGTTTATTGTATTGTTCGGTATTTACGCTAGCCCGTGCGATAAACAACAGGGACTAGGTGCGTTCATCGCGGTGGCCGTTGGTCGGACGCTTCGGCGACGTTTATTGTATTTTACGTTATTTCCACCAGCCTGTACTATGAACGCCAGGGACTAGGTGCCGTTCATGGCGATGGCCATTGGTCGGTCGCTTCGGCGACGTTTATTGTATTTTACGTTATTTCCACCAGCCTGTACTATGAACGCCGGGGACTAGGTGCCGTTCATCGCGATGGCCATTGGTCGGTCGCTTCGGCGACGTTTATTGTATTTTACGTTATTTCCACTAGCCTGTACTATGAACGCCAGGGACTAGGTGCCGTTCATCGCGATGGCCATTGGTCGGTCGCTTCGGCGACGTTCATCATTATCTTTACTTTACGTTACTTTCGAGATATTGGTCTAACGGAATATGACCTTATGCACAATTGAGGTTTACATCCTTTCTGTTTAACCGCCTAGGATAGTTTTGCTTTAGGAGACTTTTTGCTAATGAATTAGGATGGTTGGCTAATCTTTTCGCATAATTTGATTGCATTTCCTCTATCTCTTCGGCCACCGTATTTATCTTTAGGTTACTATGAATAATTGAATTTTTTACATACCACGGCGCTTTGCATATTGTTCTTAATATCTTGGACTGTAGCCTTTGAATTCTTTCTACGCTAGATTTCGATGCTGAGCCCCATAGTTGAATTCCATACATCCAAATTGGTTTTAAAACCATATTAAATATTAAGTAATATCTTATTATCTAAGCCCAGTCTAGAACTTGGACCAATTATCCATTGCAGCTGGCTTATTTTCAACTTGGATTGCATAATCTTTTTGTCAATGTGATTTTTCCAAGTCATTCTTCTATCCAGTGTGACTCCAAGGTACGTAACGAAGTCTTTCTGAGTTATTATTTTCCCATTTATTGAGACTGGTGGACATGTGTCTTTCTTCAGGCTAAAAGTTACTTGCACACATTTAGATTCGTTGACCTTAATTCTCCACGTAGTAAGCCATTCCTCTAAAGTTTTTATATGTCTCTGCAATTGGATAGTAGCAGTTATGGGATTTGCGTGCACACTTAGAAGAGCCGTATCATCTGCGAAGGTCGACGTGACAAGTCTCGCGTTCGTTGGCAGATCGCTTGTGTACACTAAAAATAAAATTTCGTAAAACTACGAAAGACTTTCGTAGTCTAGAGTTTCGTAAAATGTACGAAAGTTTCGTATATATTACGAAAGCATTTTTCTCAACAAAATCTAATTTTACGAATCTTTCGTAAATATTACGAAAGGTCTTTCGTAAACCATTTTCTAATATTTTTTTCGTATATATTACGAAATATTTCGTAAATATTACGAAACACTTTCGTAAATTTTCTTAAAATTATCTTTACGAATAATTTCGTATATTGTACGAAAGTTTTCGTAACATTATCAAAGGATTAAAAGATTTACGAAATACTTTCGTAATATATACGAAATACTTTCGTACAACAATATTTTACCGTACAAGTCTTCTTTCATTGTAAAGTGTTGAGTCGGTGCAATAATATAAAAAATTATTTTAAGTAGTAAGTGCGTAATGAAAAAGAATAATGCATTGTATATAAAAAGACGATATTGATATATAAAATAAACTGTGATATTTTCCAACTTGATTAAACTTAAAGGTGAGTACATTAGTTGCATTTACTTTACTTTTTTTCGGTCTTATCTATTTTCCTAAATAAATACTTAATAAAATAATATAAAGAGATATTTCTACACTCAGAGAAAAATATTTTAAAGACATATGAAAACGTACTTAAAATGGGCAAAAACGTATTTAAAAGTGATGTAGAGCCGATCATTTTTATTTTAAAAAGGTTCATTGTAAAATTGTTTGTAAAATTAAGAAAAAACATTTAAATTTAAAAATGTTTATTCAAGCCCTATGAGGTTTTTAACCTAAAACTTGCGCTTTTATTCCCTTCATTTTAATTTTTAATTTAAAAATGATTCTATTTAATCCAAAATACGTTTTTATTTCAAAAGTTTCATTTTAAATTTACAAATTTTCATTTTTAAAATAAAAACGATCTGGTTTAACTAATACGTGCATTATAAATTTAAAATTTTTTTTTATTTTTTTCTCCGAGTGTAGCTGCTTGAATTTTAAGGTTTTAAGTAGTTTCCCTTTATCTTTATCTTTATCTTTATTTTTATCTTTATCTTTCTCTATTTTTATCTTAGTCAAATTTTTTTTTTTTATGTTAGTCTTAATTTTTAATTTTTTTTTTTTTCTTTTTATACTCAGCTGTACTAGTACACAGAGTATTATAGTTTTAATCACATAACGGTGGATTGTAACACCATAAAATAATCGAGATAGATATTGACTTATATATATCAAATTGATCAGGGTGAAAAAAGAAATCGATTGAGCCATGTCCGTCCGTCTGTCCGTCCGTCTGTCTGTCTGTACGCACGATAACTCGCGCAAAAATTGAAATATTTTGATGAACTTTGGAATGCAAGTTGGTATCAAGACTGGAACGGATGGTATTGAAAATGGGCGAAATCGGACCACGACCACGCCCACTTCCCCTATATAGTAAAAATCGGAAATTTTGTATCTCAGTCACTAATAGAGCTAGAGTGATAAAATTTCACCCACGTGTGGAGCTCAGGCCCTTATGAAGAAATTTGGTGAGATTTTGAAAAATGTACGGTGCCACGCCTACTTATTAAGGGCCAAACATTGAAAGTTTTATATGTCATAACTCAGAAACCGTTTAAGATATGTCGATGAAATTTGGTAGGCGTGATATACTTACTTAGGCATATGTTTAGACGAAAAATTGCTAAAATCGGTTAACGACCACGCCCACTTTTATATATGGGTATTATAAAGTGGCCTAATAAAAACATTTTAAGCGATATCTCTGTCAAATATAAAGGTATATCATTGAAATTTTATGGCAGGAGTCAAACTGCGGATATAAAACGAAAAGCACAAAAATTTTGGAAAATGGGCGTGGCACCGCCTCTTTTTAGAAGCAGGAATATACGAGATTTCTGAGCCCATAACTCGACAAATAATTTAAATATAATGACGAAACTTGGTGTGTACACTTTTATTAGTTGTGGTAATACATGTTTAAAATTTTAGCGAAATCGGTTGGCGACCACGCCCACTTTTATATATGGGAACTATAAAGGGGCCTAATAAAAATATTTTAAGCGATATCTTTGTCAAATATAAAGATAATTCATTCAAATTTTGTGAAATGAGTTCCACAATAGACCGGAAACAAAAAATAGAAAAATGTGGAAAATGGGCGTGGCACCGCCTCTTTTTAGACAAGGGAATATACGAAATTTCGGAGCCCATAACTCGACAAATAATTGAGATATTATGATGAAACTTGGTTTATACACTTCTATAACTTGTGTTAATAGACACGCAAAAATTAATTCAAATCGGTTTATGACCACGCCTACTTTTTAACAAAGATATTTCTGGAACACCCTTTGGGAATTTGTATCGTGACATCTTTGTAATTAGAAGTCATAAAGGAATGAAATTTTGCACAAAGAATAATATTCATATGCTTAGTTGGATGATTGATAAAAATGTTGAAAATGGGCGTGGCTACGCCCACTTTATGCAGCACTCGCTTTATATAAAATACACCGTGTTTTCATCAAACGCAAACAAATAATGAAAGAATACAGCTGAGTATCTAATGTTCGATTCCAATCGAACTTAGGCTTCCTTACTTGTTCTTTTTCTTTTTTTTCTTTTTATTTTTCTTTTTCTTTTTTTCTTTCTTTTTCACAGGGTTATCTATTTAAGTGGATCGGAACGACGTCCACATTTGCAAATTGCGATTTCCAAAGTTTCCTATGTTTGTCAGAACACGTATAAGCAATAAATATCTCTTATTTTATTAGTTACTAAAATTAATATTAATATAAATGTAAAATATTAAAATAAATAAAAAACTTTTAAATTAATTGAATAAATTAATTTTAGTAGATATTTAAAACTAAAATGAAATTATCTAAACTTATTTCTTATGCATATAGTATAAAACATCTTTCTCTTAGCATTATTTTATTGATATACATATTTCTAGATTTCAAATTTCGTTGAAATACACATCATATGTATATATATATAATTATGTAATAATTATGGTTTTTTTAACGTTAAGCTAAAAAATAATTTGGTCAATTGTACAACAATTTGACAGCTCTAACAGCCTTCGTAAATGTACGAAAGCGGTTTCGTAATATTTACGAAATCTTTCGTTGCTCAAAAGTACGAAATTATTTCGTAAATAGTACGAAAGCCTTTGTAAATACTACGAAAGTATTTCGTAAATAGTACAAAAGCGTTCGTAAATATACGAAAGTATTTCGTAAATACTACGAAACTATTTCGTAAATAGTACGAAACCTTTCGTAAATACTACGAAAGTATTTCGTAAATAGTACGAAAGCCTTCGTAAATATACGAAAGTATTTCGTAAATATACGAAAGTATTTCGTAAATATACGAAAGTATTTCGTAAATATACGAAAGTATTTCGTAAATACTACGAAAGTATTTCGTAAATAGTACGAAATAGCTTTCGTACTATTTACGAAACCATTCGTTGCTCAATTTTACGAAAGAATTTCGTAATATGTACGAAAGATTTCGTAATATTTATGAAATATTATTTTGAGTGTAAATTAAGCATAATACAGGCCCTAGAACACTACCTTGTGGAACTCCAGCAGAAATTGGATGACTTTCGGTTGTAAAACTTTTGTGCCTTACCCGAAATTTTCTACCTGTTAAAAAGCTTTCTAGGATCCCGCACAGATTATATGGAAGTGTTTGTTTTATTTTATACAAGAGCCCTTCTAGCCATACTTTATCGAAGGCTTGTGCCACATCTAGGAATAGTGCGGTGCAATATCGTTTGGTTTCAAAAGTTGACCTTATTTCTGAAACAATCCTATGCACTTGTTCTATCGTACCGTGCTGCTCTCTAAATCCGAACTGATGACTTGGTATGGTTTCGTGCAGTTCTAAGATGGGCTGAATTTTTCTCAGCAATAATTTTTCGAATAGTTTGGAAAAGATAGAGATTAAGCTTATTGGCCTGTAGGAGCTTACTATTGTCGGGTCTTTGCCTGGTTTTGGGATCATGATAATTTCAGATAGTTTCCATGGATTAGGAAAGTGACATAATCGGAGGATACTATTGAAGATGTATAGTAGTTGCTTAATAGCTGCTATGGGAAGCGCTTTTAACATTTCACCCGTTGTTCTGTCATACCCTGGTGCTTTCTTATTCTCTATGTCTTTGGATATAGTTTTATTCAAGTCATCTAGTTTAAATCCAAGTGGGATTGCTGGTAATTGTGGAGTATTTTCTTGGAGAAAATTTTGGCCTTCATTTGGAATAAATACATTTGAAAGATGGGTTGCAAAAGCTATTCCCTTTTCGTGGTCACTTCGAGCAAATTCACCATTTTGCATTCGTATTGGAGGATCCTGCTGAACCGGCCGTTTTAGATATTTGAGAGAGCGCCACAAGGAATAATCTGTACCAGATGTGGCCGTGAGGGAATTAATTCTATTTTGAAATTTTGTTTCCCTTTTATCCTCTAGGAGCATTTGGAGCTCTTTCGTGCATTTTTTTAGCTCGTTCTTCAGAGCTGGAGATCGCAACCTTTGCCAGTCTCTCCTAAGTTGCCTTTTCTTGGAAACTAGCTCAATGATATCGTTTTCATTGAAAGAACTAAAGCTTTGCTGCTGGGTTGTATTAGGACGTAAGGGCGTTGAAACCTTTGCTGCCACTTGCAGTAAGTTTGTGAAGTCAATTATCGCATATTCCACTTCGGCGGCTGATTTAAGGCTCACATTAATAAATATGCGAACTTATACATTTTCTGTACTTCAGCCAATTCGTAAATCTATTAGTTAAGCTTGGGTTCAGTTCGTTTAAAGTTGGAAAGGTTTTAATAGATATGACGCAAGGAGAGTGATCAGATGATAGGTCAAAAAGTGATTCTATCTGAAGTATTTCCCGATCGAGGCCGCGAGTTACCCCAAAATCTATGAGGTCGGGGGTTTTGCTCCTATCAGTGGGCCAATATGTTGGCTGTCCGGTTGATATAATGTCAAGACCATTGCTTTGGATTGCTTTGAACAAGTTTCTTCCTTTTGGTGTTATTAGCCTAGATCCCCAAAAAGTATGTTTAGCATTGTAATCAGCTGCTGCTAGAAATCTCTTGCCTAACTTGGAGAAGTATTCAGTGAATTGGTATTCTGTTATATTAAAACGGGGACTGCAGTATATTGCAGATACAGTTAATCCGCCAGAACTATCATCTACATACACTGATGTTGAGTGTATATACTCTTTGCAATATTCTTCTAGAACGTGGTGCTTAATCCTCTTTCTTATAAGTATACCGGTTCCACCTCTAGCTTTTCCTTCAGGGTGCTTGGTATTATAGAACATATACCCATCAATATTAAAATTATTAAACACAGTCAGATGGGTTTCAGACACTAACATTATGCCAATTTGGTGATTTTCTAGGAAAACATGGAGTTCATTGCGATGTTGGCCTATGCCGTTAGCATTCCAGAAACCTATATTGAAACAATTCATGGTCTTGACAAAATTGTTTGAAATAGGAGATTTTGATTCCTAATCAATTCTTGCATCATGTTTTGCATTGACTTCATATGGTCCTGCATCATATGAACAAAGCTTTTTAGAGTGTTTTCGAGTGATGTTGTTGGATTGGAAGCGTCTTGGATTTCGGTCTGTTGTGTGCCTCTTAAGACTTGAGCGTATGAGTACGTTCCCAGATTTCTCTGCGGGGCTGTATTAATAGTTGGTTTTAGCACATTTTGAGGTTGTGGGACAGGTACAGTTTTAGGTTTTTTGCTACCTTTCTCTTTTAATGAAATGTATACTGGGCAACCCCTATAATTAGCAGTGTGATTTTGACCGCAGTTACTGCACTTCTTATTTTCTGGGTTTGCTTTAGGTTTCTCGCACTCTTTGGAGCTGTGCAAATTTCCGCAAATTTCACATACGCTAGGTAATGTGCAAAATCGTTTCATATGCCCGAACTCCTGACAATTATGGCATTGTACGGGGCCCACACGTTTATGCGGTTCTTCCACAGAGATTCTTCGGTGTAGAAGATAACGCAATTTATAAATTGGATGTACTTCTCCCTTCTTTAAGAGCTGGAAGTCTGGCTCGATTTCAACCCTGAACATCGGTTGCGGTATGTTGGCTTTATTTTTGATATTGTAAACATATCTGACTTTAAAGCCTTCCTCGTTTAATGAAGTCTCTATTTCTGCCGGGCTTACGGAATTTTCTATTCCTTTTAGTACAACTGACAAGCCACGGCTACTTTTTAGCTGATAGGTATAGAAATTTTTCTTCCTGTTTTCAAAGTCTTTAGTTATTTTGCGGAAATAATCCTCACTATAAGTTTGAATTTTAACTTCCTGTATATTGCCTTTTTTTATAGGTACGATATGGAAGTTTTTAGGACCTACTAGCTCAACCAGTTTTCTTACTAATGTATTAGAGCTTTGTTCTCGCAGGTAAATTGGAGGGGGCTTGGAACTCTTTTGTGGCTTTTCCACTTGAATATTTTGAGATTCAGCGAGCACACTGAATCTGTTGTCGCCCAATGTTATTTTCGGTGCCTCTTTTGTTGCCACTGCTGGCAGGTCACCTTTGATTAATTTGGAGGGATTCGATTTCCCATTCTTTTCTGGGGTTCGCTTTCTTTTTATACGGATATAGCGATCCAAGCCAGTTTGCACTTGTATTTTCTTGGCGTTTTTATCTGCCATTTTTATAGTATCGCCAGCTTTATTTTGAGCTCCAGCTGCGGAAGTACTTGCTAGAGGCTCTGTGAATTGAGGGCAAGTAATTTGGACACTCGGGGAACAGGACCGTGCCCTTTGTTCAATCGCCGTGTTTCCTTTTCCGGCTTTTTCGTTTATATCAAACGATTTAAAAGTGAAATATGCATTGCGCACGCGATCGTTTGAAGAAGTGCCTGGGGCACTCATATGCATATGTACATATGTATTTTATTTTATTTATTAATTTTACTTATTTATTTCCTTTTATTTTAATTTTAATTTTTATTTTATTTTATTTTTTTTTTTATTATATTATAATTATATATATGTATATTCTATTTTATTTTATTTTATTTTATTTTATTTTATTTTATTTTATTCTATTTTATTTTATTTTATTTTATTTTATTTTATTTTATTTTATTTTATTTTATTTTATTTTATTTTATTTTATTTTATTTTATTTTATTTTATTTTATTTTATTTTATTTTATTTTATTTTATTTTATTTTATTTTATTTTATTTTATTTAATTTAATTTAATTTAATTTAATTTAATTTAATTTAATTTAATTTAATTTAATTTAATTTAATTTAATTTAATTTAATTTAATTTAATTTAATTTAATTTAATTTAATTTAATTTAATTTAATTTAATTTAATTTAATTTAATTTAATTTAATTTAATTTAATTTAATTTAATTTAATTTAATTCAATTTTTAATTGTTGGGGTAAGTGGAAAAAAATTCAACAACTATTTACAGCGAAGGTTGAGTGTATAGCTATTTCACGAAAAACCATTTTCGATCATCAGCACTCTTTTCGGAAGTGGATGCACTGGGGATTGAACCCGAGTCCATTCCATCTTCAGCCGCAATGACCCAACGCATAAACACACTCGGCCATTGAGACTCTGTGCAAGCTGTTGGATTTTCCCCACTTTTGCCTTTTTCATTTTCAACATTAACGTTAGTGTGTATATGCTTTTGCATATATTCTACCCAAACGTGCTGAATTTTTGTTGGCAGTTCGCAATGAACATTTGTTGTTGGTATGTATTTTTTTATATACCAACAACGTTAACAATTTTACTTGAAAGAGTTTTTAGTGCTTAGCACGAAATTTTTATTTTAATTCAATTTTTAATTGTTGGGGTAAGTGGAAAAAAATTCAACAACTATTTACAGCGAAGGTTGAGTGTATAGCTATTTCACGAAAAATTTTCGATCATCAGCACTCTTTTCGGAAGTGGATGCACTGGGGATTGAACCCGAGTCCATTCCATCTTCAGCCGCAATGACCCAACGCATAAATACACAGAGTCTCAATGGCCGAGTGTGTTTATGCGTTGGGTCATTGCGGCTGAAGATGGAATGGATTCGGGTTCAATCCCCAGTGCATCCACTTCCGAAAAGAGTGCTGATGATCGAAAATGGTTTTTCGTAAAATAGCTATACACTCAACCTTCGCTGTAAATAGTTGTTGAATTTTTTTCCACTTACCCCAACAATTAAAAATTGAATTAAAATAAAAATTTCGTGCTAAGCACTAAAAACTCTTTCAAGTAAAATTGTTAACGTTGTTGGTATATAAAAAAAATACATACCAACAACAAATGTTCATTGCGAACTGCCAACAAAAATTCAGCACGTTTGGGTAGAATATATGCAAAAGCATATACACACTAACGTTAATGTTGAAAATGAAAAAGGCAAAAGTGGGGAAAATCCAACAGCTTGCACAGAGTCTCAATGGCCGAGTGTGCTTATGCGTTGGGTCATTGCGGCTGAAGATGGAATGGACTCGGGTTCAATCCCCAGTGCATCCACTTCCGAAAAGAGTGCTGATGATCGAAAATGGCTTTTCGTGAAATAGCTATACACTCAACCATCGCTTCACTTACCCCAACAATTAAAAATTGAATTAAAATAAAAATTTCGTGCTAAGCACTAAAAACTCTTTCAAGTAATTTAATTTAATTTAATTTAATTTAATTTAATTTAATTTAGTTTAATTTAATTTAATTTAATTTAATTTAATTTATTTTAGTTTAATTTAATTTAATTTAATTTAATTTAATTTAATTTAATATAATTTAATTTAATTTAATTTAATTTAATTTAATTTAATTTAATTTAATTTAATTTAATTTAATTTAATTTAATTTAATTTAATTTAATTTAATTTAATTTAATTTAATTTAATTTAATTTAATTTAATTTAATTTAATTTAATTTAATTTAATTTAATTTAATTTAATTTAATTTAATTTAATTTAATTTAATTTAATTTAATTTAATTTAATTTAATTTAATTTAATTTAATTTAATTTAATTTAATTTAATTTAATTTAATTTAATTTAATTTAATTTAATTTAATTTAATTTAATTTAATTTAATTTAATTTAATTTAATTTAATTTAATTTAATTTAATTTAATTTAATTTAATTTAATTTAATTTAATTTAATTTAATTTAATTTAATTTAATTTAATTTAATTTAATTTAATTGAATTTAATTTAATTTAATTTAATTTAATTTAATTTAATTTAATTTAATTTAATTTAATTTAATTTAATTTAATTTAATTTAATTTAATTTAATTTAATTTAATTTAATTTAATTTAATTTAATTCAATTCAATTCAACTTAATTCAATTCAATTTAATTCAATTCAATTTAATTCAATTCAATTTAATTCAATTTAATTTAATTTAATTTAATTTAACTTAATTTAATTTAATTTAATTTAAAAAGTTTTTAGTGCTTAGCACGAAATTTTTATTTTTAATTCAATTTTTAATTGTTGGGGTAAGTGGAAAAAACCTTCGCTGTAAATAGTTGTTGAATTTTTTTCCACTTACCCCAACAATTAATTTAATTTAATTTAATTTAATTTAATTTAATTTAATTTAATTTAATTTAATTTAATTTAATTTAATTTAATTTAATTTAATTTAATTTAATTTAATTTAAGTTAATTTAATTTAATTTAATTTAATTTAATTTAATTTAATTTAATTTAATTTAATTTAATTTAATTTAATTTAAATTAAATTAATTTAATTTAATTTAATTTAATTTAATTTAATTTAATTTAATTTAATTTAATTTAATTTAATTTAAATTAATTTAATTTAATTTAATTTAATTTAATTTAATTTAATTTAATTTAATTTAATTTAATTTAATTTAATTTAATTTAATTTAATTTAATTTAATTTAATTTAATTTAATTTAATTTAATTTAATTTAATTTAATTTAATTTAATTTAATTTAATTTAATTTAATTTAATTTAATTTAATTTAATTTAATTTAATTTAATTTAATTTAATTTAATTTAATTTAATTTAATTTAATTTAATTTAATTTAATTTAATTTAATTTAATTTAATTTAATTTAATTTAATTTAATTTAATTTAATTTAATTTAATTGAATTTAATTTAATTTAATTTAATTTAATTTAATTTAATTTAATTTAATTTAATTTAATTTAATTTAATTTAATTTAAATTAATTTAATTTAACTTAATTTAATTTAATTTAATTTAATTTAATTTAATTTAATTTAATTTAATTTGATTTAATTTAACTTAATTTAATTTAATTTAATTTAATTTAATTTAACTTAATTTAATTTAATTTAATTTAAAAAGTTTTTAGTGCTTAGCACGAAATTTTTATTTTTAATTCAATTTTTAATTGTTGGGGTAAGTGGAAAAAACCTTCGCTGTAAATAGTTGTTGAATTTTTTTCCACTTACCCCAACAATTAATTTAATTTAATTTAATTTAATTTAATTTAATTTAATTTAATTTAATTTAATTTAATTTAATTTAATTTAATTTAATTTAATTTAATTTAATTTAATTTAATTTAATTTAATTTAATTTAATTTAATTTAATTTAATTTAATTTAATTTAATTTAATTTAATTTAATTTAATTTAATTTAATTTAATTTAATTTAATTTAATTTAATTTAATTTAATTTAATTTAATTTAATTTAATTTAATTTAATTTAATTTAATTTAATTTAATTTAATTTAATTTAATTTAATTTAATTTAATTTAATTTAATTTAATTTAATTTAATTTAATTTAATTTAATTTAATTTAATTTAATTTAATTTAATTTAATTTAATTTAATTTAATTTAATTTAATTTAATTTAATTTAATTTAATTTAATTTAATTTAATTTAATTTAATTTAATTTAATTTAATTTAATTTAATTTAATTTAATTTAATTTAATTTAATTTAATTTAATTTAATTTAATTTAATTTAATTTAATTTAATTTAATTGAATTTAATTTAATTTAATTTAATTTAATTTAAGTTAATTTAATTTAATTTAATTTAATTTAATTTAATTTAATTTAATTTAATTTAATTTAATTTAATTTAATTTAATTTAATTTAATTTAATTTAATTTAATTTAATTTAATTTAATTTAATTTAATTTAATTTAATTTAAATTAATTTAATTTAACTTAATTTAATTTAATTTAATTTAATTTATTTTAATTTAATTTAATTTGATTTAATTTAACTTAACTTAATTTAATTTAATTTAATTTATTTTAATTTAATTTAATTTAATTTAATTTAACTCAATTTAATTTAATTTAATTTAATTTAATTTAATTTAATTTAATTTAATTTAATTTAATTTAATTTAATTTAATTTAATTTAATTTAATTTAATTTAATTTAATTTAATTTAATTTAATTTAATTTAATTTAATTTAATTTAATTTAATTTAATTTAATTTAATTTAATTTAATTTAATTTAATTTAATTTAATTTAATTTAATTTAATTTAATTTAATTTAATTTAATTTAATTTAATTTAATTTAATTTAATTTAATTTATTCAATTTAATTTAATTTAATTTTATTTTATATGCTTTTAATTTTATTTATATGTATCGTTATTTATATACGTGGTGCAGTACTCTTATTGTCGGCAATGCAGTCCGGAAATGGAATGGACCAGGGCCCTATTCCACAAAACAACATCAACTTTTCACTTTGCACTTTGCAAATTTTTCGTCAATTTGCAAAACTTTGTGTTCCACAGAATTGTAAAATTTGATAAGTTATAAGTTGATTTGAAAAGTGTAATTTGAAAAGTCTTTGCAGTTTTTGTACTCTCTTTTCGATTTCTGTTCCACGTACGTTCCCTTGTGCAAAGTGCAAAGCTACTATTGAAAAGTGTAATTTGCAAAGACTTTGCAAATAAATGCGCTCTTTCGTTCCTCAAAAACTTTAAATTCTATGTTTGCAAAGCCGAATTTGATAAGTTTGTCAAAAATTTGCAAGGTAAACGATCGCTTTGCAAATTCACATTTTTATTACTAGTGAAGTTTTTCAAAATGTTAAGACGTGAGTTTTTGTTCGACGTAGTGAAGACGCGGTTATAGGAAGAAATTATAGGGACCGCATTAATTTGCAGGACTACAAAGCTTTAATTTTAATGAGTGCTTCCGTTTAAACCAAACACAAGTTGATTTCACTTTAAATAAAGTTGGTGAATATGAAAAAAAGCAAATATATGAAGTTCAAAAGTTTAAAATGTAAACCTTTTTATAGTCAGCTGTACTAGTACACAGAGTATTATAGTTTCAATCACATAACGGTGGATTGCAACAGAATGAAATAATCGAGATAGATATAGACTTATATATATCAAAATTATCAGGGTGAAAAGAGAAATCGATTGAGCCATATCCGTCCGTCCGTCTGTCCGTCCGTCCGCCTTTAAACACTCTAACTCGCGCAACAATTGAGATATTTCGATGAAATTTGGAATACAAGTTGGTACAGAGACTGGGACGGTTGGTATTGAAAATGGGCGAAATCGGACCATGACCACGCCCACTTTTGCTATATAGAAAAAATCGGAAATTTGGTATCTCAACTATTAATATAGATAGAGCGATGAAATTTCACCCACGTATTGAGCCCAGCCCCTTTTGAAGAAATTTGGTGAAATTTTGGAAAATGGGCGGTGCCACGCCCACTTATTAAGCGTCAAACATTGAAAGTTTTATATGTCATAACTCAGAAACCATTGAAGATATATCGATAAAATTTGGTACGCGTGATTTACTTACATATGCAAACCTTTGGACAGAAAATTGTTAAAATCGGCTGACGGCCACGCCCACTTTTATATATGGGAACTATAGAGTGGCCTAATAAAAACATTTTAAGCCATAACTCTGTCAAATATAAAGATCTATCACTGAAATTTTGTCACATGAGTCCTACTATGAACATAAAACAAAAAACACAAAATTTTGGAAAATGGGCGTGGCACCGCCTCATTTTATAGAAAGGAATCTACGAGATTTCGGAGCCCATAACTCGACAAATAATTGAGATATTATGACAAAACTTGGTTTATACACTTTTACAACTTGTGTTAATAGACACGCAACAATTTATTGAAATCGGTTTATGACCACGCCTACTTTTTAACAGTTATTTCTGGAACACTCTTTGGGAATGTGTAACGTGACATCTTTGTAACTATAAGTCATAAAGGAATGACATTTTGCACAAAGAATAATATTCATATGCTTAGTTAGATGACTGATAAAAATTTTGAAAATGGGCGCGGCTGAGCCCACTTTATGCAGCACTCGCTTTATATAAAGTACATCGTGTTTCCATCAAACGCAAACAAACAATGGAAGCATACAGCTGAGTATCTAATGTTCGATTCCACTCGAACTTAGGCTTCCTTAGTTGTTTTGGTTTAAATTAAAAAAAAAATGTCTGCTCCCAAATCCTCTTCATGCTTTTCCCTATTGTATCTTCTTTCCTACCTTATTTTTCTCCTTTTCTTCCATATTGTTCTGCCCCCAACATCCCCTTCATCTTTTCAATATTTCATCTTTTTCCTATCCTCCGTTTCTCCTTTTCTTCCTTCTTCATTTTATCTGTTTCCATAATTATTTTGTTTATTTTTTTCTACATTCAAACGCCACACAGTCGTTCATTCAAATTGTCTAATAACTATAATAGGGGCATCAGAATGAATACTTTTCCGGCAATCCATCTCCGTTTAACTGACACATACTTCAACTTCATAAATTTTTTACCGCAAAGTTGAAGTACTGAATGTGTCGATCGTCATTCAATTACATATAATTCCACTCTGCTGTCAGTTAAACGGATTGCTGGATTGACGGAAAAGTATTCATTCTGACGCCCCTATATGTGAGCCCTTTATATTGTTTATTTCTCGAAAAAGTAAGTTGGAATTTCAAATCAAAAATTAGAATTTTTTCATTGAAATAAAATGTTACGACCAATAAAATTTTAAAATTTAAACCTTAAAAGTTTAAATGAGAAAAAATGTAAGATTTAAACCAAAAAAGTATGAAATTTATTCCAAAAAATACTTAGAAGTATTTAAACTTTTGTAAGTTTGAATTTTAAACCAAAAAAGCATAACAAACTTTTAAACTTTCAAAGGTTCAAAATTTAACCCAAAAAAAGTTTTAAATTTATTTCAAACCAAATCAAAGCTTTAAAAATATTCCAATATTTATAACAGTGAAGCTATCCCTCGCATAAGTCCATGTTTTTTGGGCCGACACCAGTTGCAGTGACTGGGCTTTATTTAAAACTTCCTCCCAAGCTGCCTGCTTATCTAATTTATTAACCTTCAAAATGAAATATAAGCTTAAATATGTTCTAAATACTCACAATAATTTTATAAAAACATACTTACTTTATTGTTTCGAAAGTTAGCAAATAAAATATCTTTTTTTTTTTCTTTAATTACATAGCGTTAGTACGGCTAATTTTTTCTCTATTTTTATTTTTCAGCTCATAAACACACAATACAAAGTGAAAAGAATCAAAACAAATGCAAAGACGTGTCAATGCTTTGTGGAACACCTTGCACGCTCACTTTTCAATAGAACGCAAAGACTTTGCAGAGAGTGAAAAGTCTTTGCAAAAATATGTTCCGTTAGCAAAGACTTTGCAAAACTAAGCGCAACGCATAGTGAGATTTGCAAAGAATATTGTGGAACAGAAACACTTTTCACTTTGCAATAAAATCGATAGTGCAAAGTGCAAAGTTGATAAGTTTCTTTGTGGAATAGGGCCCAGCTGACTTCGATAGGAGTTGACAGCGCCACCTGCCGGCCCCTCGGATGCAACTCTACACAAGATAAAAAGTTGCTTAGTATTTATGTACGTATGTATTTAGATTTATGTATGTATGTATATAAAGAAAAAGTATTTGTTAAACTAAACAGCCCTCAAATACATATCATTTGGAATTTTTCACAATCCCGTCGGAGGGAAATAGCTTCGCGGTTTTATCGGCACCGATTTTATTAAAAATCCGATTAAAAAGCTAGTGCAAACGAAGATTTACAATAAAAAAACACGGAGCGATATAAATTGGCGTATGAAGCTGCCTGTGTTGCCGCTGATAATCAAATGCTCAAAATGCGTAAAATTTTTCAACAATTTTAGTAAATTTCCTAATCATATGCGTATATTACTATTCAAAATGCGTAAAATTTACAACGGTTTTAGTGAACTTACATATCATATGCGCAATGTCCCTGTAACCCACTTCCCCAACTCTTTGAATAAATTTGTTCATATATCAACTAGTATTGCTTTAATTTATTTATATTTATACATTTAGTAGAATATATTACATATTATTAAGTTTTGAAATAATTATTATAAAATTATGTACATATTTAATAATGCTCCAAAAACTTGCCTCAAAGTTCATGAATAGACAGTTTGGATTATCTCCGAAATGCATAGCTAACAAGCTCTCTAATAATTTTTAAGTGACTGTCAACGGCATTGCCCTTATTACTTTTCAAACATTTTTTTAACTTATCTATCGATTTTTCGAAATTTTCACAAAATATATTTGCCTTGATGTCCATAAGTTGTTCGATGTGCTGACACGAGCGTTGCTCATAAAATAAAAATGGCCAATTTATTTTTCCGTCTTTTATAGGAAGCTCGGGATCCATGTTATTAAAGTATTGCACATAATTTTTTAACATATTTACTTTAAAACATTTAAAAAAAATTTTACTATAACTAGCTTATTATAAATAAAAATAGGTAAAAAAAACTTTTTAAGTTAAACGGTTTTATGTTATACATACATTGCAATGTTTAAGATAAATGTACTAAAAACCAAAAAATAATAAAATAGATACAGTCGTGGGAATTATAAACATTTGCATAGACTAGACTAAAATAAAACCGTGGGGCACGTCAATTGTCTACAATCGTTGATTAAAATGTTTGTTTTGTAATGTTACACTATAATTAGGCAGTTGTTCAACCGACAATGATGGACGTGTGATAAGTAGGGCTAGAATGTGGAAAAAAGCTAGCAAGCTCGATTATAAGCGAGTTTTAGGGTTTCATAGTGGTGAGCGAGTAGTACTTTTATCATATGTTTTGTCGATTAAAGACAAACTACGAGCAGTGAAACGATTCCTCGTGTGAATGTCCAACGATAAACTAGTTGAAACATCTCTTTTATTAACATGGAGTGTATAACTATTGGAATTTCCATGAGCAAGAAAATAGTAAGTAATTTCCTTACCGTCTGCGGGCCAACTGCCTAACGACGAATTAAACGATTCTTCTATCGCACATTAAGTTGATAATTTGTAGACAATTGACGTGCCCCCCGGTTTTATTTTAGTCTAGTCTATGCAAATGTTTATAATTCCCACGACTGTATCTATTTTATTATTTTTTGGTTTTTAGTACATTTATCTTAAACATTGCAATGTATGTATAACATAAAACCGTTTAACTTAAAAAGTTTTTTTACCTATTTTTATTTTCTAGTTTTTAGTTTTTATTTCGCATTCTGTTTAATTCATTTAGTGCTTCATTATTGCAAGGTTTCTTGCCCGTTAGTTTATTGCAGTCCAACGCCTCTATACGTAGTCCCTGCAAAGTTCTTACTCTACTAAGAGCCACGTAGGCTTGACCTTCTTCAAACAGTTTCGCACCTAAGTATACGACCGCGTGATCCACAGTGCTGCCCTGCATTTTTATTAAACGGTTTTATTTAGCTCACCCCGTTTGTTTTATTTTTTTATTTATTATTCTTGGGTCAAATTTAGTAATTCAAATTTCACCCTCTTCCTGTCAACCGATTAATCTGAAATTTTGTACGCATGTATAACCCCGATGACAATGCAACATTATGAAAAAAAAATTCCGATAGGTGGCGCGTGGGTCGCTATATTTACAAAAATCGCATTTATGGTCCGATTTGGCTGAAATTCGGAACATGTATTACTACCTTGAAAAGAAATATTTTCTTAAAAAAAATTCCGCTAGGTGGAGCTGAGATCGGGGTAATTAAAACTGAAAATCCTAATTATGGACCGATTTGGCTGATATTTAGCATGTGCATTACTTAAATAATTTACAAATGTTTAAAAAAAATTGGAGCCGCGAGGTGGCGCGTGAGTCGCTCTATTTAAATAAAAGTAGGTAAAAAAATAAATAAAAACTAGAAAATAAAAATAGGTAAAAAAACTTTTTAAGTTAAACGGTTTTATGTTATAGTACATACATTGCAATGTTTAAGATAAATGTACTAAAAACCAAAAAATAATAAAATAGATACAGTCGTGGGAATTATAAACATTTGCATAGACTAGACTAAAATAAAACCGGGGGGCACGTCAATTGTCTACAAATTATCGACTTAATGTGCGATAGAAGAATCGTTTAATTCGTCGTTAGGCAGTTGGCCCGCAGACGGTGAGGAAATTACTTACTATTTTCTTGCTCATGGAAATTCCAATAGTCATACACTCCATGTTAATAAAAGAGATGTTTCAACTAGTTTATCGTTGGACATTCACACGAGGAATCGTTTCACTGCTCGTAGTTTGTCTTTAATCGACAAAAAATATATGATAAAAGTACTACTCGCTCACCACTATGAAACCCTAAAACTCGCTTATAATCGAGCTTGCTAGCTTTTTTCCACATTCTAGCCCTACTTATCACACGTCCATCGTTGTCGGTTGAACAACTGCCTAATTATAGTGTAACATTACAAAACAAACATTTTAATCAACGATTGTAGACAATTGACGTGCCCCCCGGTTTTATTTTAGTCTAGTCTATGCAAATGTTTATAATTCCCACGACTGTATCTATTTTATTATTTTTTGGTTTTTAGTACATTTATCTTAAACATTGCAATGTATGTACTATAACATAAAACCGTTTAACTTAAAAAGTTTTTTTACCTATTTTTATATGTATTGTAGAAGCCCATGATAGTATTAAAGGCAACATTCTTCTTTCAGCCGTCCCGTAATTGTACTTAGCTGGAAACAGTATGGCTTCCGGGTGTATGAGATGTACTCCGTCTCTTGCGAAATCAATTCGGACGGAAGGTACATCTGTTGCATACATCTGAGTTCGACGAAATTGAGGCCAAACGATTTTTGTAAATATAGCGACCCACGCGCCACCTATGGGAAGTTTTTTTTAGGAAAATATTTCCTTTCAAGGTAGTAATACATGTTCCGAATTTCAGCCAAATCGGACCATAAATGGGATTTTTGTAAATATAGCGACCCACGCGCCACCTAGCGGAATTTTTTTTTCAAGAAAATATTTCTTTTCAAGGTAGTAATACATGTTCCGAATTTCAGCCAAATCGGACCATAAATGCGATTTTTGTAAATATAACGACCCACGCGCCACCTAGCGGAATTTTTTTTTAAAGAAAATATTTCTTTTCAAGGTAGTAATACATGTTCCGAATTTCAGCCAAATCGGACCATAAATGCGATTTTTGTAAATATAGCGACCCACGCGCCACCTATCGGAATTTTTTTTCATAATATTGCATTGTCATCGGGGTTATACATGCGTACAAAATTTCAGATTAATCGGTTGACAGGAAGAGGGTGAAATTTGAATTACTAAATTTGACCCAAGAATAAATAATAAATAAAACAAACGGGGTGAGCTAAATAAAACCGTTTAATTAAATAATTCTTTTTAAAGCCCGTCTCCACATAACTTGATTCACCAGAGAAACATGTAGCAAAACATCTCGCTCAATAACCCGTCTCCACGTGGCTAATCGTGATTCAGTTTGACACTTCTCTTGTTCTTCTTAAATGTTTGTATGTTTGCTTATTTTTGCGTCTTTGTTTTGGTCTGTGTGAGATTTCGATAGATTTTCGATAGAAAATTAGAGAAGACATCGATATCATCGAGGTTGGCAAGATGATTCAGAATGAAACAGTGTTTCAATCTTCACTCGCTCTCAGAAATTTGTATGGAAAATGGCGAGTTTCGGCACTGTTTCCTTGTCGAAACAAGATTGAGAGAGAAAATGCAGAAAAAAAGAGCGAAACACGTTATGTGGAGATATGGTATTACACAACGCACGTCGCCGATTGTCAAACACGAATGAACACGACGCGTCAAGATGGTGATGGTGGGCAGTGATCACTAATAGCGTTTTCGATTCTGAACAAAAATGCTGCATTATTACAAGGCAACATTATCAACATGTGCCCTAAGAAAATGTTGCACTTTTCATGTGATGTATGAAACAAAAATAATGCAACCCCTTGTTCATATTAAGGGCAGAAAATGCTGCCCTGTGGTCGGGGAGAGTGCGAAATTTTTTTCAATAGAACAATCAACCCTGAAAAAATGTGTGGAATCTATGTGGAATAGAACAAAAAAATTTGACAGCCCGTTAAAATTGCAGAATAAGTGCGACATTTTGGCCAGAATCGAAAACGCCATAAGTTTTTGTTGTAAATTTACACACTTTTTTGTTAGCTTATACACTTTGTTGGCAATTTCGCGAACTGTATGTGTTTTTACAGCATAAATGTTCGTAACATTGTAGCATTGCTGTGTAAATCAAGAAATTACACTTTAAATGCGTGATTATGCAATAAAATTTTAATATTACACAAAAAATACTAGCATTTTGCTAGCATTTTTACATGCTGTTTTTAGAGTGTATGCATGCTTGGTTGAACGTGCCAAAAATAGTAATAATTGAGCTAGAAAGTTGAAGCACGGAACTTAAGCTTTATTAATTGCAGGTAGAAAACTGTGAAAATTTGAACAAAATCGGCCCACAAATACACCTCCCATATAACGGTATTTTTGAAATTTCAATATTTTGCTAACTATTATAGCTAAAATGTGTAATTTTGATTAGTGCATACATCTTTGAAATATAAATCAAATACAGTAATCATTTTGGAAAAGGTGCAAAGCATTCCATTGTTCTTAAATTAAAAATGTATGCACTCTTAAGGATTTTATAAGCATTTATCATAAAACTTTCCTAAAAAAATCGCATTACAAAAAATTTGTATACCGCAAATGAAACTACACTTTTCTAAAGGATTTCATTGTGCTGAATCTGAATCTGGAGTCAGAATTTTTTAATTGTTTCTGAGATATTCATCTCAAAATAGACAAAAGAGGCGTACTTAATATATTTTATTTTTTATTGAAAACCAAGTACACCGTTAGAAATCACTGTCCACAGCCTTGAATATAGCATTTTAATTTTGTAGACGTCTTTATTAGAATTGGAAATATTGTTGCTTAAGTTTCATTTATTTGCCAAATTTTCCCCATACAAAAAATAAATACTTTTTGGGGCATACTTTTGGACATTTTGTATGGGAAAAATGTATGAAAACTTCAAAACCTCACTCATTAAAAAAGTTCATAAAACAGAAAAGCGCAAACGCATTTTTAAAATTTCTTCACCTTTTTGTAAAGCACATTTAAAAATTTGGGGAGGTTATATTTTTTTATTTATTTTTATTTCATGTTAAAGTTTTCCAATTTTTACACAATTCTTTTTCTGTTTGAAAAGAAAAAAAGCTGCAAAAATATAATATTAACGCCTATAAAAAAATTATGTCATAATTTGAAGGTATGAACTATTGTCAAAAGTAGCCTAATTATTGCGTTTTGAAAAAGGCACTTTTCGTAAAATGGAAGAAAGATTATTCAAGCGAAAGTCGCAGGTGGATATCAAAAATTAAAATGCAGTTTCATTAAAAATATATCATTTCAAAACATAAAAAAATTGGGGAGGCCTTTTTTTTTTTTTTTTTTTTTTTTTTTTTTTTTTTTTTAATTTGAGGTAAATTTTTTTCTTCAATTTTTTTTGTCAATATTTGAAAGTTCATATAAATCCAAGTGATCGCTGTTTACAAAAAGCTTATCGTTTCTAAAAGGCCAAATCAATATCTATGTAATGATGCATCATTCGATTACGTACGTTAATAATTGTATAAGATACAGCATTTTGTATAAGGTGTAATTGTTGAGAAATAAAATGACCTATTTTTTGCTCAGTTTTGGGCACCCTGTACCGCTAAACAAAATGAGACTCAAAAAATTTTATATAAGCCTTTTTTTTACAAAGAAAACGACCCAAAGCACTTTTCTTGATAGGAAGTTAGCCAAAGTTAGACAAAACAATGATATACTACCTAATACAAATCAATTGAATAAAGAATTTTTAACTGAATTATTTTTAAAATTTAGAAAAGAAGTGCTGCAAACCTATTTCTGTGTACAGGTGACTTCTTTTTTATCTGATATAACTTTCGTTTAAATAAATTAAATGAAATAATTTTAACTTAATTCGGTTAATAAAGTACATTATTAATATAATTTTAATTCCGAATTCTGTAAGGCTGCGAAAGAAAAAAATGTGTACATACATATGTCAATTTGAATTTGATGGATTTTTTTTGCAAGTTAGAAATTATAAAAATAGAAAGCATGCTACTTCAAATTTAAATTTTAAGACTTTCACTGTAAATATTTTCATTTAAATAGACCATGCTTTTCACTGATTCATTCGTTGTTATTCTCCAAAGAAATAGTGATTTTCACTGAAACCATAAGCTTTTTATTTGTATGATAAGCCACTTCATTAAGAATAAATTTAAAGTGGTTTAAAAAATTTTATAAAAATAAAGCAAAGTAACTAGCTTATACATACATACATCATTTTACTTAAGATTTTTTAGTTATAATTATTCTTAATGTAAGAAGTTAACTCTATCACGTGTACTGTGCTATTTTATTTTTATATATTCTTCCCGTATTCAGCGCCCCATCAAAATGAATCATCAAACCTAAAAGGGGAAATCGATTGCAGATCTCTGAATGTTCAATGAGAATTAAACTTTATTTCCTGAATTCACATTTGGACTACTTGCTAGCAGAAAGAAGGAAAGAAAAATCCAGGTATGCACACTTGATTTTCTGCCGAAGATACAACAAGATCAGTTATCGAATCCAAAAGGGATGAAAAAATTTTAAATTATCAGGCCTGTATTATTGCTTAACTCATCAGTAATAACTACGACATTACAAACTTATGTATTCTTCCCGTAACTTTTGTAATTTTAATCTGATTTTTGTGTTTGATAGCTATTTAGATAATGGAAATAGTAGTAAACTAATTGGAAACATAGCATTGCAGCCGATTAAGAGTAAAACATGCTATTAAATAACTTTATTTTAAGTATTTTTATGTTTCGCCGGATGTGCGCGGCCACTACACTCTAAAAACTGCGTGTAAATATGCTATCAAAATATATGTTAAAATTGCATACAGAAATTGTAATTTCAACTCTCATGTGTGAATTTGTACATTTTTTATCTTATTACTATTATACTTGATTGGTGTTTATATTTAAAGTTTGTTTGTGCTTTACACTTTTATTGTTGAAATTTAAACAGCTTATCTGTTGAATTTTTCAGTGTGTGATTTTGCGCATAATAAGGTATGAAAAAAATAACGTACCATTTGTATGCAAATTTATGCTATAATTTCTAAGAATGTAAATTTTATCCGATCTTCACCAAATTTTATATTTTAAGTATTTAGGTAAAAAGGAAGCTTTCTACGCCCGGCGATTTAAAATTTATTTTTAAGGGCCGGTCTAATGTGCATACATATATATGCAATCAAGAAAGTAGGTATATACGTTATTTTCACAAAATATTTTATCCGCATCTAATTTTCACTTTGTCCAATAACAATAAATTTAATAATAATTACAATTGAACGCAATTCATAAACTTTATTCCTTAAAAATAAACTGAAATTGAAAACTAATGGTTGATAAAATATTTAACTGTCAAAAAAGAGAAATGTTTTGCTCGCAATCACCGGGTTTATTTCGCTACAAATTTTATGCGCTTACCTTGCATGGTTGTGTATTCATTGAATAAGGGTCTGTGCATTGATACAGTCATTGTATTAACTATAGAATCCAATTTGACTTAAAAAATTGCTTTTATTGAGGTTCCCATGATGTTTTTTTTTTAATTATTAGCCCAATTTTGCTTCTTACTCGTTATTTCCAATTATTTTAATTTTATTCATGACTTGTTTCAATTATAATTTAAGTTGACAGCCGAATCCATATTTCAAATTTACGAAACGAACCAAGCGTACGTTGTGTTTTTTGACTCGTAACAACTTCAAAACTGACAAATTATTCGATCTTTTTGCCAAGATCATCGACTCTTCTCGTCAATGTTGGTATGGCGAATTCAAGAAAAAAGCTACAAAATATATCGAATGTCACTTATCAAAGGTGTTAGTGTTGGTTTTGGTGTATTTGGTCTCAGTAGTGATGTTTTACTACATTCCCAGCAAAAAATCTACGCCTTATTTAAGAATTATTACAGAATATTTAAAGGCATAAGAAAAAGACCTGAGAATTTTAAGGGAAGCTGAGTTGTATGGGCAATGGCTTAAAATAAGGCTGTTTTTCCTGCATTGATGTCATCGGGATATAAGGAATACTCTCCCTCTCTCTCTTTATCTCTCTCGGAGAGCACACCTTATTGATAAGGCTTATCCACATACGATATAACGCTTATTTAAGGCCTCATTATGGCCTGAAATTCAGGCATTATGTGGTGTATTTATACCTTAGAAATATTTTAATAATAAGTTGTTTTTTGACGAAAAGTAGAACTTTAAATTTTTGGCCGACGAAAACTAGCAGTAATTATATATTGTTTGCACATTAAAATTGTTATTGTTTAATCGAAATTAATAGTTTTCGTCAGCCAAAAGTCGAACTTGTTACTTTTTGTCAGCCAAAAATTTAATATGCTTGTATTCGTCAGCCACAAAAAATCGTATGCTAGTTTTCGTATGTTACCGCAATATGTACATGTACATATATGTATATAACGGAATGAGATAAGAGCGCGCACTTAACCACTTAACACTGCATTGCATGTCAGTTGAAAATTGACTGAGGCGACAATACGCAATTTTTACGCTCGCCACACATTGCACACAGGTATGGCGAACCACATTTTTGGCCAATATTTAAAACTTGCATTTCTACTCTTGATGGTTAAATCCAGTAGAAAACATTAAAAAAAAACGTTAACATTGATTTTCTTTCCAAATGTCAACTAAATATTACTTTGTGAAGCGAATAACTTCAATGTTTTAGTGCGGTTTAAATTTATTTTATTTATTAATTTAATTTTTTTTTTTTTTGCTTCTCTGAAGTTGTCTGACATAAAAAAAATAAGACTCAAACAAAAGATTAATAATAATTTCTGATATATAAAATTTCACTCAAGGAATAAGTGTTATTTCTGATAGAAAAAGATAATACTCAAAGAATAATGATTATTTTTGATAAATGTATAAAAACTCAATTCTTGATTTTTATTATAAAACTCATCATGATTCATAAAAACACAATTCCCTTTCTCTCTATTTGGGATATGTTAAAATGAAATATTAAAACATTTGCAGCAGAGTGTATAATGAGTGCAAGCAACCCTGTCAGCGTATTCCAGTTTAACAACTTAGCTTTAGCTTAGGCTTACGGATCTGTTTTCTGGGTTATTAGTCACTCACACCCAGGGTAGGAAGAAACTCAGAGTATGTGTGAGTGAGTGAGGAATCTCATCCTCACGGCATGCTGATGAGTGGCCGTTTGCGTTTCACACTCATCTAGAACGCAGAGTGAGAGTTTTGCTTGTTTCTTCACTCATTTTGGATGAGTGAGGTTGGAATGAGCCGCTCACGCTGCGTGTGAGGTGAGCCGCCGTAGGTTTCCTCTTCCCTCGGTGTAATGTGTGTGAGCGTGTGAATGATGACGCTGCGCAGAAAATCAATCAATAATGCATATATTAGAATACGTGAAGCTGGATCCCTCCCTCAAAGGATCGAAAATTCAATATGAAAAAATTAATGCTATATTTATGCTAATTTCGTCCAGCACCCACATTTTTTTTTAATTCTTCAAATTTTTTTTATTTCAAATTTGGGGTAAATTTATAAAAAATTTAATAATCCTAAATGAACGCCATGATAACGAACTGTCATTAATTAAAAACATTTTTTTTTGTTATTTGAATTTTTTTAAGACTTTTTATAAATATCTTATTTTTTGAAAATTCAATTAAAAAAATTTTAATTTCAAATTTGGGGTAAATTTACATGAAATTTAATAAGCCTAAATGAACGCCATAATAATTTTTAATTAAGAAAAATTTAAAAAAATTGTTTGGTAGAAGTTATGGATCCATTTCGGAGACCGCCACATCCCCTCATCAGACTTCTTCAAGCGGTCTGAACCGAGAATCGAACTTAAGTCGTTTCGATTGGTAGTCCAATGTCATCCCATTAAGCTAGCACCGCCGTCAGCTTTGTTTCGCTTAAATTTCAATTTTCCTTTTATTATAATCCACATACCAACAACAGTAGCTTAATGACACTCTGTCTTTGCTACCTAGTATGTTGGTGCGATTGTGTGTTTGGTTTGTACAAAGTTCTAAAGCTATTAACAAGCAAAGCAAGGCAATGCTTGTTATTGTTTTCAGATTTTTGTTTTTTTCTGCAGGCTCTCCGATTTACATCTATATATACATATAAAAATGATTTGGTGTTTAATTGTAACCCTAAAACTTGAAAACGGCTGAACCAAATCAAATACTTCCTTAGGGGGGTTTGTTTGTTGTTACCCCTCGAAGGTTTAATCGAAGAAAAAATTTAAAAATATTAGGGGAGCATGGCACCTCCCATACAACCTTAATTTTAAAGCTGATTATCTCTAAATGAGTTCAAGGTAGGGAGCTGAAAATTGGTATAGAGGTGGGTGATATCAAAACCCTTCTCACGCAGAAAAGAGGGCGTGGCAACTCCCATACAAACTTAATTTCTCATTCTGAATATCCCTAAAATTGTTTAAGGTAGGGACGCAAAATAATAGGAGTTATACGAAAAGGGGCCGTGGCACCTCCCGTACATACTTAGCGTTGGAAGCTGAATATATCAGAAAGAATAAATGGCAGGATCCTGACAATTGCTATAGAGCTAAATGATATTAAAACCACTCTCACGCATAAAAGTGGGGGTTATCGAAAAAGGGGGCGTGGCACCTGCCATATAATCTTAATTTTTCAATCTTGTAGGGAGCTGAAAATTGGTATAGAGCTAAATGATATCAAAATTATTCCCACGCATAAAAGTGGGGGTTACCGGAAAAGGGGGCGTGGCATCTCCCATACACACTTAATTTTTAAGCTGAATATCTCTAAAAGGATTTAAGGCAGGGACCTGGAAATTGGTACAGAGCTATATGATATCAAAACAATTTTTGCGCATAAAAGTGTAGGTTATCGGAAAAGGGGGCGTGGCACCTGTCATATAATCTTACTTTTTCAATCTGGTAGGGAGCTGAAAATTGGTATAGAGCTAAATGATATCAAAACTATTCCCACGCATAAAAGTGGTGGTTACCGGAAAAGGGGGCATGGCACCTCCCATACAAACTTAATTTTTCAAGCTGAATATCTATAAAAGCGTTTAAGGTAGGGACCTGAAAATTGATCAGGTGATTAATGATATCAATAGCATACTTATGAAAAAACAGTAGTTTTGTGAAAAGGGGGTGTGGCACCTCCCATGCGTTCTTAATTTTTAAGGCTAAATATCCCTAAAAGCGTTCATGGCATGTACATACATAGAAATCACTATGCAGATATACGATATCTTACTTACTTAGTTAAAATAGCCAATACTCAGTGAAAATAAATTGGAGCGTAGTAAGCGGTCATTCCATTTGATAGCTTACAATTAAACACCAAATCATTTATATATATATAGATTAAGTATTGAAAAATCGTTAATTTTCTATAAAAAATAATACCAGTGTAATAACAATTTTTGAAATGAAATAAATAAAAAAAATCTTGAGCAGAACGAAGTTTGCCGGGTCAGCTAGTATTTATATAAAATTCACATAAAATAATTATTAGAATTAAAACGGCCATGTAAAAACAAACGTAATTTTTTATGATTTTTGACTTTAAGACTTTTTAAATTTCACGTTTTTTGAAAATTTCCCCTCCCACCCCGTTTCAATGGATCTGAAATTCAATACGCAAAAATGAATGCTAGATTTATGTGCTAATTTCGTCCAATCACCAAATTTTTTTTTTTTTTTTTAATTTAAAAAAAAAATGTTTAATTTCAAATTAGGGATAAATTAATAAAAAATTTAATAAGCCTAAATGAACGTCATCATAACGAACGGTCATTTACCAAAAATAATTTTTTTAAGACTTTTAAATTTCTTCATACTACACACTACAGACGTTTGGCTGCCTCATCGCCAAGCTATGAGGCCTCGCTCATTCCTCATTCACTCAGAGTAACATACTTGCCTCCTATTGGCTGCGCACTCTACTGCCACTCATGCAGAGCGCTCGCGCTATTGGGTGGCCTCTGTTGTTTGCACACTCAGAGGATCCTCAGGAGTGAGGCATGTGTGAGTGAGGAGGCAAATCCGAACCCTGTTCACACCCTCAAGAATAATTGGCAAGACCTGAATATTGTAAAGGTTGTGTAAATCGGTGCATTAATTTAAAAAACAAAAGCAAATGTAAATTTTATGAGAAACAAACTTTTTGTACATATACATACATGGCCGCTGTGGTGTACTGGGTAGGGTCCTCGCCTGCCATACCAGAGGTCTAGGGTTCTAACCCTTCCGAAATGCTGGTGACTAAATTTTACTTCTATGATATATTCAAAGCCATAGATTGAAAGTTAACCAAACCAACGACAATTTAATGCAAATTACCTAAGATATCGTAAATAACCATGAAAAGTTTACTCTGATATGACTCTGATCATTACCACTTCAAAAATTTCCTAAATTGAACGTGCGCACTTTCAAATACTACTACTAATATGTGCTTTATTGCAACTAGCGTGTATTGATAATTCTGTTTTCGTATTTCGTATAAAAATTCAATTACACTTATTATCACCGAATTTTGCTGTACGTAGCATACAGAGTATTATACATAATTTTTATCACATAACGGATGGTCGTAACAGCACAAAATATACATACATACATATGTATATCAAAATGTCTAATATGTAAAAATAAATTGATTGAGCTATGTCCTTCCGCCTGTTGGTACACTGTTGGTTGAGGAACGGACGCACAGTGCTTCGTCTCAATATAGTGAATCGGCAAAATTAGGGGAGTAATCGCAGAACGATGAAATTTTGTGTACAGGCATAAAATAATAGAGATAAGAAAAAAACGAAGTTTTGGCCAAATCGATGCAAGGACATGACTACCTCCCATATGTCCTTGATTTTAAAGTTGTAATTTCAACTTCAATTTCAAACAGAATGACATCAAATTTGGCATATCTTTATAGAATTATGCTTTTAAACTAGGTTATAACTTTCGTTCTTTTATGTGAAAGGATATAAGTACCTCCCATATATCCTTAATTTTAAAATTGTGATTTCAACTACAATTTCAAACAGAATGAAGTGAATTTTGGTGTATGTTTATAGAATTATGTTTTTAAACTAGGTGAGAAGTTTCGTCCTTTTCAGTGCAAGGACATGACTACCTCCCATATATCCTTTTTTACAAAAAGTAATTTTTGGATTAACATGTAATCACAATACATTAAAAACTTACTATAACATATATAATTATCCTTTTAAAATCAAGGATGGACTACTCCCGTTAGTTATTGCAAAAAATGGTTCTAAAGAAAATTACTCTTAAATTTGTTCAGAAAATATGTTGGTTGTTATAGTTTAATGCACTATTTTATTGCAAAATATCAATATGATTTTGGCACATATCAAATTGTAACTTTAAAAAGCGCAATATTATTAGAGTTAACACAGAAATACTTTTTTATTATAAAATTTTTCCATGTAAAAATAAAATTTTTGGGATGTTAAATAAAGTACTAAATTAGCGATTTCCGGCATAATTTTTGAAACTTTTTCTTTTTTGGTAGCAAGACCTCCTAGCATAGAATCGAAAATTAAAATAAAAAAATAGTCGTTTTTTCTTGTTTTTTTTGTAAATTTTGTCAAACTTTGTAAAATTTTATGTGTCTCACCTAAAAAAGTTAGTATTACATGTATGTTTTTTTGTTAGTATTTGTCACATATTAATAAAAACTGTATATTTTAGCATAATTAGGCTAATTTCCTATAGCATGAGAGAAAAAATAACTACATACATTAATTTTACTAAATTTTTTCCATACCATATATATAAGGTTCTGCAAAATTTTTTAAAATTTTAAAAATATGGCTTTACAAAATCGTACAATTTCTACATTTCCGGCAAAAAACAATGCAATTTTTTTACAGATTCTACTAGAACACTTCAAAGTTAACCAAATTCGCTAATAAAAAAATAGTCGTTCTTTTTTATTTTTTTGTTTCAAACTTTAGTATTTTTTTGAACTCCAATAAAAAAGTCGCAAATGTTTCGATAGAACTAGTCACCTTTCTGAAATAAATCATTTATCAAAAGTTATTTCAGCTATTAGGGCATATAATGGTAAGCAAATGTGGCAAGTTTCAGAGTTATCCGATTTAAAATGAATTTTTGGCAATTTTTTTTTTGTAACACATTAAAAATCGTATTACCTTAAAACAGTTTTGCCTCAAAATTGTACTGACTTTAGCGACCTCTATTGGCAACAAAAGCATGAGATTATAAATTCTACTTATATATTTATTTCAGGTGATATGTTAGCTTCACAAAAATATATATTACTTGAATAAATTACGCAGTTTATTTTATCTCAATTTTGCCTATGGGACGAAGCACTGTGGGACGGGTTGGTATTGAAAATGGGCGAAATCGAACTACATATAACCACGACCACTGAGGGAAAAAGGCAATTGTAACAAGTAAGGAAGCCTAAGTGCGAGTGGAATCGAACATTAGATACTCAGCTGTATGCTTTCATTGTTTGTTTGCGTTTGATAGAAACCCGCTGTAATTTATATAAAGCGAGTGCTGCATAAGTGGGCGTAGCCACGCCCATTTTCAAAATGTGTACCAATCATCCAACTAAGCATATAAATATTACTGTTAGTGCAACATTTCATTCCTTTATGACTTCTGGTTACAAAGATGTCACGTTACAAATTCCCAAAGGGTGTTCCAGAAATATCTTTGTTAAAAAGTAGGCGTGGTCATAAACCGATTTGAATAAATTTTTGCGTGTCTATTAACACAAGTTATAAAAGTGTATAAACCAAGTTTCGTCATAATATCTCAATTATTTGTCGAGTTATAGGCTAAGAAATCTCGTATATTCCTTTGTCTAAAGAGAGGCGGTGCCACGCCCATTTTCCAAAATTTTTATATTTATTGTTTCCGGTCTATTGTTTCCGGTCTATTGTGGAACTCACGCCACAAAATTTCAATGAATTATCTTTATATTTGACAAAGATATCGTTTAAAATGTTATTATAAGGTCACTTTATAATATATATATAAAAGTGGGCGTGGTCGCCAACCGATTTTGGCAATTTTTTGTCCAACCATTTGTCTAAGTAAGTATATTACGCGTACCAAATTTCATCGATATATCTTCAACGGTTTCTGAGTTATAACTCATAAAACTTTAAATGTTTGCCCCTTAATAAGTGGGCGTGGCACCGGCCATTTTCCAAAATTTTTGTGTTTTCTGTTTTATGTCCATAGTTGGACTCATTCGACAAAATTTCGGTGATATATCTTTATATTTGACAGAGTTATAGCTTAAAATGTTTTTATTAGGTACTTTATAATACACGTATATAAAAGTGGGCGTGGCCGTCAACCGATTTTAACAATTTTCCATCCAATTGTTTGCCTAAGTAAGTAAATCACGCATACCAAATTTCATCGATATACCTTCAATGGTTTCTGAGTTATGACATATAAAACTTTCCATGTTTGACCCTTAATAAGTGGGCGTGGCACCGCCCATTTTCCAAAGTTTCATCAAATTTCTTCATAGCGGCCTGAGCTGAGAACGTGGGTAAAATTTCATCGCTCCAGCTATATTAGTGACTGAGATACCAAATTTCCGATTTTTTCTATATAGGAAAAGTGGGCGTGGTCATGGTCCGCTTTCGCCCATTTTCAATACCAACCGTCCCAGTCTCGATACCAACTTGTATTTCAAATTTCATCAAAATATCTCAATTTTTGCGCGAGTTAGAGTGTTTACGGACGGACGGACATGGCTCAATCGATTTCTCTTTTCACCCTGATCATTTTGATATGTATAAGTCTATATATATCTCGATTATTTCATTCTGTTACAATCCACCGTTATGTGACTAAAACTATAATACTCTGTGTACTAGTACAGCTGCGTATAAAAATAGCTACCAACGGTAACAATGTTACATTTTTCAATGTCGCCTAATTTCTTGTTGAATCACACTTTTTTATAGTTAAAGTTAATATTTTTCAGTTGGTTTAAATTTAAAATGGTCGATTTAGCAATAGTTCGTAGTTTAAAATAATTTAACAATATAAGCAATTTCATTACAACATCAACATTTCTAATTTGGCATGGCTACATTGGCAACTTAAAGTTGGCATTGTTGATCTGACGTTCAGAAATTTCACCCTGGTGTGGCTACATTGTCAGCTTAAAGTGAGCATTATTGATCTGACGTTCAGAAATTTTAACTCTGTATGAATACACTTTCAATTTAAAGTGGGCATTGTTGATCTGACAAATTTCAAATGTAAACAAACGTGTAAGTGGGCAAGTACGCAAAATTAGAAATACAATTAAATTTGGATCGGGACAAAAAGAAAGAATTGCGATGTTTTAAAAACTATAATGTTGTTAATTGTGCGTGCTATGGGCATTTATAGCGCTTCAAATCACACTGAGGGAAAAAACAACGTATATCCAACAAAAACGTCGTCAACTCTACAAAAAACAGTCATGATAGTCAACCTACCTTGAAAATTGTTGCATCGACTATAATCTATATATTAATAGGCTAACATTTTTAACACGCTTTTATTAGCTTCACCTGTATGTATGTATGTATGTATGTATGTAACTTCATCCCATTCTAAAAATTGCAAAGTTTAACTCAATTATTATTTTTTTTGAAACATTCACTTTACTTTTATTGTGTTCTTTCTTCTATTATTTCTATTCTCCTCCGGATTCCAAACCTGACATCAACATGAGATTCAGCCCACCGACATCATATAGTGCACATTCAACATTATATTATATGCTTCATTGAGGCTTTTAAGTTACCTCTCTTCAAAATAGCCTCTATGAATTTCATTCAATTCACTCCCGGATGCGAGCCAATAAGAAACAAGCTTTCTGTTTTGTTGTTGTTGTGTTTGCGATAGAAAACAACCGCATGTACATACATACGTATGCAAAGCAAGAACTGGTTTTTTGTTTTTCTTTGTTCAAATTCTATTATAGGCTATAAATTATAGCAATTATAGAACGGTTGCCCATCTTGGTAATTAGCAAAATAGGTTATTTTTTCGCTGTTGGTTTCTTGGTAACTTTCACATGTGTTTGGCAATTTATATTTTCTCAAGAAGTTGTTTACTATTTTTAACACGCTTCTATTTCTTTTAGGCTTCATCTTTGAGCTCTCATGACCAATGTTTTTTTTTATAAGGAAAAAATGTATGTGAAAAATTAATATTTTTGGTAGAAGTTATAAATACATATGTAATAATAATATAATACAATGGCGCTATTATAACTCTGACGAGTTTTATGGCCGAGCTTCTCTCCCAATTTGAGGTGTGCTCCTTTTTGTTTTTCCTACTATTTAATTGGGTGGACCTACAGTTTTATGCCGGCTCCGGACGGCGAATGCATTTTTGTGAGAAGCTTTATCATGGCAGAAATACACTCGGAGGGTATGCCGTCCACTGCCGAGAGGTGACCGCTGCTCTTAAAAACCCAATAATTGGATTTTTACTAATTGGTTTTGGTGTTTTGCTCGGACCGTGGTTTGAACCCGAAACCTCTGGCATAGCAGGCGAGCACTCTACCCACTGCACCACAGCGGCCACATATGTATGTAGATCTATTTCGGAGATCACAACATCCCTTCATCAGACTTCTTTTTACTTTTATTCTTGCGTCCGCATAAAACATCCTTTAATGAAAAATTTCACAAAAAAGTTAAAAATAAATAATAGCTTAAAAAACTAAAAAACACGCTTTAATCTTAAAAATCGTACTAAAAATTGGGAAATAATTTAATTAGAAAGAAAATGATGAACGAAAATATAAGTATTTAAGGAAAAGCGTGCGGGTGCTCTATAATATTTCGATTCATACAGCTAGTACAAAAATATACATACATACCTAGTTGAGAAATTAAGGAGTACGTTATATGAAATCTCAAAAAAGTCAAAATAAAAATATTAGTAAAAAAACAGCGATTTTAAATATTTTTTGACATACTAAGCACCCGACGCTTTTCCTTAAATACTTATATTTTCGTTCATCATTTTGTTTCTAATTAAATTATTTCTCAATTTTTAGTACAATTTTTAAGATTAAAGCGTGTTTTTTAGTTTTTTTAAGCTATTATTTATTCCCATACAAACAATTGCCAGGCTGTTTAGCACATTTAACATACTCATATCCTCATAAAATTGATATGGATGTGTTCGTATGAGTCAGGAGCAGTGCATAGGCATATAATTTTTTCTATAAATTATTTAATTTGTTTATAATTAATAAATAAAATTTTTAGTTAAGAGAAATAGATATCGTAAACGTGTTTACAAATATCGTAAACACAGTTGAAGAGTCGCTTTAATTAAAAGCGCTCTCTCTCTATGTTATATGCATTGGCCCAGTTTACGCTCAGATAAAAATCAACGCGGCCAAATATCTCCTATTGCTTTGCCCCAAGCGAATTCAGATTTTAACCGCAACGAAATATCATTTTGACATTACACTCTACAAATTACAATAACAAAATACATGGGAAATTTCGGAATTCGCCACCGGGCCTACCTTCCTAGATCTGTCTTGATTTTGACCATGATTTCGCCTCGGACCGTGATCAAAACGACAATCAGTGTTGCGGTACAACTGGAATTTGGAAAGGAATAATTTTTGTACCAATACAAAGTTGAAAAAATAAATTGCATGGTCGAATTTCGAGCACCGGCGATACTAGTAATTGTTATTTTTCCATTTTACAAATATTACAATGAAAACAACCGCATTTATATTTAATATGACTGTGACGATTGCCAATTTAACACATCATGTGAGTGGATAATGCATCAGGACCAGGGCGTAGCTAGACTTAAATTTAAGGTACGGCAGCGTTGGTTTAAGGTAGGGCGAAAGTAAATAATGTATCACAATTGATCTGACATCGAGTCATGGCTTCCAAAAACAATCAGCATGTATATCAATTTTCTCTAGGTCAGTGACGTACATTGGTTCAGATTTCTATGTCTACCGAAAGGGACGGCTTTACATTAAGGAACCACGGTCCGAGAAAAATGACTTTCTCTCACAGATCTTAAAACTTGAATCAAAACTTGCCGGAGGCCTATAGTTCATGAGATATTTGTTGGCAATTCTTTGGTAGTTGGATGGGTCCGAAAAGGAAATTCTGCCGGCTGAGGGTTATTTTTTTAAATCCCGGCCGAAGCAAAAAGGTGTTCTACATACATACATATATACATATGTGCGTGTTTTTATAACTGCCTTTCCTCGGTAATCGTACACAGTTTTGGGGGTTTGTTTGGTAAAATTTACAACTTACAAACATCTCCGGTCGACGGGACTTATGGATTTAGAATCCGGAGGACCTCCTCTACAACCCACAATGACTCTTTTTTTCAACGCGTAGTAGACTGTTGGAAAATTTTCCCCGCATATTTAATACCTATTTGTTGACACATAATTATTGTGACAGTACATAAGTAATACTCATTGAGATTAAGCCAACAAGATGGTTCAGCTTCCAGATTTAGACGTGGAGATCTTTAAATTTGGTATGTGGGTCGCCTGTAGGTATGCACGCAAGTCAAGGTGAGAAAAAACTCTCGAAAATGATTAAACGATAACCATAGAAAATTTAGACACCTAATTTTTCCACCGAGTAAAATGTTTTAGATTAGCACCAGAGACCAACTTTAATAGTTAACACTTATTTTCATTCCATTTCAGTCTGACGGAAACACAAAAATGGTGAGCGCAAAGTGTTTCCCACTGACTGAAACAGAAAACTCTTTCACTCAAAGTGTTTCTCACCGTCGTCAACCTCTCTCAACGATCTTTTTTCTGTTGCCATTTAAGAGGTATTTTTCAACACTCAAAAATATCCCTCAGCAAGTGACGCACAGTGCTTCGTCCCATAGGCAAAATTAAGATAAAATAAACTGCGTAATTTATTCAAGTAATATATATTTTTGTGAAGCTAACATATCACCTGGAATAAATGTATAAATAGAATTTATAATCTCATGCTTTTGTTGCATATAGAGGTCGCCAAAATCAGTACAATTTTGAGGAAAAACTGTTTTAAGGTAATACGATTTTTAGTGTGTTACAAAAAAAATTGCCAAAAATTCATTTTAAATCGTATTACTCTGAAACTTGCCACATTTGCTTACCATTATATGCCCAAATAGCCGAAATATCTTTTGATAAATGATTTATTTCAGAAAGGTGACTAGTTCCATCGAAACATTTGCGACTTTTTTATTGGAGTTCAAAAAATTACTAAAGTTTGGTGGGGTCAAACCAAAAATTAAAAAAGAACGCCTATTTTTTATTTGCGAATTTGGTTAACTTTGAAGTGGTCTAGTAGAATCTTTAAACAAATTGCACTGTTTTTTGCCGGAAATGTAGAAATTGTACAATTTTGTAAAGCCATATTTTCAAAATTTTAGAAAATTCTACAGAACCTTATATATATGGTATGCAAAAAATTTACCAAAATTAATATATGGAACTATTTTTTCTCTCATGCTATAGGAAATTAGCCTAGTTAGGATAAAATATACAGTTTTTATAAATATGTGACAAATACTCACAAAAAACATACATGTATTAATACTAACTTTTTTAGGTGAGACACAAAAAATTTTACAAAGTTTGACAAAATTTAAAAAAAAAAACAAGAAAAAACGACTATTTTTTTATTTTAATTTTCGATTCTATGCTAGGAGGTCTTGCTATCAAAAAAGAAAAAGGTTCAAAAATTATGCCAGAAATCGCTAATTTGGTACTTTATTTAACACCCCAAAAATTGTATTTTTTACATGGAAAATTTTTATAATAAAAAATTTTTTCTATGTTAACTCTAATAATATTGCGCTTTTAAAAGTTACAAATTGATATGTGCCAAATCATATTGACATTTTGCAACAAAATAAAGCATTAAACTATAACAACCAACATATTTTCTGAACAAATTTAAAAGTAATTTTCTGTAGAACCATGATTACATGTTAATCTAAAAATTACTTTTTGTAAAAAAGGATATATGGGAGGTAGTAATGTCCTTGCACTTAAAAGGACGAAACTTGTCACCTAGTTTAAAAACATCATATATATATATTATTTCTAATTGGTGTTTTATAAATATCCCTTTTTCTGCTCACATAATTTACCAAAATTAATAAGTTAGGCATCGTTTTAAAGGTATTAATTAGCTATGCATGCGAAACGGTGTTTTATTCGGCGTAGTACTTTATATGGAAAGTAAGGGGGGTAAAAGGGGGTTTGACCCCCGCAGCGGGGAGTTTTATGGAACCCACATAAAATGTATATCAAATTAAAGGGATTCAAAATACCTATCGAATGGTATAAAAATATTTGAAATCGGTTCAAGAGTTTTTAAGTAATTGCAATTTAAAAAATGCATAATACAAACTTTGACCTTTAATAACTTTGGTTGTTGTTGTTTCAAAAAAAAAATTCACTTTTATACTCAACTTAGCCTGTTTATCAATCCTCATACTTCGTTTTTTTGATTTCATAATTGTAGAAATTTCACATTTGTACCAGATCGTGCTATTTTTTTCAACTTTGTGGGGCTGGGGGCACCTCTAAACATGCGAGTAGGTGAAAAAAATTTTACAGGCTTATTTCTGGGCTAGAAAGGTGCCATTCTGGCTTTGGAACAAATTGAATTTCCAAAAAAAAATTTTCACTCCACCTTAATATACATATACGAGTACTAGCTGACCCGGCAAACTTCGTTCTGCCCAAAATAGATTTTTTTTATTAATTTCATTTCAAAAATTGTTATTACACCGGTATTGTTTTTAATAGAAAATTAACGATTTTTCATTACTTCACTGTGTATACAACTTCAAAAATATATAATTTTAGTATTCAGTTTAAGGCTGCACGATACACAACATTTTTAGTTTTCTGTTCCGGATATTTATTTTCACTGAGTATTGGCTATTTTAACTAAGTAAGTAAGAGTATTGATATATGTAGTATACCTCCATAATGGTTTTCCGGCCCCTCCTCCAACCCTTTGAGATATATTCAGCCTCAAAATTTTAGTACGCATGGGAGGTGCAATGCCCTATTTTTCGATAAATCTTTTTTTTTTTTTGGGTGAACATGGTATTGATATCGTATATCGTATAGTGATTTCTATGTACATGCCATGAACGCTTTTAGGGATATTTAGCCTTCAAAATTAAGAACGCATGGGAGGTGCCACGCCCCCTTTTCCCAAAACTACTGTTTTTTTTCATAAGCATGCTATTGATATCGTTAATCTCCTGATCAATTTTCAGGTCCCAACCTTAAACGCTTTTATAGATATCCAGCTTGAAAAATTAAGTTTGTATGGGAGGTGCCACGCCCCCTTTTCCGATAACCCCCACTTTTATGCGTGGGAATGGTTTTGATATCATTTAGCTCTGTACCAATTTCCAGGTCCCTGACTTAAACTATTTTAGAGATATTCAGCATGAAAAATTAAGTTTGTATGGGAGATGCCACGCCCCTTTTTCCGATAACCCCCACTTTTATGGTTGGGAATGGTTTTGATATCACCTACCTCTATACCAATTTTCAGCTCCCTACCTTGAACTCTTTTAGAGATAATCAGCTTTAAAAATTAAGTTTGTATGGGAGGTGCCAAGCCCCCTTTTCCGATAACCCCCAATTTTCAGAGTGAGAAGGGTTTTGATATCACCTACCTCTATACCAATTTTCAGCTCCCTACCTTGAACTGTTTTAGAGATAATCAGCTTTAAAAATTAAGGTTGTATGGGAGGTGCCAAGCCCCCTTTTCTGATAACCCCCAATTTTCTGAGTGAGAAGGGTTTTGATATCACCTACCTCTATACCAATTTTGAGCTCCCTATCTTGAACTGTTTTAGAGATAATCAGCTTTAAAAATTAAGGTTGTATGGGAGGTGCCACGCCCCCTTTTTCGATAACCCCCACTTTTCTGAGTGAGAAGGGTTTTGATATCACCTACCTCTATACCAATTTTCAGCTCCCTACCTTGAACTGTTTTAGAGATAATCAGCTTTAAAAATTAAGGTTGTATGGGAGGTGCCACGCCCCCTTTTCCGATAACCCCCAATTTTCAGAGTGAGAAGGGTTTTGATATCACCTACCTCCATACCAATTTTCAGCTCCCTACCTTGAACTGTTTTAGAGATAATCAGCTTTAAAAATTAAGGTTGTATGGGAGGTGCCACGCCCCCCTAACATTTTTTAATTTTTTCTTCGACTAAACCTTGGCGGGGTTACAACAAACAAACCCTCCTAAGGAAGTATTTGATTTGGTTCAGCCGTTTTCAAGTTTTAGCGTTACAATTAAAAACCAAATCATTTTTATATGTATATATATAGAATAGATATCAAAACGATCAGGATGAAAAAAAATGATTGAACCATGTCCGTCCGTCCGGCCGTATACACTCTAACTTGCACAAAAATAGAAATATTTTAATGAAATTTGGTACACAGATTCTAATGGGAACAGAAGAAGTTGGGGTTGAAAATAAGGCATATGTGTGTATTTCGAAAAACACGTAAAACATGATAATTCAGTCACTAATAAAGCCCGAGTGATGAAATGACGTTATGCCGTTATGAGGAAACGTGCTGAAATTTTGAAAAATTGGCCAAGAGGAGCAAATTTTCAAAGATTTATAAGTAAAAACTCAAGAACTGTAACGGTTAAATCGAGTAAGCTTGGACCACTGATTTGCTTGCCAAGGCAAACGTGTGGAAAAAAATTACCCAAGTCGGCAGGGACCACGTATGTACATATGTATATATAAAAATATATGTAAAATATATAATAAAAATAGGTAAAAAAAACTTTTTAAGTTAAACGGTTTTATGTTATACATACATTGCAATGTTTAAGATAAATGTACTAAAAACCAAAAAATAATAAAATAGATACAGTCGTGGGAATTATAAACATTTGCATAGACTAGACTAAAATAAAACCGTGGGGCACGTCAATTGTCTACAATCGTTGATTAAAATGTTTGTTTTGTAATGTTACACTATAATTAGGCAGTTGTTCAACCGACAACGATGGACGTAGGGCTAGAATGTGGAAAAAAGCTAGCAAGCTCAATTATAAGCGAGTTTTAGGGTTTCATAGTGGTGAGCGAGTAGTACTTTTATCATATGTTTTGTCGATTAAAGACAAACTACGAGCAGTGAAACGATTCCTTGTCCAACGATAAACTAGTTGCAACATCTCTTTTATTAACATGGAGTGTATAACTATTGGAATTTCCATGAGCAAGAAAATAGTAAGTATTTTCCTCACCGTCTGCGGGCCAACTGCCTAACGACGAATTAAACGATTCTTCTATCGCACATTAAGTCGATAATTTGTAGACAATTGACGTGCCCCCCGGTTTTATTTTAGTCTAGTCTATGCAAATGTTTATAATTCCCACGACTGTATCTATTTTATTATTTTTTGGTTTTTAGTACATTTATCTTAAACATTGCAATGTATGTATAACATAAAACCGTTTAACTTAAAAAGTTTTTTTACCTATTTTTATTTTCTAGTTTTTAGTTTTTATTTCGCATTCTGTTTAATTCATTTAGTGCTTCATTATTGCAAGGTTTCTTGCCCGTTAGTTTATTGCAGTCCAACGCCTCTATAGCGACCCACGCGCCACCTATCGGAAGTTTTTTTTAGGAAAATATTTCCTTTCAAGGTAGTAATACATGTTCCGAATTTCAGCCAAATCGGACCATAAATGCGATTTTTGTAAATATAGCGACCCACGCGCCACCTAGCGGAATTTTTTTTTAAGAAAATATTTCTTTTCAAGGTAGTAATACATGTTCCGAATTTCAGCCAAATCGGACCATAAATGCGATTTTTGTAAATATAGCGAACCACGCGCCACCTAGCGGAATTTTTTTAAAGAAAATATTTCTTTTCAAGGTAGTAATACATGTTCCGAATTTCAGCCAAATCGGACCATAAATGCGATTTTTGTAAATATAGCGACCCACGCGCCACCTAGCGGAATTTTTTTTTAAGAAAATATTTCTTTTCAAGGTAGTAATACATGTTTCGAATTTCAGCCAAATCGGACCATAAATGCGATTTTTGTAAATATAGCGACCCACGCGCCACCTAGCGGAATTTTTTTTTAAGAAAATATTTCTTTTCAAGGTAGTAATACATGTTCCGAATTTCAGCCAAATAGGACCATAAATGCGATTTTTGTAAATATAGCGACCCACGCGCCACCTATCGGAATTTTTTTTTCATAATATTGCATTGTCATCGGGGTTATACATGCGTGCAAAATTTCAGATTAATCGGTTGACAGGAAGAGGGTGAAATTTGAATTACTAAATTTGACCCAAGAATAAAGAATAAATAAATAATAAAACAAACGGGGTGAGCTAAATAAAACCGTTTAAAAATATAATACACATACATATATATATGTAGGTATAATAGAACATTTTATGTGATATGTTTGTCAAACATATACATAAGTAATTCATTGAAAATTCCATAAGTTCCACTGTAGACATAAAACCAAATAAATATAAGTTTTTTAAAATGGGCGTGAGAGCAGAAATTATATCGACTGGCGCCGTATGTTTTATTATTTTTTGCGCAAGATGCGCACGGGCCCAGCTAGTAATTCTATAAACATACACCAAATTTCATTTCATTCTGTTTGAAATTGAAGTTGAAATCACAATTTTAAAATTAAGGATATATGAGAGGTAGTTATATCCTTTCACATAAAAGAACGAAACTTATAACCTAGTTTAAAAGCATAATTCTATAAATATATACCAAATTTGATTTCGTTCTGTTTGAAATTGAAGTTGAAATCACAACTTTAAAATCAAGGACATATGGGAGGTAGTCATATCCTTGCATCGATTTGGTCAAAACTTCGTTTTTTTCTTATCTCTAGTATTTTATGTCTGTACACAAAATTTCATTGTTCTGCGATTACTCCCCTAATTTTGCCGATTCACTATATGGAGACGTAGCACTGTGTGACGGTTTCAATGAGACTTTTATTTTTTTCCGTCCTTTGATAACAGTTAAAAACAGAGGGATAAAGAAAAGTGTTGCTGAAAAATATCTTTGCATATGTAGTAAAGAGCTGCGCAAGACGGTACCCCGAAATAAGTCCCAAATGAAATAAGTCCCAATGAAATAAGTCCCAATAAAAATGAAATAACTCCCAACTTTTAGAAATGAAATAACTCCCAAAGAAGGAAATGAGATAAGTCCCAATATTTGGGGCTTATTTCATAATGAGGCCCCAAATCCCAAAAAATATGAAATAACTCCCAAATGAAATAAGTCCCAGAAATATGAAATAACTCCCAAATGAAATAAATTCCAAGAAATATGAAATATCTCCCAAAAAGTACTACGCAGAAGGACATCTATCGCGCGATTTTTATTTCCAATTTTTGGTTTTTTTAAATATGGTGTTTGTTTTATTGGAAAAGGCGCCGTAGGCGAAAAATTGAAATAAAAAATCGCGCGATTTTTAATTCCAATTTTTCGTTTTTTTAAATATGGTGTTTATTTTATTGGAAAAAGCGCCGCAGGCGAAAAATTGGAATAAAAAATCGCGCGATTTTTAATTCCAATTTTTCGTTTCTTTTTTAATATGGGGTTTGGCCCGCGGGCGTTATTTCACTGCACCGAACACTTTTCTGCGTTGGCGGCCTTCGGCCGCGCTTATAAAAAATAACCCTAGGCTACGCCATCCGTCCGGACATGTACCCTAACCGTGGCTACCGCCACGGTGATGTCCTTATGCGTGGTACACCCTTCAGCGGCGGCGATAAAAATGTAAGTCTACAAATTTCGGCCTTTTTCGGTCATTTTCCTCATTTAGACAGTTTTTAATTCGGTCAAAAATGTATAATAAGGCTTTTTTCAATTCGGTCTTTTAAGATTCGACATTTTTTCCGATTTATCGTACGGATCCCGGCTTTCGGTTACTTTATAACGTTACAAAAACGTCGAAGCTTGTTAAATTGCAATTTTAAGAGAAATGAAATAACTCCCAAGAAATATGAAATAACTCCCAATGCATTTGTAAGAGAAACGAAATAAGTCCCAACAAATATGAAATAACTCCCAAAGCTGGAAAATAATGAAATAACTCCCAACGGAATTTCGTTGGGAGTTATTTCATTTGGGAGTTATTTCATTATGAAATAAGTCCCAACAAAATATTATGAAATAAGTCCCAATGCATTGGGAGTTATTTCATTATGAAATAAGTCCCAATTTGTATGAAAAATATTTGGGAGTTATTTCATTTTTTTTTTTTGGACTTATTTCGGGGTACCGCGCAAGACATCTCGATATCGAACATGCTGTGTTGCACTCGCTGTAGCACATGTATGTTTTTCGAAGTGTTCGATAGGCATGGGTAACACTGCGCTGCGCCGCGCAATTGCGCCGGGGCCAACCCTGGTGTTATTGCGCTAACTCCGATTTGGAAAATGCGCCAACTCAATGTAGCGCCAACTCAGTATAGCGCCAACCCAATATAGCGCCAACTCAATGATGCGCTATTGCAATATAGCACTGACTCAATTTCGTGCGCTAACACCAGCACCAAAATAGCGCTAGTGTAAAATGGCACCACCACAAAGCCAATAACAGCACAGCGTATATGACACCGTCACAATTAGGTATGCCAATACCGAACCATCGCTAATACGAAAGGGCATTGATATTTTACTTTCACAAATAAAGAAGACAAAATTGACATAATCTGTGAATAGGAGAGAAAAATAGAATACAAAATAAATTAAATAAAATATTTATTAGCATATAGTATATTTTTGTTACGCATGGTAAATGGTAAGGGGAAATTTCGATATAATGCGCCCGGACCCGGAATCTTTCTTTTTAATAGGGTGGAGCTGACCCTCGTATTTCATAATGAAGATGCCGAAAAACCAGATGCGAGAATATTTTCACAAATATACGCAAATTATTTTTAAAATTAAATTTAATCGTGGCACAATTATTCTGCCAGCATGTATGTAAGCAGAATTGCGCCAAAAGAAATAAAACGGGTATAGTAGACAGTAAGAAGCGAACAAGTGTTATTTATCGATTATTCCATGGCAATTGCGCTAAAGGTGTTATTGCGCCAGAACCGTGCGCGACGCCACGGTTGGCGCTGGTGTTATTGTATCAGCGCCAAAAAAATTGCGCCATTACCCATGGCTAGTGTTCGAACAGTGAAGTACTTCAGTGGCGTGAAATTTTGCTTCAGCACCGAAAATGAAGCATTTCTATCTCAATGCTGCCCGTTCATGTTCAATGTTGTTAGCACAAATGTTCGGATACCAAAAGAAGTTCTCGGATACTTATGGTTCTAACAGTCATCAACGCCCGCACATACCCGTGTCAGCTGACACGATCTATCTTATGGGAGTTGCATGTAAACGAAATCTCACCGACGCTGACATAAACGCCCATAGCCGCCCGTATCGAAGAAATCAAACGAGTTTTGATTTTTCCCATAACAACGTGTCAGCTGATTGCTTTTGCTCAACGCGGTGTTGCCGAACGAACTTTTTTAGCCACTAAAACATTTGAACGGCATTTTTCATTGTATTATTAAGCGAAATCAATGCGAGTGTAAAATGTAATATAATATATCTTTGTTCATAGGAAAAACCGCTTAAGTTTACTTAAGCGAAATATGAGTTATTAGAAAATTGTTTAGCTTATTTATTGAAAATAATTATCATTTCTGTATATGTTATTAATTCACATGTAACGATTTTTAATGCAATTATTTTAGTTTCAAATAAACTTAAAATCGATATTTTCCAGTTATAACTTTTATGTTTTTCGGATCATAACTTTTCGCACAGGATGAAATGAAAAAGTTGCATAAATGATGTTATAGTTGAAAAATGTACATGTTTGCATGAAATAATAGTTATTTTATATCCCTGCTACATAGGAAATGGATAGCGTATTTTTCAAATAAATGAGAAATTAGGCAATGAAAAGAAAAGAGTAATTTACGATAAATAAAAGTAATTTTTTATTTCAAAATTATCCCTTTTACCATTTTTGAACGGATCAACGGATAGCGGGCCAGCGGGTAGTGAACAACTGATATTTCCCGTCATAAAATCCACACAGGCAAACAAAATTGCGACGAAGGCAGATTTTAGAAAATTGTTTGTGTAAGCACGAAATAAGAAATGCTTATGGTTATTCCTTTATTTATTGCCAAAAAAGTGTATTTTCTTTTACTTATTTTTCACTGTTCAACAAGAACGTTAAATGCGTTAAAAAATTAAGTTCCGCTTCGAATTCGTGTTCATGTGATCAAAACGCGTCGATTGACACCCCAGTTCTTGAAAATTTACCAATTTTCACCATGTCACCTAAACTAGATAATTACCAAAACTTTGAATACAAAATCGCGCATATTTTTATTAAAAATTTTCGCCTACGTCTTTTTTTCTGAAAGAAAACAATATATTTAAAAATTTAAATCGAGAATAAATATCGGTACTAAGTTTGGGTATTTCATGCGAAATTTTTGTGTCTTCCCATTATTTCAAATACGGCAACACTCACACGGCTGTTCAAGATAGAAAACAGCTGATTTTTGTGTTGTCATGCGGGCATGAAATTCGTTCAACTCGTTATGTTTACGGGTACTCGATTCGTTCGGTCGACTCGTTGATGACTGTCGGCACCCGTACCCCCTTATTATGAATTGTCATACGATAGCTATCGGCCGCTTGCAAGCGTATCGTATAAAATGAGTTTCCATATTATGAATTCCACACGCCCGCTAGGTGCACTATCGTGAATGACATTTGTTTAGGGTTCAATTAGTTATGCGTTAGCTTTATTTCCATTACAGTCTATCGGGTTTCACACGATAGAAATTATTTCGTAATACGAAGTACCCGACTGCAAGCGTTTAGCGTGTATCGTATTAATTCGTAATAGGCCCCAGTGAGATATGCATAGATGTATGTACATATGTATGTATATATACATATGTATGTATATGTACATTTGTATGTACGTATGTAGGTACATATCATTATGGTTTTGTATAATTTTGTATAGCTGACACACATATGTAAATATGTATATATGAACATACCTACATACATACATATGTATGTATGTATGGACATACCAGGTATAAATGTAACTAGCCGGACCCGTGCGCATCTTGCGCAAAAAATAACAAAACATACGTGGCGCCAGTCGGTATGGTTTGTGCTGTCACGCCCATTTTAAAAAACTTATTATTTATTTGGTTTGGTGGACCTTATGGAACTTTCAATGAATTACCTAGATATATGTTTGACAAAGATATCGCATAAAATGTTTTTATAATTCCTATATAGGTATGTGCAATATATTTTTATATATTTTATATATATTTTTATGTGCGTATATGTGGTTCTTGCCGACTTGGGTAATTTTTTTCCACACGTTTGCCTTCACTCAGAAAAAAAATCATCAACACGATTCATGTAAAATTAACACGATCGATCTTTACACATAGAACAGCAGCAATTTTTTTCAAATGACACGATGTTTGAAACATGATTTTGGCTTTGTAACTGTCATCTGAAAATTTGGTAAATTCAACCAAATTTTATTGTTGATACAACATGAAGAAATTTTAAAATATAAAAGATGATTCAAATATAAAATTTTATTCCTAAATGTCATTTGGAATTTGGTTTATTTAACATGATGATAGTGTCAATATAAACTAAAAAAAATGTTAGAAAAATGACGTCCCAATTTTAGTGTTAATACAACATGAAAACAAATGTGAAAACAACAAGAACCACAATTAACAATAAAATTTGGTTGATATAACACGAAACAATGTTCAAACATAAACGTCATTTATAATTTTGGTTTATTCAACACGATCATAGTGTCAATGTAATCTAAAAAAAAGTGTTAAAAAAAACGTCAAAACTATTTTGAAACATACATATTTTTTTTGATCATTTGAAGTCTGATTTTCGTGCAAAACGCAAATTATTTTTTAAAAAAAAAAGGAAAATTTTGTGCCGTGGCAGTGATGCGAGTTTAGCATCATTGTCAGTTCGCGATAGTGGGGTTTCGATTTATATTTTCAGTTGTAAGGTGAGTTAAAAGAGGATTACATTTTTGTTTCTAAAAGTATTTAATGTTCAATATTTTATTTTTCCTCTTCATAGGTTGCAATATCACGAGGAGGTTGTTTTAGCGAATGGGGCCTTGCGTGCAGCATGCGGTTGTTGCATTAGCGGCCAAACATTACTCGGTGCAAGTGATAGTACTATCGCCCATGTATAAACTATCGCCGGTACATTTGTGTTCGTATGAGAAGGACGCCTTCAATTTGGTCAGTTGTGCGGGTGATGTACGAATGTGCTTAATTGAAGTGATGATTATATATTTTATGTTTTATATGTTTTTTTATTTAAAAAAATAAATTGTACAATCAACAAGATCTTCTAGTTAATTTAACAATAAATTTAATGTAAAATCAAAAAGATGTTATTGTTAATTCAACAGGACTATTTCGTGTTAATTTAACCAGCTTTTATTGTAACATTAACTAGTTAAAATTGTAAAATCAACAGGAAGACTCAATACTTTTTAGTGTTAATTCTACAGTTGTCATCCTGTTAAACTAACACTTGACAGTAGTGTTAAATTTACACGATTACATGATGGCATACATTAAGCATCGTGTTGAAAAAAATTAACCACAAAATTTGTTGATTTTTGGTTGATTTCACACTATTTTTTTTCTGGGTGTTGGTTTAATCGATTTATCTGCTACAGTTCCTGAGTTTTGACATATAAGTCTTTGAAAATTTGCTCCTCTTGGCCCATTTTTCAAAATTTCAGCACGTTTCCTCATAACTGCACAACGTCATTTCATCACTCGGGCTTTATCAGTGACTGAATTATCATGTTTTACGTGTTTTTCGAAATACATACATATACCTTATTTTCAACCCCAACTTTCTCTGTTCCTATTAGAATCTGTGTACCAAATTTCATTAAAATATTTCTATTTTTGCGCAAGGTAGAGTGTATACGCCCGGACGGACGGACATGGTTCAATCATTTTTTTCATCCTGATCATTTTGATATACTCGTATATATTAAGGTGGAGTTAAAATTTTTTTTTGGAAATTCAATTTGTTCCAAAGCCAGAACGGCACCTTTCTAGCCCAGTAATAAGCCTTTAAAATTTTATTGACCTACTCGCATGTTTAGAGGTGCCCCCAGCCCCACAAAGTTGAAAAAATAGCACGATCTGGTACAAATGTGAAATTTCTACAATTATGAAACAAAAAAAACCAAGTATGAGGATTGATAAACACACTAATTTGAGTATAAAAGTGAATTTTTTTTTGGAAACAACAACAACCAAATTTATTAAAGGTCAAAGTTTATATTATGCATTTTTTAAATTGCAATTACTTCAAAACTACTGAACCGATTTCAAATATTTTTATACCATTCGATAGGTATTTTGAATCCCTTTAATTTGATATACATTTTATGTGGGTTCCATAACACTCCCCGCTGCGGGGGTAAACCCCCCTTTTACCCCCCTTACTTTTCATATAAAGTACCACGCCCAATAAAACACCGTTTCTCATGCATAGCTAATTAATACCTTTAAAACGATGCCTTACTTATTAATTTTGGTTAATTATGTGAGCAGAAAAAGGGATATTTATAAAACACCAATTAGAAATAATATATATGATTTTCGTTTTTAACACGCTTTTATTAGTTTCACCTGTATGTATGTATGTATGTATGTATGTAAACAAGTTACGTATACGCAGTGTAGTTCACTGTATGTTTGCTTGTACGTATTATGTAGCATAACTTAACGCAAAAGCGTGTGTATTCATACACTGAATGGGGGTTTTTCAGTGTGAGATGTGCTTATTTATTATAAGCATATTAATATTTTGCGTATTTTGCGTATACATATTTAACAAGTTCATAGAGCAGGCAGTATTTAAATATTTTCTTGTACTCAGACTAGGTAGTAAAAAATATATAATCATGCAAATATCTAAAAAGGCTTCCAAAATTAAAAAATCTTGAACCTATAATTGGTACATAATAGCTCCAAATTTTATTCTTAGCTATGCTGGAGCTATTTTATCCTTTATTTCATTAAGTGGGAGGCGGTACAATCTTAACCTTAAAACTAAACATATGTACATATGTTATTGTTATTAAAGCAGAACGTTTAATTATTATAATTGATTAAAATAAAATAATGTAATGACGTTTGGCGTCGTTCTAAGCTTAGCTATGATGCATAGAGATGCATATACATATGTACATACAAAACGTATATTTATTTATAAAAAAATAAATTCGCATGCAGGTATGTATATATTTTATGTTTTGAATCAATGAATACCTCAAACTATATTTTTATATTTAATTAAATAAAATTTACAGAAAAAATTTGATTGTTTTCAATAAAATAATAATAACTGTTATACCAAATTTTTCCCTCTCCAAAATTTTTTGAAAGATGTTTTTAAGTATTATCTAAAGAATAACTTTCAAGTGAAAAAATAGTGTAGATGAACTGATCACGGTGAAAATCACTTTTCCTTTGAGAGTTTTGGGTTTAGGTAGACGAGAAACGGAAAAGTGTACACTGTTGATCATAAAACAGGTCAGTGAAATTCTAGGCTAGCAACGCCATTTTTATGAGTTAACGAGCTAACTTCGGCCTTTTTTACGACTTCAGGCTAATATGTTCCTTTCGGGCCTAAAAATCGATGTTCGGTTATTTTCTTATTTTTACTATTTAAGCGATGGATTGTTGGAAACAACAATTACTTATTGTATCAGACAATATTTTTGCGCCAATATCTCTCAACTACAAAATGGAGAACATATATTGAAAGAAGTACAAGGGAGAAGCAAGGTGTGGAAAGTCTTTGCAAAAATTGTTAAGAGTTATGGGGAAGAAATAAGTAACTTCGTTATCTGCAAAATTTGCGAAAAGCTTCTCAGCTACATCATGAAATCGACGTCGAATTTAGTGAAGCATAAGTGCTATTTGGAAGGTGAAGACTACGCAACGCTGCATTTAGTACCCATATATATTCATCAGTTAATAACAGGATGCCGGGATAATAATGAAGATATCAACGCAGTTATGAATTTTAAACAAAGGCTGAAATCGGCATTTGCACACATATCTATAATATACACTACACTTGTAAAAGTTTTAAAAGCCCTGTTTTTTATTTAAGCGCATATACATACATACATCTGCGCTTAAATTTTGTATGGATTTCTAAGCGCACATCTCTTTCCGCGCTTAGCAGTCCATACAAAATTTAAGCGCAGATGTATATGCGCTTAAATAAAAACAGGGCTATTATTAAGTATAAGATTTATAATTATGTTATGTTAAATTAGTAGATATAAAATCAATGCTTTGAAACTAAAAATGAAACATTTAGTATCTAACTTAATTATTTGCCCCAAGTATTTAGGTATACATAAATTCATATAAATATGTAGATATGTGTATCCGTTCGCAAGTAGGTATTAGGTATGTACTATCTAGGTACTAGGTATTTAATATAAAATAAAAATTAGGCAAATGCATACATACATATATGTACATACATACAACCATACATGCATCCATATGTACCCTGCAAAAAATGCGATTAATCCGGGACGTGTCCGGGATCAATTGCAAGGGAGCATGCGATTAATACAATTTTACATCCCTTTATATGGAGTGAATTGATCGCATTTGTTCGAGCATGTCCTATGAAGAGACTAATTGTTCAACTTGTATACCCGAACGGGTACCAATGTAGATTTATCACTAACATACCGAACGGGTACAAATATAGATCAATCGCTTTCATCCCGAACGGGTATAAATGTAGATTAATCGCTTTCAGCACGAACGGGTACAAATGCAGATTTTTCCTTAAAAAATTGTAAATGTTCATGCATATTTAAATAAAGATTATATAATGTTTTACTTTTGTAAAAAAATCTCAATAAATAAATTTAAAAAATTGTAAGTTCTGAGTATGCATTATATGAGTGTATTGTAAAGGATTTTTTCGTAGGATATTTTAGGCAACATTTTGTTAAAATTGTTATATAAAAAGGGCGTTCAATTCGTTTTACCGGTTGTTCTATAATTTTTTAAATACATTGCATATTTTTGTAAAATGTCTACATTTAAGGAATCTGGATTTGTACCCGTTCGGAATGAAAGCGAGTAATCTACATTTATATCCGTTCGGGATGAAAGCGATTAATCTACATTTATACCCGTTAGGGAACAATTGGTCTACAATTAGTCTACATTTATACCCGTACGGGAACAATCGGGGACTAATTGTGGACCGATTGTTCTCGAAAGAGATCAATCGAGGACAAATCTCTTTCGGGATTGATCGCACATTTTTTTGCAGGGTAAATACAAACATACATATGTATGCATGCATGCATGTTAATCGTTCAAATCGTCGCAGTTGAGCAAAATTTCTACGTTGCCAAATACTAGCAGGCAGGCTCTCGTAACCCTGTAGGGAAAATCTCTAGTTCCGAACTAGGTCGCTTCTAGTGCATTTTTCGACACTACTAGTGCGAGCTAAATCTCTTTTGCATGTTATCAACTGGCGAATTTAACACGGCGATGTCCTAGGCGGTGTCAATTGTCACCCTCTGCACTACATTTTCGATAGTTCCGAACTAGTACTAAATTCTACAGTTTACACTTGTTCGTTTATTGGCACATTTTCGATAGTTCTGAACTAGCTACAAGTACCTACAAATTCTACAGTTTACCATCTGCCGCTTAAGTGCAGACTTTGACACACTTCATGCAAGTGGCGCGATGGCCGACTGGCTAACGCATGTGCCTTTCAATCTGAGGGGCGCGGGTTCGAATCCTGTCGGTGTCAAGGTGGATGATATTTTTTTTTTAATTTATTTTTTTTTTTTTGACTAATATTTTTTTATTTATTTATTTAATAAAATTTACAGTAATATTTAAAAAGTAATAAAATAAAAAAAATTAAAAAATAAGCCTGAGGGATCGGGAAAGCATAATTAGGGGAACATTTCATTTCATACAAGTTAAGATGCAAATAGAAAACTCTTTATATGAAACGCTTCACTAAACATCTGAGAATTGCAGAAATATACAAAGCCGACGGAAACTGAACGAACGAAAAATTTTCATAGAATTTTTGTCACTTCGAAATTGCATACAAATCAAAGTGTGTCTTATAATGGTCACTCAATTCACTCCTCCTGAACTGGTGAGGGTCTAACTACAATTGATCTAGTTCCCTTTTGACACCTTTTCGGTAGTTCGGAACTAGAAATTTTGCTCACTAGTTATTGAGTTCCCTGCAGGGAAGCACCATCTTAGTATTCGAATACTTAGCAGTAGACAGAAAAGACCGAAACTTGCGGGCAGCGATCGTTTCAAGAACGAGAACGTCTCTGCTTGCCTGCTGCTAGTTATCGGAAATGCTTGGTGTTGAAGTCGGACATGCATGTGTTCGACAGTGTTTAATGTTAGTGCATACGTGTTCGTACAGCGAACGGTAGTGTTTACGCAGGGCACTAATATGTATGTACATAGCATCTACCTAGTAGGTACATACATACATACAAATGTATATATGAATTAGGGATTTTTACGATCCCGGGATTTTCGAATTTTTTTTTCTAATCCCGGGATCCCGGGATTTATCCCGGGATTTGGACATTAATTATACAGGCCGACAAAATTTCCAAAAAATTTTATAACTCAAATAAAATTCTACTTTTCTAAAGGATTTCGGTGCCCTGAATCTGAATCTGAAGTCGGATTTTCGGTAATATTTGTAGGTTTTGAGATATTTATGCGATTTTTTGCTATATTCACTGCTCAATCTGTTAAATTACTTACTTTCATTAAAAATTAATTGCAGCTATTGAAAAAACGATCAATTCTCTTGAAAACAGCGCTTTGCTTTCTCGGGTTTCTTATTTATAGATCTAGAAATATATGTTTTTGTACAATAAGGTATTTTTCTTCGAAATCAACGGCAGTATTTGTAGCGCTGTTTTAATCGAAATCAAGTTTTGTAGCTGCTCTGCCGAACTATTTTTATTTCAGTATAGAAAATATATACATAGTAGGCCACTGATTGGAATTTTTGTTTCAGTCACGCAAAATTTAGTCGTATTTTCGATAAATTAATATAAATTAATTCACTTATTTTATTCTAACGCACAGTTTGTTGTTAATATAATAAACTGCCTAAAAGCGTGCTACAAAATTTTTATTTGCATTATTGCAAGTTATAAGCAAGATATCCGAAAAAGAAATGATCGTGCTTTCAATAGATTTAATCAGTTTTTAATGAAAGTGGGCAATTTTAAAGATAATGAGGAGTGAATATGGCCAAAAACCGCGTTTTTCGCCTCTTTGGACATGAATATCTCAAAAAGTGCACCGAAATCCTTTTGAAACGTAGAATTTTATTTCTGTTATAAAAATTTGTCTACCAGTATTATTTTCCCACATTTGAGGTTGAAAAATTAAATATGTATATTTTCGAGAAACGCTACAACTTTAACATGCAAAGAAAAAATAGATTTTTATTGCCATTTTTTATTATTTCATTACTAACAAAATAAAATAGGAACGTAAAATCATGCTTATTATTTAATAACACTTAAGAGTTAGTTTAAAAAACATAATCAACAAAGAAAATTAAATACATTTGGTGAACAAAACATTTTCCTTTATAGTTGGTACTTTTAGGATATTAGGATAAAAAGGTTTGCGATCATTTGATAATTTCCAATAAAAGTTTTTAGAATTTAACGACACACTTCGTTTAAGCGAATATTTCCAAGCTTGCTGAAAAATTCTGAAAATTAATGCAACTTCCGAAAATATTTAAAAATCGGAGGCACATATTTTGATATGAATTCCGAGGATGCAGCTGCGTATTTAATTTTAGTATAGTAATGTAAAACTATCAAGTCTAATTAAAATTTTGTTTGCATTTTCTTCCATTATTTACTTTCCATATGGGAAAATTCCAAAAACCATTTGGGAAATAAATGACCAAAAATAGGGAAATAGAAATTATCAAATGAATTTTACCACAAGAATTCTAAAGGCTTTAAAAATACCTAACGTACGTTTCTTTACAACGCGTACTTCACGACTAAAAAAATTGATTATTAAAAAAAACATCAAAAATATGAATCCTTACTTTGACTTTTTTATTCTGGCAAAAATGTCGCACTTTCTTCGGGCTGTCACATTTTTTTGTTCTCTTCCACACAGACTCAACACTTTTTTTAAGGATGTTTGTTCTATTGACAAAATATAAAACTGGCCCGACTACGGGGCATCATCTTCTGCTCTTATCACATTGCATTATTTTTGTTTTATTCATCACATGAAAAATGCAACATTTATAGGGCACAGGGCACATGTTGATAATGGTGCAATGTAATAATGCAACATTTTCATGCAGAATAGGAAATGCTATTAGTATACAGATCTGAGACCACTAAAAATTATATAAAATACAACTTTTCTTTGCTATAATAGGGGAATATTCTGTCTTTATCTTATCCCAAAAATCCCGGGATAAAATTCTAGCGATCCCGGGATTTTCGGGGTGTCCAAAAGGGCGCGATCCCGGGATTGGAATCCCTAATATGAATGTATGGAGACAAGTTAGCCGAAAACAAAACTTCATAGCCAACTACCTAAGCTGACTAAAAAGGATTGAGTTTTAAAATAAACCAATCATATGCACACATACATACAACATTGTTGAAAGAACGTTTGAAAGTTCATGTATTCATGTCTCTTTCTCGCAGCAACAATTTGTTTGTTACAACCTTAGCAAGTTCATAGGGGGATTACTTAAAAATATTGTATCAGAAAATTACAATATAAAAAATTCATTTCAGTTAAAAGAGAATCTTAAAAAAATAACTTTAGAGGACGATGACATATTAGTTTCATTTGACGTAGTTTCCCTCTTCACGAATATACCAATTCAACTAGCAATTAGGACAATAATGCAAAAATGGACGATCATTGAGAAATACACAAAAATAACAAAAACGCAATTTTTAAATATCTTATGGGCCCGTCAGAATGAATACTTTTCCGGCAATCCAGCAGCGTTTAACTGACACATACTTCAATTTCATATATTTGTTACGGCAAAGTTGAAGTACTGATTGTGTCGATCTTCATTCAAATACATGTAATTCCACTCTGCTGTCAGTTAAACGGATTGCTGGATTGACGGAAAAGTATTCATTCTGACGCCCCTATTAGACTTTTGTTTACGCGACAACAATTATTTCGTGTACGATAAAATTATATACCAGCAGGTATATGGAATGCCCATGGGAAACCCCCTATCCCCAACAATAGCCGATATAGTACTTGACAAAATACTTGACGATAGCTTGACTGAACTTAGATCTAAGGGTATTCATATTAAATACATAAATAAGTATGTAGACGATATATTTGCTATAATAAAGAAAAAGGACGTGGAGGCAATACTGAGTACATTAAACTCACAACATACAAAAATAAAATTCACTTGTGAAAAAGAAGAAAATAATAAATTGGCCTACCTAGACATTGAACTACATAGAATGAAAAATCAAATTAGGACGAACTGGTACTTCAAAACAATAGCCTCATCCAGGATGATTAATTATCATTCAAATCATCCTTGGACACAAAAGAGGAACACAGCAATGGGCTTAATCAGTGTTGCCACTGAAAAAAAATTTTACCGACCAAATTACCGCCCAATTCCGTCAAAAAAGGCCCAAAAATCAGAAGTCAACTTACAATGGAATTACATATTTATTTTTAAATACATATGTACATACTAAGTAATCTTGACTCCCACTCATTTAATTTAGAACTAACACTAGACTGTCGCCGATCTCTAAAGGAGATGGCCAAACAGACCTGTCTGCACCTCGTGTAGGTCCCGGGATATAGGGATATCAATGGCAATTGTAGGGCGGATGAACTTGCGAGGCAGGGCACTACCGAGCAGGTTCTTCCATAAGGCATAGGTATGCCTTAGCCACAAACAAGCTAATTCTTAAACAGCATGTCTATAAACTAGCAAGCGATAGATGGCAACAGAAGCCAGTATGTCGAACATCAAGGCAAACCTGGCAGAAATGGGTTCACAAGTGATCTCATCAGTACTCTAAGAAGAGATGACATCTCGAATCTTGTGGGGTACTCACAGGACACTGCCTCATCGGGAAACACGCAGAGAGGCTAGGTGCACCCTACCGCAGATGCTGCATAAGCTGGAAAGATGATGAGGCGAGGAGACAATCGAACACCTCATCTGCCACTGCTTTGCTCGGCTCTTAACAGCGGCAGACGACGCTTTCTTGGGATTTCCCTCCTGGATAGCTTATGCAAAGTCACTAAAGTGAACTATTTCACTGAAGAGAGCGCTCACCAATTGCGCGCTCAACAAAGTGAACTAAATTTCCCAACTCTAATAGATATGCGAATAGCATGATCCAATTAAAAGGTCATGTCAGTTCGCTGGCCGCCATATTTCTTTCGGTTTTAGAAAAAAGTATCAGGTCCTCATACGTCATTTCCTTTTGCAATTGGCACAGTTGTTTATTTGGTTGTTCGCGGCTTTATTGGTCCTGTGACTTAAGCAGTATTTGGCATTTCCGCCTACTGGCATTACCGTTTCAATATATATACCGTGTGCGAATAGTGTGTTTCACTAACAATAAAAGAACTCCACTAAAAATATTCATATTACAAATCGGACCAAAATTGATTTTAGCCGCCCAACAGCCCAAAGTAAATTTATCGGACCAGATTTGGTCCGAAAGGCCCAATTTCGGCATCACTGGGCTTAATAGAAAAAATTTATAAACTTAGCGACCAGGAGTACAGAAATGAAAATAAGACGAAAATTAAAAACATATTAAACAAGAACGGGTACCCTAATGCAACAGTAGAAAAATGGATAACAACAAAACTTAACCAAATGGGACGCACAAACAATAACACAACAAGAGAACAAAACAGAACATTCACAGGTATAGCTTACTTACCAGGCCTAACAGACAACAAATCATTGCAAAATTATATGCCCAAAAACAACATCACGTTTGCATACCGACCTAATCACACACTCAATAATATATTTAGGAAGACAAAAGACAAAATAGAAAAAGAACAACAACACAATGTAATTTACGAAATATCATGTAAAGGGAATAAAGACGAAAGCTGCGAAAAAGTGTATATTGGGACAACAAAGAGAGCTTTAGCGGTTAGGATTAATGAACACGAAGCAGACGCAAAAAATAAAAAAAATGTCAACAGCTTTAGCACAACATTTAGTTAACAGCGGACACACAGCTGATTCTGAAAGCGCGCGAATATTGGACATAGAAAAGAAAACTAGGAAAAGACTGACATTAGAAAGCTTAAGAATACAACAAAAAATACAATGTGCAATGAACCATAAAGAAGACGTTGACAATATAAGTAGTACATACAAACCTGTGATATTTTGACGAGTAACAATTTTGATTGAAATGATCTACGTAACCTGTATTCGTACACATAGCGAACTGTCAAAATAACAAAAGAGTAAAAATCGACAAATCCAGATATTGATGTTATCGGTGCTACTCGATATATGTACATACATAATAATTGTACCTTCCCTAAAAATAAGTTTGCAATAAATGACTATAAAGGTCGCTCACTATCCGCTGCATTTTCATGCAATTGCATAATTTTGCTAACCTATTTGCACCTAATTATGAATACCCCTATAAATTTTCAAAAACCAGCTTAAATGACGAATTTTGTGAAAAAAAATTTTGGTCGGCTGAAAGCTATTTTGGTAGGTTTTTGAGACGAATTTGGTCGGAAAAAAAATTTCAAAGTGGCTACCCTGTGTACATCCATAAACGCGCTACCTACTGCGGTAAGCAGCGTTTGTCGCATTATAGCCCAGTTAGTCGAGAACGTGTGGTCCGCTCGCTGACGCAAACGCCCGTATGCAATTTTTAGGATTTTTTGAGCCCGTAGCAATCAGCTGTTTTACTCACACATATTTACATATATATATATAGTTTGTTTACATTTTGGCAGGGTTGCCGTTTAGTCATTTTTGAACAAACAAGATTTTTACTAATCTTCAAAGTATTATGCGGATTACTCTTCAATACACAACTGTGCATTATTTGTCAAATGACAAGAAAATACTAATTTAATCGTTTTTATAGTTGCCGTTAACGACTTTTTTTTTTATTAATTTAGTTACTTTTTTACGGCTTAGTTGGTAATTAAAACACATTTTTCTTGTAATTTTGTTGCTGCCAAATATATTTCCATCACACCTTGGTGATAGTTATCCAGGACTAAAACATAAAATAACAAAAAACACAGTCAGAACATTCAATTTACAATTGAAAATCCATAAAAAAATATATTGGGAAGCAACAAGATTATCACAAAAATCTGTGTTTAATTAAGAAATCTGTACTGAGTTTCTGTAACTCATATCTTTTCTAGTATAAATAGGTGGTGACAAAGTGTGGATCGTATTAGTGTAACATCACTTTAATTGATTTTGTTACAGAAACTCAGATTTATTGTGGCGATTTATAACTTTTTAATGTAGAAAAATTGCATAAGAAGACCACCAAGAGTTATCAATTAAGAAAATACAGCCACCATTGTGGATAAATACAATTTTTGCTTTAATTTTCAGTAATATCTTCATTTATTAGGAGTGTTCAATATCTCAAAATTTTTACATATTTTTACGAATAGGTACGAATTTATGTTCAATAACCCAAAAAATTCACAAAAGAGAGCCAAATTGAGAGAGTAAGACCTCGAGAGAGTTGATAAACGCTGCAAGTAAAATGTTCACTTGCAACTACTAGCAGCTTTAAAAAAAATAGAAGTGTCCAAAATATATGATCACAAAAATTTCAATTGGAAATATACAAACATTTTAAACGCAAATTTCTAATTGTGTACTAAATAAGTTAGCGCAAAAATGAATCTTGATGATGTTGTGGAATAGCCAAAGTAGAATTTTGTTTTCCTAATTCAGTTATTTCCATTCATTTCCAATTTCAAAAATTTCAATTACAGAAAATCAAATTGTCAAAACAGCTTATCAGCTGTTTTCTTGCGACTGTTTACGATTTTGTGTTCAATTACTTTGGTTGATAATTTTCTCTTTTTCTCGTTTTTACTCTTAATTTGACATTGACGCTCTTTTTGCAAGTACTTGCAAGTAAAGTTGTTGAACAAAGCTATTATCTTGTTATTAATTTATATATATATATATATATATATATATATATATATATATTTACATTTTGTTTGGGATTTAAAAAAAAATTATAAACGTTTTCTTTCCTTTCTTTTTAAAAATTAAAGTAATAATAAATGGTTCGTTTAAGTAGACATACTATTTTTTCCATGTGAACACATATATGTATATTCGATAACATTTTACAATCTTGTTGAGTTAGTTGTATAATGCTGTGAAAATTACTATTTAAATATTTAATAACTAAAAATGGTCAACTGGCAACCCTTCTACCTTGCAACCATGCGAGCGATCAGCTGACACGTTTTTACGTAAAAAATCAAAATGATTTTGATTTCTGCGGTACGGGCGTCTGCGTCGTACGTCGTTGAATAATCGGTTACATACAAATCCCATTAAATAGGTTGAATCAGCTGACACGGTACACGGGTTTACGTTCTCGACTAACTGGACTATTAGCCGGCATCAACAACGATGCCAAGGTACCCGGGTACCCGGGCATTACCCGCCTGCCCGGGTAGTAAATGGGCCGGGTACTCGGGTAACCGGACAATAACCGGGAACCCGGGCCATACCCGAAATACCCGGGTACCCGGACATTACCCGGCAGCCAGGGCCGCACGCAAGAAAACGTTTAGATACGCATACGCACACGCATCCGTATACGGTGCATTAGAGTTGGTCTATAAAAAGGCAATACGCCGCTCCCCCTCCGCGATGTACTACCTAACGGTTGTTCCAAGGAAGGAGGGAAACGGGGCGGGGGTGGGTTTTTAGTGCGGTGAGTCGAAAGGCAAGTCCCACACTTTTCGGCTTTCTATGCTTTGTGCCACCTCTTCAAAAAAAAAAAAAATATCGCTGTTTAAGAATTTGCATCATACCGAATAACCATAGATAACTAAATACGAAACTCTTTGTTTCGTGAGAGCGCTGAAAATGCGCATTTTTTATAACATTTTCCATTGATGCCACTGCATAAAAAAGTGAATGTGGGTATTTTAAAATAAAATTTGGGGGTATTTCGTTATTTCTTGGAAATGAATAATATTACGTAATTTTTGCTGCAAAATATGACAGTGACTTCGCAATTTTACTTTAGATTTGCTCTAAAAATAATCTTGAGTATTTAAGATCATGTAAAATGGTTTATATGTTATTAAACCAGTTAATAAAATGCACGCAAGTATTTCATTAAAATTTTGTTTCCAGGCTAAAAAGGAAAATGATATTAGGGGTATTCGCTATCCATAGCATAACCCTAGCACGTAGCACGGATTGCAAAGTTTTACAACGCACAACAACAAAATACACGCGCACAAAAATATGCTAGACCTCAAAAATATGCTACAGCAAAACCTATGTATATTTATTTGCTATGAAGTGTAGGAAATTAATTGCGACCCTGCGTCAGCTGACATTCGCCAATTGCTAATTTCAATTTCAATTTGATCATTCGAATTTTGCTTAAAATGTTATTTTTTATGTGTATTTATTAAATTTACTAAAATAAAATGATTTATTTATTAAAAAGTGAGTGATGAACGCGTCCCTTTGGCTAAAAAGAAAAGCTGCTTCTTAAAATTTCCTACGACTGTGCAATGGGGTGCTCTCGATGTGTAGCATATTTTGGTCTAGGATATTTGCAATCCGTGCTATCTTGCTATCTTGCTAGGGATAGCGAATACCCCTATTGTGTTTTCATTGAGAAATCAATTAATATAGTATTAATTTTAATGCAAATATTTTATATTTATAGTATATCCTACTTCCCATATCTAGATATTTGTTACATATTCTTCATTAAAAAAGGTAAATATGCAAATAATTCCATTCTCACCCCTTTTCAAACTTTATTATACATTTTTAATTCACTTCTCGATTAATATAATAAGTAATAAAGTCATTTCATGAAATGATGGCAAATATCAAAAATCCCTCATTTGTTTATTATTTATGGTGGATTTGATCTGGTTTGTGGTATCAGCTGATTTTTCTGTCAGCTGTTTTCCCTGATTCGTCAGTGTTTGAAAGTGAAAAGACAGTTCAGGCCCCGTGAGAGCAGATAAATTTGAGAGTCTCGCATCTAGTTATCTTTGCCGAATAACCATGGGTAATGGCGCAATTTTTTTGGCGCTGATACAATAACACCAGCACCAACCGTGGCGCCGCGCACGGTTCTGGCGCAATAACACCTTTAGCGCAATTGTCATGGAATAATCGATAAATAATATTTTTTCGCTTGTTACTGTTTACCATCCCCATTTTATTTTAGCCATGGGTAATGGCGCAATTTTTTTTTTGGCGCTGATACAATAACACCAGCACCAACCGTGGCGCCGCGCACGGTTCTGGCGCAATAACACCTTTAACGCAATTGCCATGGAATAATCGATAAATAACACTTGTTCGCTTCTTACTGTCTACTATACCCATTTTATTTCTTTTGGCGCAATTCTGCTTACATACACGCTGTCAGAATAATTGTGCCACAATTAAATTTAATTTTAAAAATAATTTGCGTCTATTTGTGAAAATATGCTGGCATCTCGTCTTTCGGCATCTTCATTATGAAATACGAGTGTCGGCTCCACCCTATTAAAAAGAAAGATTCCGGTTCCGGGCGCATTATATCGAAATTTCCCCTTACCATTTACCATGCGTAACAAAAATATACTATATGCTAATAAATATTTTATTTAATTTATTTTGTATTATATTTTTTTATCCTATTCACAGATAATGTCAATTTTGTCTTCTTTATTTGTGAAAGTAAAATATCAATGCCCTTTCGTATTAGCGATGGTTCGGTATTGGCATACATAATTGTGACGGTGTCATATACGCTGTGCTGTTATTGGCTTTGTGGTGGTGCCATTTTACACTAGCGCTATATTGGTGCTGGTGTTAGCGCACGAAATTGAGTCAGTGTTATATTGCAATAGCGCATCATTGTGTTGGCGCTACATTTTGTTGGCGCTATACTGAGTTGGCGCTACATTGAGTTGGCGCTACATTGTGTTGGCGCTATATGGAGTTGGCGAATTTTCCAAATCGGTGTTAGCGCAATAACACCAGGATTGGCGCCAGCGCAATTGCGCGGCGCAGCGCAGTGTTACCCATGCCTATTTTATTTCTTTTGGCGCAATTCTGCTTACATATACGAAGGCACAATTAATTTTAATTTTCATAATCATTTGGAAACATATTCCGTATATTTGTGAAAATATGCTGGAAATTAGAGTCACTTAGATCACTATCAAGCATACATAATTGTGACGGTGTCATACGTATACATATACTATGGTGCAGTTATTGGCGTTGTGGTTACGCCATTTTACACTAGCGCTATATTGGAGCCGGTGCTGGTGTTAGCGAACGAAATTGAGTTGGTTTCATAATGCAATATTGGGTTGGCGCTATATTGAGTTGGCGCATTTTCCAAATCGGAGTTAGCGCAATAACGCCAGGGTTGGCGTTAGCGCAATTGAGCGGCGCAGCGCAGTGTTACCCATGCCCATCATGCCTAATACCGAATTTTTCTGTTACAACAGAAAATGAATTTAAATTTATGCTGCTATTTTTCCATTTGAACGAAAAATTCACAGTGGCAACATCTCCACATTGAACAAGAAATTTCGCACGGCGTCCATTTTGCTTGTTTTGGCTTAAAAAATAAATAAAAAGAACATTAAGTGCATATATACAGTTCGCGAGTATCATCGCCAATTTTACACAATTTTTTTTTTTTACTTTTTACGCGCGTACACCGCATGGAGCCAAATGATTTTGTTATACCATGAAGTGCCCACGCATATGAAAAAAGGGTTGTTACACAAAATAATGGTAGACAAAAGGTAACAGAATTTTTTCTTGTGAAGTTTCGGCGTTAAATGTGGTGCAGACATGTTAAGAGATTTATAAAATTTGTTGAAATTTAAAATGACTGTTATCTACGAAAGGTGATTAAAGGTGTTTGTTTATTTTTTGTAAGCAAAAAGCTTGGATATCATTTTGAGACTCCCGGGCCCTCTAAAGCCCGGGCCCGGGGTAATTGACCCCCTCATCCCCGCCCCTATCTCGTCGGGCCTGGCATTTTTGTTCACAATCGAAAACGCTATAATTTTGATACTAAATTCTTTTTGTGTTATTGTGTCAGGATGAATGGAAATTCAAATGTTGATTTGATACCATATTGGATCGTATTAATAAAAATATAGCAAATTCTTTTACTCAAGATTTTGGAAATTTGACATTAATTTATATGAACCAAATTTTAAAATGTGAGTAAAAGGTCTTAAGTCTGAAGCAAAAGCAAATGCTTGGCTTTTATTAATATAACCCATTGTTGGTTAATTTTATTGCATATGTATTCGCAATTATAACTTCAGTGGCTCGTTTATAATAGTTTATTCGTTGAGAAAATTTTACAGAATTATAATTCTAACAAATTTTAAGGTTTTTGGGCAATACCATTTTCACCGATAACTCAGTTATCGATAAATTTATCGAAATATATCGAAGTCCAAATGAAACCTGGGGCCTTCCCCTTTCGTTTGATACCGATATTGTAGGCCAAGTTTAAGGTTTTTGGGCAATCACATTTTCACCGATAACTCAGTTATCGATAAATCTATCGAAATATATCGAAATTCAAATGAAACTTGTGGCCTTCTCCTTTCGTTTAATACCCATATTGTAGGGAAAGTTTAAGGGTTTTGGGCAATCACAATTTGACCGATAAATCATTTATCGATAAATTTATCGAAATATATCGAAGTCCAAATGAAACCTGGGGTCATCCCCTTTCGTTTGATACCCATATTGTAGGGTACTATTAAGGTTTTTGGGCAACCACATTTTCACCGATAACTCAGTTATCGATATATTTATCGAAATATATCGAAGTCCAAATAAAACCTAGGGCCATCCCCTTTTGTTTGATACCCATATTGTAGGATAATATTAAGGTTTTTGGGCTATTACATTTTCACCGATAACTCAGTTATCGATAAATTTATCGAAATATATCGAAGTCCAAATGAAACCTGGGACTATCCCCTTTCGTTTGATACCCATATTCCCTGCTAGAACTCTAAGCAGTTTCTAACAACTTAAATAAGCATTTCGATTAATGCCGATAGTCATCAGATATGTACTCATTTTTCTTCTAGCCGTGAAGCTGCCTTTGCCACAATTTTGTTTGCCTGTGTGGATTTTATGACGGAAAATATCAATTGTTCACTACCCACTGGCCCGCTATCCGTTGACCCGTTCAAAAATGGTAAAAAGGTATAATTTTGAAATAAAAATTGCTTTTATTTATCGTAAATTACTCGTTACTTTCCTTTTCATTGCCTAATTTCTCATTTATTATAAAAATACGCTATCCGTTTACTATGTAGCAGGGATATGAAATAACTATTATTTCATTAAAACATTTAAACTTTTCAAATATAACATCATTTATGCAACTTTTTTATTTTATCCTGTTACGCTCCGAAAAAAATAAAAGTTATAACTGGATAATATCGATTTAAGTTTATTTGAAACTAAAATAAACGCATTAAAAATGGTTACATGTGAATTAATAACATATAGAGAAATGATAATTATTTTCAATAAATGAGCTAAACAATTATCTAATAACTCATATTTCGCTTAAGTAAACTTAAGCGGTTTTTCCTATAAACAAAGATATATTCCATTACATTTTACACTCGCATTGATTTCGTTTAATAATACAATGAAAAATACCGTTCAAATGTTTTAGTGGCTAAAAAAGTTCGTTCGGCAACACCGCGTTGAGCAAAAGCAATCAGCTGACACGTTATGGGAAAAATCAAAACTCGTTTGATTTCTTCGATACGGGCGGCTATGGGCGTTTATGTCAGCGTCGGTGAGATTTCGTTTACATGCAACTCCCATAAGATAGATCGTGTCAGCTGACACGGGTATGTGCGGGCGTTGATGACTGTTGGAAGCATAAACTCAATTCTGTCAAAAAAATTTCATTATGTCGTTTCGTTTGCCTTCCAGGTGAGATTTAAGAAAGAGTGCCTCCAGGCACTCTTGTCGGTTAGAGCCAAAAAATTGACACAGGTAAAATTTGTATTAAGGAACATTTATTTATTTTATTGTGCAAAGCGCAAGGAACAATGGAGTCGAAAACATACATATATATATGTATCAATTAATTTTGTGATATTTCATAAATCAATTTTTTGCGGCGGAGCAGCATAAATGCAAGTTACATGTCATGCAAATGCATTGTGTTTTGGAGGTTTTGTAAAATTTGCACCAATTTTTACCAATTCTGCAGATCAACGCTTTTTGGCCAATGCTCAGATGAGCAGGTAAAGATTTATTTTGTGTAGCAGTATAGTGTTGGTCAGCTGGTGGGATTGAATGGAAAGGTTCGTTGGGAATGTTGAACAAATTACAAATGCAAAACAACGGGTCATAACCTGGCTGGCCTTGGAATGACAGGAATCTTTTTATAGTTTCAAACGGTTTCAATGGCATTGATTTTCGAATGGGTCCGAATGCGTTGTAGCCCCAATAGCTTTCCAAACTCGGATCGCGATAAATTGAAATGTTTAAATGACATCCAGTGCATTGCAAGATATCATCAGAACTCACATTGAATTCTTATGTCTCAGCACAGAGCATAGAGGTTCGTCTCTTGTACAATCATGTCAATTATTTTGTTACAGGAAAAATATAGAAATAGTTCCAAAGGAGTTTTGTGTGCTTTTATGGGGTCAGATAATAGTGTGGAGCCACGAAATGCCACCTTATTTGCATGTAGTTTGAAGTTTGTCTTCCGTCAGATCTCTTTGGTGAATTATGTAGAATCTTTGTTCATCGAATCAATGCCTGTAATATAAAGTTCGAACGAGTATTATTTGCATAAAAAAATAAAATGTTCAAAGGCATGTACTTACTTCCAGTAAAATCACCATTGTTTGGTACAACTGCTGGACTGGTAGCTTCAGCTCTTGGTAACAGCGAATCAGCTCTTTTTTTGGATTGACGTTGAAGTCAATGTCTAGTAGGTCGTTGCAATCACATCGGGTGATTAAATGTTTTCTTCATCGGCCTTAGCAGTATCGTTTACTACCGAAGTTGTTAATGAAAAATTAGCTGCCTCGTTGATTAACTTCTCACTTGAATCCAAGTTCCTAACGTATTGGGATATCAAAATGTTCATCCTCTGGACTCTTTTACTCTGGACTTATTTCCTTCTGGATCGAAGTCCGAATCAACAGAATTATTTTCACTCCTTCATCTTCATGACTAGTATCCAACAATGCCATGAACTCGAGAATTCCTTTGTCCGTTAACTTCGATAGTTTCACAAGCGACATCAGACACATTTGTTCGAATACTACTTACTTGTGCTTACACCTTACGGAAAATAGGTGAATAATTTATAGGATACATGTTGAAGCCGAATAATAACACTTCAGATGGAAGGCAATATAAATATGCAAAGTGTATAAAAGTTCACGCAAACCGATAAGAGTGCCCTGAGGCACACTAAGTTTTTCCGTTACAGCACCGAAAATCCTATCACTTTTAATACTTCCCATATAAAATCGTAGAGTTTATAAACATAACATTAAGAAAAAAAATTATGGAGCCTTAGAGACTTCTCCAAATTAAAAATTTTTGGGGTCGAAATTCAGATTTTTTTTATATAAAAATACGACCTTTCTCTGCACTTGCTTAAACCAAACTGATTGTAAAAGAGGAACCTTTAATCGGATACTATTTTAGTTCGAGAAAAAAATGTCAGTAGAAATATGGTGAAGGGAGCTAAATTCATTTTCGAAGGAATAAATTACATTTTCATGTAAAAAATTGGATTTTTGTGAAGCTTGCCCTGAGGCACTCTTACCGGTTAGAGGGATATATTCATAATATCAGAACTTCTTTACAAAACGCAAAACAACCAAAAAGACAAGACACTAGCTTATCGCATTACACATGTCGCCTTCACGGCACAAGCGAACGACAGCAAGAGGTGTTATGTGACATGGGCTAATGATCGCTGGCTTGGTTACAGACATAAGTACTTGGTTATTTATTAAGTGCTATGTGACGTGGGTCACCGATCGTCGGGAATTTGTTTTGATTGAAAAAAATCATTTTTGTTATTGACGACAAATTTATGACAAAGCATTTTAGAGAAAATGCAATAAATTAAAGTCAGCAATTTTTATTGAAGTATGTGTATGTGTATATCTTTTGTTATTTAGTTTGTAAGCCAAATTTTAGTATATAAGCAAGTACAAATTTTTAAATAAACTAGAATCTAAGCTGAGCCTTTAGCATTCTCATTTACTCGGAGCGCTTGTCGCTACAGTTCTAGGCGTGCTACGCTAATATAGCAAAACTTTTCCTTCTCCTGATTGAATACGACGATCCTTGGAATGGATTCGCTCATTCTATTCAGCTATATTGTACTTTTCTGAATCCTGACCAATCCTGACCAGGACTTTTGTGCATAGGAATCGGTAAAGATGTAATCCATCGTTTTCCTAATTTTTATATCACGATTACATTTTTACCCCACATGGCGATCCTGCCAAAATTTCGGAAGGACCACGATTACATTTTTTTGACCAAATCGCTATGTTACATACTACAAGCAACGATTTACACACTACAAGCGGTATACAATTTCTATTCTGATGAATACGTACGCCAAGCGGTATATAATTAGAGCGTAATAATAAACAATTTGCATACATACATGTAAGAAGTAGAAGCAGCAGCGCTGAACGTCATTGAACAATACTTAGTTGGGGAAAAAACACACTAATTTACGAGTATAGCAACAACAAAAAGTAGAACTGCACAGATGGGGAAACAACAGTCTAAAAACGAGAACATCGTCGTGGAAAATATGAATAATGCCCAGGCGCAGAATATACATTAATTTATGTTATCTTATTTGCATTAATAATTCTTATAATTTTTAAGATTAATGAATATTATAAAAGATATGTTAAAAAGCAAATTAGAAAGAGTACTGATATACTGAATAAAGTTTAAATAATAATTTTTTATTTTTTAATACATTCCTCATGACTATTACCAAACTAGTTGCGATTTTAAGAAATTTAAAAAAATCTCCAAATAGGACATATTCGGAAGAATTCATAAACAAAACTTTACGGGAAATTGCCCAAATAGAACTACAGGTGAGACATTTGAATTCACCAGAAGATTTAATTCAATTCTCACTTATCGCAAATAATATAAAAAAATACTTAAAACCAAATACAGCTATGGCATCTTTCGATATATCTACGGCCGCAAAGATCATTCCCGAATTTGATGGGAATAAAACAAAACTTACAAATTTTTTAGGTATGATAGAATTCTATGCATCCACATTAACAGCTAATGCACAAGTTACCTTAGTAAAATTTGTATTAGCCACAAAATTATCAGATACAGTCAAAAACAGAATACTGGTAGATACAAAACCAGAAAATATCACACAACTCAAAGATATCCTATCTAAAAATTTTAAACAATTAAAAAACCAGAGTCATATTCACTCTGAATTAGCTAAAGCATTTCAAGGCAATTTTAGTGTTGAGAAATACGCCTCAAGGATAGAAAACTTGATAGCTCAATTAAACGAAATGCAAATAGCAGATAATAGCGAGACTAATAGATCAATTGTAGTTAAACTCAATGACCAACTAGGCTTAAACTCCTTTAAAAATGGATTAAATAATCCAATAAAAACCTCAGTAATAACTGCAAAACCTAATTCTTTTAAAGATGCGGTAAATCTAGCCATTGAGCTACAAAAAAGTTTAGCACCAATGAGATACAACAGGGACACGCACGACTCAAATAACATGAGCGGCAACCGACAAAATAACTGGAATCGCCAAAATAATAATGGCAACAAACACAATTGTAATCACTTAAATAACAGTAAGGGTGAAAATAATAGTTGGAACCGTCGAAAAGGAACCCAACAATATAATAATAAAAATAATTCGTCATATAATAATAATAGCAATCGTAATAATAATAATAATAATAATTCGTCATATAATAACCATCGTAGTAACTATTCTAATACTCAAAAGAATAATTCCAACAATGAGCAGAAAAACCAGGGAAACTAAAAACCCCCGGATTCTTAAATCCTGTAGCACTAATGAAAGAAATTCTAACTTCATTAAAATAAAAATAAATGATAGCATTGTTACGCTACTTGTTGACTCCGGGGCAGACCTTTCAATACTAAAAGAAAATGCTGTCAATAAAAATAAAATTCATTTCAGCAAAACACAAACATTCTCAGGTGTAACTAATACCAATTTTGAAAGTTTAGGATCCATTAACGCTCAACTAAAGCTACAAGACCAAATTCTATATCACACATTCCATCTAATAAGGAAGAATTTAAATTTAAAAACCGATGGTATTCTAGGTCGAGATTTTCTTTTAACACATAGGTGCAAAATAGATTTTGAGACATTGACCTTAGAGATAAATACACCAGAAGACAAAACGGTATTACCACTATATACTAGTATAGAATCTGAAAATAAACAAGCAAAAATGCTCCAAGTTTTGAATAACAGATTTGATGACATAAAATACAAACTCAAAATCGGCAATACCGATAAAGACACGAAGAATAACATCCTTCAAATATGCGAAGAATTTCAAAAAGTTTTTCATCATGAACAGGAGAAATTGTCTACAACCAACTTCTACGTACAGACCATTTCAACAATTAACGATACACCAGTCTACATAAGAAATTATAGAATCCCAAAAATTCAACAAGACGAGATAGACAAGCAAGTCATAGAATTACTAAAAAACGATATAATTAAACCATCAATTAGTCCATATAATTCACCTATTTTATTGGTACCAAAGGAAAAAGGTAGCAAAGACCAGTGGCGACTAGTAGTAGACTTTAGAACACTAAATAAAAAAATAGTAGATGACAAATTTCCTATCACTAGGATAGAAGACGTATTAGACAAATTATCAAAGGCAAGATTTTTCTCAACTCTTGACATGACAAGCTCTTTTCATCAGATCCTTCTACATAAAAATTGTCGTCAACTAACGGCATTTTCAACCAAATCAGGTCATTACCAATTTAAAAGGTTACCATTTGGACTAAAAATATCGACAAACAGTTTTCAAAGAATGCTTACATTAGCTTTAAATGGCTTAGAAGATGCAGCCTTCATATATGTAGATGATATAATTATATTTGGATCAGATTTAGAAACCCATAATAAAAACTTAACCAAAGTTTTTGAACGTCTTAAAGAATACAACCTAAAACTAAACGCTGAAAAGTGTAACTTTCTTAAAACAGAAGTAGTATATCTTGGTCACTTAATAACTTCTGAAGGGTTAAAAACAGATCCAGCAAGACACCAGGTGATAAGAAACTACCAACACCTAAAAATGCAGACGAAACGCGTAGGTTTGTAGCATTTTGCAACTATTACAGACGCTTCATCGAGAATTTCGCACAAATTGCCAGACCTTTGAACGCATTACTGAAGTGTGGCCAAGAATTAATTTTATTCAAATAAAATCAGCTCTATTTATACAAATTTGTTTTACATTGTTTTCTTATTTACTACTTATTTACTAACGTTCTTACATGCTAAACATATGGACATACATAAAACATACGTACATATATATTGCATGAAACATATGTATCTACATATTGCATTGAACATACATACACACATGTTGCACTAATGTTCTAAACGTTTGTACATATGTAGCGTTCTCACGCTTGGACATATGAGCGCGGTTTCAGATAACGCACACGCTGGGAACGTAAATATATTTGTGTCATAAAAATATGAAGTGCATTGTGGGTAAATGGTTTAGAACAGACCTGTCCAACATACGGCCCCCGGGCCACCATCCGGCCCGCATAGGCCCTTCATCCGGCCCGCCATCTCTTAGAGTCTTTGGGCATCCCAGTTGTATAGGTTTGCTTCTATATGTTTACATGTGTGTGTGTCAACTAAAAAACTTACTCTATTGCAGGTGAAACAGTGCTCCCTGTAGTAAATAAAATAAGTAGTTGATAAAAAAAGAGTACCTATAAAGTACTGTACTTTGCAAGTGCCTACAAATTGATTTAAATCTCATGAGTATATCAAGAAAAACGCGTAGGTACATGTACAAAAAGAAAACAAAAGAAGCGTGCCATATGGCACGAACTGATTCAAATAGCGCAACAACAAATTCATGAGAAATATTTTCGTCACAAACATCAGCACGAGCTAATGGGAAAGCCTGTGTATTTGTTTTTTCGCATTTTCGCTCCAGCAAATTTTGTGGCAAAAATAGCAACAACATTCATCATTTTTTCTTATGATCCGTTAACCAAGAATTAATAGGAAATCCTATGCAAAAAAAGGAAAATTTGGGAGCGATAAAAAAAAAATTGTTTTTGTTCTCACACCACAAATTTTTTTGGAAAGCCTGCATTTGTTTTTGTACAAATTAATATACATAATATTAATTACATACAAAACAGTTTTAAGACAACGATCGGAGCGAAAGAAAGTGAATTTGAGCAGTGTTTTGCGTTAAATTAGTTTGTGAATTAGTTGTGTTTTTAATAAAGACACCTCTGTTTTTCTAGCCTTTGGCACTACATATATTATTTCGTGAATTATTGCATTGAAATATTAACACGTTGGCTGCCAGTGTATCACCGGTGATCACAACAAAAAACCACTCACAGGTGCCAGGAACAAAATTACTTTTGCTTTTTTGTATTATAACGGGATTTTTTACCTAGAGTAAAAGCCATGCTGGCGACGCATCTGAACATGCTTTTAAGCTGTGATGACCCCGCGAACATCTGATTTTTTATTTTAAAATGTTGTTTAAATTTTAAGCGCCTAGGCGTGTATCACCGGTGATACACTGGCACCTGGGGGTGGTTTTCTGATGTGATCACCGGTGATACACTGGCAGCCAACGTGTTAAAAGGGTAAGCAAATAATGCAATTCTCCAAAAATGTAATTATTTTAGTTATGATGTTTTTCTTTAGTTATTATTTATGAGTTGCGCTACAATTAAAATTTTTCAGATTAATATGTCATCATCAGAAAAGAGACGTAAAGTTGATGCGGAATGTCGAATGTTTAAAAATAGTTGGACGGAAGCCTTTTTTGTCATAGAACAAAATGAAACTATACTGTGCCTCATATGTCACGAAAAAATATCAGTTTGCAAGGAATACAATATAAAGTGCCATTATTCTACAAAACACGCTTCTAAATATGATGAGTACAAAGGTCAAATTCGAATTGATCGCGTAAATTCGTTAAAAAAAAATATGACCAGTCAACAAACGATGTTCAAAATACCGAAAGAAAATTCCGAAACTGTTACAAAAATTAGTTTCATGATAGCAGAAGTCATTGCCAAGCGAAGCAAACCTCTATCAGACGGAGAGTTCGTCAAGGAATGCTTGGAGATATTCGCTTCAGTAGCCTGTCCGGAGCAGAAAAAAATAATAAAAAATATAAGTTTGTCACATCAAACCATAGCAAGAAGAATTGATTTCATGGCCAACGATATTGAGTCGTCTTTAAAAACGCAATTGCAGAAATGTGTTTTCTATAGTTTAGCGCTCGACGAAAGTACTGATATGTCAGATACAGCCCAATTGGCAGTTTTCGTGAGAGGAGTATCCGAAGACTATACCGTTATCGAGGAATTGTTAGATTTGCGTTCAATGAAAGATACAACCACTGGACAAGACATCTACGAAGAAGTTAAAAGTTGTATAGAAAAATATGAACTTCAAACAGAAAATCTTTGCGGCTTAACAACAGATGGTGCGCCTGCAATGACAGGGAAGAGAAACGGCTTTGTGGCTTTGATGCGTAATAGCATCACACATACAATCATACAGCATCATTGTATTATTCACCAAGAACAACTATGTGCAAAAGTTCTAGACCTGAAACACGTGATGGATAAAGTAGTGCAGACAGTTAATTTTATACGCGCAAGAGGGCTTAACCACAGACAGTTCCAGGCTTTTCTGGCTGATGTCGGTTCAGATCACGAAGACATTGTATACTTCAGTCGCGTTCGCTGGCTCAGCAGAGCAGCTACACTAAAACGATTCTATTCCCTGCTGGACGACTTAAAGATTTTTCTTGACAACAAAGACCAAGAAATTACTTTCCTTACTGATGAGCAGTGGTTGGCTGATCTGGCTTTCCTGGTTGATATAACTAAATATCTTTCTGATCTTAACTTGAAACTGCAAGGGAAAGACCAACTATGCACACAGTTATACGAACACGTTCTAGCTTTCACAAAAAAGCTTTTATTGTTGGAAAAGCAGCTGGAACAAAAGCAGTTGATTCATTGGGAGACCTTATCTACAAGAAAGCAAGATACCTTGGATTTTGACAAGTACGTGTTGATGTTACAAAGATTAAGGAACGAGTTTGACGACAGATTCGCAGACTTCAAATCACAAACTCCCTGCATGAAAGTGTTTCAAAATCCATTTGATATTGAAATTGAAGGCGCTGCGCTGAATTTACAGCTGGAGTTAATAGAATTGCAAAGCAGCTCTCATCTAAAAACAGCATATAATAATTGTCTTCGAAACTTAATTGAATTTTACAAAAAGTATATTACACCCAGTCAATACCCAAACCTTACTAAGCTGGCTATTCAACAAATTTCTTTATTTGGTAGTACATATGTTCGCGAGCAGCTGTTTTCTCGCATGAAATTTAACAAATCAAAAACCAGATCATCTTTATTAGATAGCCATCTTAAAGGCATTTTGCGTATAGCCACTTCTAAAACTCCAGCTGACATAGATGCGCTGTGCAAACAGAAATAATATAAAAATAGGTAAAAAAACTTTTTAAGTTAAACGGTTTTATGTTATACATACATTGCAATGTTTAAGATAAATGTACTAAAAACCAAAAAATAATAAAATAGATACAGTCGTGGGAAATATAAACATTTGCATAGACTAGACTAAAATAAAACCGTGGGGCACGTCAATTGTCTACAATCGTTGATTAAAATGTTTGTTTTGTAATGTTACACTATAATTAGGCAGTTGTTCAACCGACAACGATGGACGTGTGATAAGTAGGGCTAGAATGTGGAAAAAAGCTAGCAAGCTCGATTATAAGCGAGTTTTAGGGTTTCATAGTGGTGAGCGAGTAGTACTTTTATCATATGTTTTGTCGATTAAAGACAAACTACGAGCAGTGAAACGATTCCTCGTGTGAATGTCCAACGATAAACTAGTTGAAACATCTCTTTTATTAACATGAAGTGTATAACTATTGGAATTTCCATGAGCAAGAAAATAGTAAGTATTTTCCTCACCGTCTGCGGGCCAACTGCCTAACGACGAATTAAACGATTCTTCTATCGCACATTAAGTCGATAATTTGTAGACAATTGACGTGCCCCCCGGTTTTATTTTAGTCTAGTCTATGCAAATGTTTATAATTCCCACGACTGTATCTATTTTATTATTTTTTGGTTTTTAGTACATTTATCTTAAACATTGCAATGTATGTATAACATAAAACCGTTTAACTTAAAAAGTTTTTTTACCTATTTTTATTTTCTAGTTTTTAGTTTTTATTTCGCATTCTGTTTAATTCATTTAGTGCTTCATTATTGCAAGGTTTCTTGCCCGTTAGTTTATTGCAGTCCAACGCCTCTATAGCGACCCACGCGCCACCTATCGGAAGTTTTTTTTAGGAAAATATTTCCTTTCAAGGTAGTAATACATGTTCCGAATTTCAGCCAAATCGGACCATAAATGCGATTTTTGTAAATATAGCGACCCACGCGCCACCTAGCGGAATTTTTTTTTTAAGAAAATATTTCTTTTCAAGGTAGTAATACATGTTCCGAATTTCAGCCAAATCGGACCATAAATGCGATTTTTGTAAATATAGCGACCCACGCGCCACCTAGCGGAATTTTTTTTTTTTCAGAAAATATTTCTTTTCAAGGTAGTAATACATGTTCCGAATTTCAGCCAAATCGGACCATAAATGCGATTTTTGTAAATATAGCGACCCACGCGCCACCTAGCGGAATTTTTTTTTTCATAATATTACATTGTCATCGGGGTTATACATGCGTGCAAAATTTCAGATTAATCGGTTGACAGGAAGAGGGTGAAATTTGAATTACTAAATTTGACCCAAGAATAAAGAATAAATAATAAAACAAACGGGGTGAGCTAAATAAAACCGTTTAAAAATGTCAGACATCTCATTAATTAGATTTTAAGAATAAGAATATCTTTATGTGATGTTGCTTTTTATAAATAATTAAATATACCAAAACTGAAGGTCATTTTATTTTTTTTTTGGCCCGCTACGGTTATGGAAATGCTAAACCTGGCCCTTCACAAAATTATGTTGGACGGGCCTGGTTTAGAACAAATTCAAGACGTATGTATGTATGTTACACCACCGGCTTTTAAAGAATATCATTACACTGTGTGTGATGGTATTCTATTTAAATGGCAAATCTCAAGTGGTTTTGTAGTTTTTTATTTTGTTCGTCTCACTTGTGCGGTCTATGTGTGTCAAAATAAGGTACTTAAGTTTATGATTTATATTTCCTATTCTTTTTGTTCTTTGGTGTAGATGATTTCTTATGTTACAAAGATTTTTGTTTATTTCATTTTCAAATGGGCTATTAATATTTATTCATTCCAGATTTTTTTTTGTTTGTTTTTATTGTAGTCTCTTTTGTATACAATAAGAAAATAAAAGTGATTTTATTCTACGAGTTTAAGCCTATTCTTATGTACTATGATTTTCTTATTTTTATTGCTTATTGGATAATTTAGGTTTTCTACTTCATATGGTATTAATGTACAGTTATGGTTCTTATCTATATTTTCTACCTTATAGGGCCCTTTATATCTATTGTCTAACTTATGGCCTGCTTCATTTTTGATTAATACTAAATCTCCTATATTTATCTCCTTATATTGTATTTTCCTATCATAACTAACTTTTTGTTTTTCCTTAGCTTCTTTTACTAATTTATAAGCTCTATCTTGTGCTATTTGTAACCTATATTTAATTTCTTTGTCGTAAGCCTCATAATTATAACCTGGGCTAATTGTACTTTCTTGTAAAAATTCATACGTCAGGGGTATCTTTCCAAAGACTAACTCGAATGGGCAGTAACCGTGAACTGTGGATGGTGTTGTATTGTAACAGTATGCAAAATATTTGATATACTTATCCCAATCATCTTTGTTAGTGGAAATATAAGAACGGATGTATTCATTAAAAGTTCTATGGCTACGCTCAACAGTGCCCAAAGTTTGATGGTGATATGGGGTTGATGTTTTGTGTTCAATTTTTAAAAGTTTACACAATTCTTCAAATATGTTGTTTTTGTATTCAGTTCCCATATCTGTTATGATTGTTTTCATACAACCGTAAATCAAAATAAAGTTTTCAAAGATTGCTTTGGCGACTGTTTTCGCGTGCTTGCTTGCAATTGGAATTGCGATCAGATACTTGGTAAGGTCACATACAATAGTGACTGCATATTCATTTCCATTTACCGATACCGGCAATGGTCCAATTGTATTAATCTGCACCGTATCAAACGCTTTTGTGGGCGTTTCGGTTATTATCATTGGTTCTTTCAAATTTTTATTTACTTTATTTTTATTACAATGAATACATTTTTTAATATATTTTCTTATATCGTTTTTCATTCCTTTCCAGTAATATTTTTGTGTTATTTTATTTGTCATGCGATTTATTCCTGGGTGGCCACCAAAAACAGGGTCGTCATGATATTTCTGCAGAATTTCTTTAATTTTTTCATTATTTGTCACATGCATAACTTCTGGAGTTAATGCTATAATTAAATTTTTGAGAACTTTGGTACCAATTTCTTTAAATGTGTCTACTCGAGTATAATTATTCTTAAACAATTTGTCTCCTAAGGACAATTGTATTTTATTTATTTTCAAATTGCCTGCTTCTTTCATAAGCCTGGAAAAGAATTGATCTAAATCAATCTTCGCCTCAACAATTTCATTATTATTGATTTTTGAATTGCCGGTTTCTTTTGAAAACCTGGCAAAGGATTGACCTGAATCAATCTTCGCCTCAACAATTAAATTATCAACATTTATTTCGCTACAAATTTTCTTTCCCTTTTTGAATTGCAGTTTCGGGGGATTGAAAACGAGCTGGACTAGTCTCTTTACTTCACATGTATTTAGCGCTTCATATATTATTGGGTTCTCTTTGTGACTTATTTTTTCATTTTTACTACTGGAATCTTTATGGTTATAATTTCTATTAGTTTCCGATCTAGTCGTAACTTTTAGTATTTTACACGCTTCTTTTGATATTTGTTTTAGGTCTTTAATATCTATGCGTGATAATGCGACTGCTACATAGTTTTCTTTTCCTGCAATATACTCCACCTCAAAGTCATATTCCTCCAACTCCAATCGAACTCTAGTTAATTTTGATGAAGGGTTTTTCATCGAAAATAGGTATGTTAAGGGGCGATGGTCTGTTTTAATTAAAAATTTTCTGCCATAAACGTATGGTCTAAAATAAGTTATTGCCCAATGTATTGCCGCCAACTCCTTTTCAATTGTTGCTTTATTGCTTTCACCTTTTGTGAATGCTCTTGACGCATAGGCAATTGGTAGTTGTTTGCCTTCATATTCTTGACTAAGAACTGCGCCGCAGGCAAATCCACTGGCATCTGTTGTTATACAAAATTCTTTATCGAAATCTGGGTATTGTAAAATATTTGGGTGTATTAATGCCTCCCTCAAATAGTCAAAAGCTTTTTGGCATTCTTCTGTCCATTCGAAGGGGACATTCTTTTTACACAATCTCGTTAAAATTCTACACCTTTTTCAGTTTATATTCAGAAAGTTACAATTTATATTCAGAAAATTAAAATTGATATTCAGAAAATTACAATTCATATTCAGAATTTCCATTTCATATTCAGAAAGTTGAAATTCATATTCAGAATTTCCATTTCACATTCAGAAAATTAAAATTCATATTTAGAAAGTTACAGTTCATATTCAGAAATTTACAATTGATATTCAGAAAAATACAATTGATATTCAGAAATTCCATTTGATATTCAGAAAATTGCAGTTAATATTCAGAAAATTACAATTGATATTCAGAAAGTTCCAATTGATATTCAGAAAGTTAAAATTCATATTCGGATAGTTGCATTTCATATTCAGAATGTTCATTTCATATTCAGAAAGTTACAATTGATATTCAGAAAATTAAAATTCATATTCAGAAAATTAAAATTCATATTCAGAAAATTACAATTGATATTCAGAAAATTACAATTGATATTCAGAAAATTAAAATTGATATTCAGAAAATTACAATTGATATTCAGAAAATTTCACTGTACGAGTGTAAATTTTATATTGTACTAGCAGATACCCGTCCCGCTTCGCAGCGACGCAAAATTTATGTTATAATGAGGGTTTCCCTCTACATTTCCCTTTCTCTTTCTTTTTTTTCATTTAGTTTTACCTTTACCTTTCTCTTTCCCTTTCCTTTAATTTTACCTTTACCTTTATCTTTACATTACCGAGACCATCCATCACCATCTGGGCCCACTATTTGAGCCATTTCTGGGAAAGCTGTAGGTTGAAGCCCTGCTCAACGCCTTTGATTTGCTACCAATATCGCTCGGAGGTATTCAGGGGTCATTCCGGTTCATGCTTTGACCCATATCTTGGAGAGCAGCCTAGGTGTAACTATTTAAAGAGCTTTTTGTTGAAGTCCTCCTCAACAGCTTTCCTTTGCTACCAATATCGCTCGGAAATATTCAGAGGTCATCCGGGTCCACGTTTTGACCCATATCTCGGGACCCGGCCTAGGCATCGCAATGAAAATAAATCTATGTTGAAGGCATGCTCAGCACCTTTCATTTGATCCCAATATCGCTCGGAAGCATTCAGGGGTCATTCCGGTTCATGCTTTGACCCATATCTTGGAGAGCAGCTGGGTCACTCTGGGTCCACATTTGGGCCCATATTCCGGGAAGTTCCCACTTTTCCGAAAGTCTGTATACCCTATCACCAGCGCATATACCATATGACTCTACTGTGAAAATTTCACAAAGATCGGTTGATTCCTTTGGGAGTCCATAAATAACGCACACACACACACACATACACACACACACACATTCATTTTTATATAATAGATACATACATATGTGCTGCTCATGGCAATTCCCAAGCTCTGCGCAATATGCAGAGCTTCAATTGATGGTAAGTATTTGAAACTTGAGTAAGGTTTTTCAGAACCTTTTTTAACAATTCATTTTTTTTTTTCTTTTTTTTCCAGACACCGAAGATATTGAAAGGAGCAATTACAAGTCTTACTCCTTGATGGACAGGGAGCGCATTGTCAATGTCGCTAACAAAGGGGAGGATTGGCCAACCCTAGCCAAATCGCTGGGCATCGCCTACAAAACGGCCTACACTTGGGCTGTAAGTGGAAGACTGGAAAAACAAAGTGCCGGCGGTAAAAAGCCGCGAAAGCTCACAGCAGACCAGTTTTTCCAAAAGTCCGACATACATAAAGCCTACATTTATGTGAAGCTATACAATGCATCCAACATGTTAGATTTTCCTTGAATGCAAAGTATAAAAAAGTACCTGAACAACTTTCTGAATATCAATTTTAATTTTCTGAATATCAATTGTAATTTTCTGAATATCAATTGTAATTTTCTGAATATCAATTTTAATTTTCTGAATATCAATTTCAATTTTCTGAATATCAATTGTAATTTTCTGAATATCAATTTAAATTTTCTGAATATCAATTGTAACTTTCTGAATATGAAATGAAGCTTCTGAATATGAATTGTAACTTTCTGAATATGAAATGTAAATTTCTGAATATCAATTGCAACTTTCTGAATATGAAATGGAAATTCTGAATATGAACTGTAACTTTCTGAATATGAATTGTAATTTTCTGAATATTAATTGTAATTTTCTGAATATCAATTGTAATTTTCTGAATATCAATTTTAATTTTCTGAATATGAACTGCAACTTTCTGAATATGAAATGGAAATTCTGAATATGAATTGTAATTTTCTGAATATGAAATGGAAATTCTGAATATGAATTTTAATTTTCTGAATATCAATTGCAACTTTCTGAATATAAACTGAAAAAGGTGTAGAATGGGCTGCAAAATTTGGAACAAATCTTCGGTAATAGTTACAAAATGCGACAAATCGCTTAACTTCATCTGCGCTTTTTGGGATTGGGTAGTTTAGAACAATTTCAAATTTACTAGGATCAGATAAAATTCCTTTATTTGTGCATTTATGACCAAGATAAGTGATTTCTTGGTTAAAAAATAAACATTTATCCGGATGTAATTTTAAATTATATTTTCTGCAAGTAGAAAATACATCTCTCAAATTTGTAATCATATGTTTTTCTGAGCATCCCAATACTACCAAATCATCCATGTATAGAAACGCTTGTGATGGTTTAAGACCTGCAAATGCCAGAGTCATCATTCTTTGAAATGAGTTAGGCGCTACTTTCAGACCATATGGCAATCTTTTGAAACGGTACGTGCCATCATCCGCCGTAAACGAGGTGATGTCCCTAGAGTCTTTATGTAATTCAATTTGATGAAAGCCGGACATTAAGTCCAGGCATGAAAAATATTTAGCTCTGCCCAATTGATCCAGGATATCATCAATTCTTGGCAATGGAAATTTATCTGCGGTTAGTTTTTTATTTACCTGTCTATAATCAACGACTACATAGTCTCCATCTTTTATCATTTTTTCCGGGTAATGGTTTTTTGGGTACCAGGAGAATTGGGCTATTATATTCTGATATAGACGGCTCTATAATGTCGTCTTCAATTAATTTATTTACGTGTTTACTAATTTCATTTTTATGAGCTTGTGGAATTCTGTAGTTTTTGACATAAACAGGGTTATCATCTTTCATGTGTAATTTTTGCTTGTAAAAATTATTAGTGGTTATTGGTTCAGATTCTAATGAGAATATATCAATGAATTCTGAGCATAATGTATTAAGTGATTGACAGGCGAAAGGTGGGAAATTTTTATTTAATCTTTCTAATTTTTCTTTATTATTTTCTGCTGTTTCAGATTTAGTTTTTACGATTGTGTAATCATTTAAATTTTCTATATCGATTTTGAAATTTTGAATGGTTGCGTTTTTATCTGTTGTATTTACAACTCTAATAAAAGTTTCATGTGAATTTACTAATGTATTGGCGATAAAAATGCCTTCCGATAATGCGAGGTACTAATAGTTCAGATTTGTTACTTTTAATATGGATCTGTCGGATTACTTCCGATCTTGCAGGTATTGTTATAGTATTGATGGATGGTCTATTTGACATTTGTATTATAATGTTTTCTGGGTAATCATATGGCCGTAATATTAGGGTGTCCCCGTTTTTGTTGTAGTCTAAAATGCAATTGTATTTTTTAATAAAATCAAGTCCTAAAATTCCGTCGCAAGGAATTGGAAAATTATCTTCTACTAAGTGAAATTTGTGTCTGATTAGTAGGTAATCATCTTTTAAATCTGCTTTAACCGTTCCAAGAGTGCTTGTTATACCATGACCAACGCCCTTTAATTCAGTTTTTTGTGAATAATCTATTGTGACATTACTGTCAATTTGACCCTTTTTTATAATTGAAATATCTGCTCCTGTATCGATCAGGAGGGTTGAAATTGAGTTATTTAGAGTTGTTTTGGAGGATATATAGTTATTGAGGTGTAAATTGAAAACATATAATTTTTTATTTATTGAGGTGGAGTTTGTTGGTTTTCCTGTTGGTTAATATTTCGTACGTTTCTGGTATTATTACGGTTAGAACTTCGTGATCCAAAGTTTCGACCCGATCTTTGGTTATTTGACCGACTATTATTGTTATTGTTGTTGAAATTATTAAAACGTGTTGGGTATGTACGCCTTTGGCTACCTCTATAATTGTTAGATTGGTAACCTCTGCGAAAATTACCGCGAGAATAATTTTGTTGACGTATATGAAGTAACGAATTAGGGTACCCGTTATTATTTGTGAATTTTGATATAGCTTCGTTCATCGAAGTGAACGTTCCAGCTTGCATAATGGTTTTCACCTTTTCGTTGGAGCAGTTTTTACACATTGCTTTCACAGCTGATTGTGTGGCATACTTGGTTGCTAACTCTGGGGTTAGTCCGTCGGAGATGTATGCTCCTTCCAACGATTTTGTGAGCTTCTCAATTTCAGCAGTGTACTGATTTGCAGTTTTACTGCGCTGCTGGATGTTTATGAGTTTTGCAGTTAGAACTTCTACTGACTCACCCTTTACTGCATTTTTTAATTTTTGTTTTATTTCTTGTATAGTTGCTTCAGTACTTACCAGATTTCTGGCCGTGCCCTTTAGCTTTGTCTTTATCATGGATACTGCGACAGCCTCATGTGTTTCTTTGATTTGCTCTAGAATATCAAGGGCATCTAAAAAACTGGGTAGGTTTTCGGGTTTGCCATCGAATTCGGGCAATATCGAGGATGCAGTTTTAATAAACGCTACCACTGTTTGCGCCATGTTTGTATCTGTTTGGGTATTCTGGTCTATGTTAGGTACAAATGTCGCTGTCTGTGCAACAGTCTCGGTTTGCCAGAGTACATCTATACCTGGAAGAATTTTTCTTCTGATTCCTGTTCTTCCTCAGTGTCTGAACTGTCTTCGTTCAAACTAGCGTCGAAATCGATCTCAATATTATGTCCAAAAGATTTTGGTACTGTGAAATCAATGCCATATCTCGATAACGAGTATATTAATTTGTCTCTAATGCTCGAAAATATTTGGTAGGCTTCTACCTGATGAGCTTTTGTTAGAGTATGGTTTACTCTTCGTAGTATTATTCCTGAATTATTTAATGACAATAATATAATTTTGAGATGCTTCTTTATTGTCTCTAATTTTATTTTTGTGTTTTTACATATACATTTATATGATTTTTCAGCGTTTATTTTTTCTTCACTAAGTTCCCGTAAAATATCATCCCACTTTTCCATTGGGTATAAGAATTAAATCTTATCCAGGCCGTCCGCGCGGCTCTGGTACTTCTTTTTCAAAAATTTATTATGAAGTGAGTATATTTTCAGGAACAGACTGACGCAAGTGCAAATTGTTACAATCAGAAACAACACCTTAATAAATTCTAGTGTCTCAGTATGGTCAACTACTTTTATGTTGTTTATAACGTTAGCGTTTGGGTTTTCAATTTTGGACTTTGTACCCCCCATTTCAGAAAAAAGAAAAAAAATTTATTATTATTAGTTTTTTTTTTTTTTTTGTGTATTTATTTATTTATTTAATTTTTACGTCTTATAAATTTTCCTTCAAACCTATGTGTTTCCTCAGCTGTAGTTAATATTGGTGTTATTACATTTTTCATTGTGGGTTTCTGAGGCATTTCAATTAATTTCCACCATTTCTTTAAATTTTCTAGTGCTACTATATCTCTATTTACTATACTTTGGTCAATTTCTAATTGACGTTCCTCATACGAGGCTAGAGGGCTTTTTTCGAATATTTTAATCTTTCTTCCTCTTTCCATTATAAAATTTTTAAACTTATTTTGAACTTCTTAATAATTTTATCTTTTTCTCTCAATTTAAACTTTTCTTCCGCACAAGTGACGAAATTTAGTAATTGATATGTTTTGGCTATCTCTTTTAGTTTTCGGTATTTTTTACCGCCCCGTGTTTGCTTTTTTACTTTTAATAGTTGAGGGATTTTAGGTTCCTCTTTTTTAATTAATTTATTACGCCGCCGATATTCTTCAATAGTTATCGGTTGCGGACCTTGCCTCACAGCTGTAGAGGTTTGAGGAACCTCTTCAGTGGCTTCTGGGGTTTCTTCTCCCAAAAGCAATTGTTCCCATCTATCAAAAATGGAATCAAATTCTTCTTGGGTTACTGTTTCCTCCATAAGAAATAGCCAAATCACAATTTACAAACAATTTTTTTTGAATTAAAAAAAATTTTTTTTTTTTTGTTTTTTTTAATATTACCCTAGGCAGATAAAATCTGCGCTTTGGTGAGTGCCCTAGGACGCTGAAGTATTCTAATCTTATATATGGCTTTATGTATAAATATAATTAATAATACCGTTATCCATATCAAAGGATCTGTGGATCTGTGGCTCTGAGATAATTGATTATTCCGCTATCCGCTATCAAAGGATCTGTGGATCTGTGCCTCTGAGGTAATTGATAATATCAAAGGATCTGTGGATCTGTGGCTCTGAGATAATTGATTATTCCGCTATCCGCAATCAAAGGATCTGTGGATCTGTGGCTCTGAGGTAATTGATTATTCCGCTATCCGCTATCAAAGGATCTGTGGATCTGTGGCTGGTTATCCGCTATCAAAGGATCCGTGGATTTGTGGCTCTGAGGCAATTGGTAATATCAAAGGATCTGTGGATTTGTGGCTGGTTATCCGCTATCCTGCATATCAAAGGATCTGTGGTAATATCCTATGGCTTCTGCTTACTAGGATCTCTGCAGTCTGCTGTTTGTAGCAGTCTGCTGATTAAATCCTATCTACTGTTGTAGAGCAGGCAGGGTCGCCATGAAGTGTGGCCAAGAATTAATTTTATTCAAATAAAATCAGCTCTATTTATACAAATTTGTTTTACATTGTTTTCTTATTTACTACTTATTTACTAACGTTCTTACATGCTAAACATATGGACATACATAAAACATAATATATATAATACAATGGCGCTATTATAACTCTGACGAGTTTTATGGCCGAGCTTCTCTCCCAATTCGAGGTGTGCTCCTTTTTGTTTTTCCTACTAATTGGGTGGACCTACAGTTTTATGCCGGCTCCGAACGGCGAATGCATTTTTTGTGAGAAGCTTTTTCATGGCAGAAATACACTCGGAGGGTATGCCGCCCACTGCCGAGAGGTGACCGGTGCTCTTAAAAAACCCAATAATTGGATTTTTACTAATTAGAAAATTTTTTTTTGGTTCGGACTGGGGTTTGAACCCGAGACCTCTGGCATAGCAGGCGAGCACTCCACCCACTGCACCACAGCGGCCACATAAAACATACGTACATATATATTGCATGAAAATATGTATCTACATATTGCATTGAACATACATACACACATGTTGCAATAATGTTCTAAACGTTTGTAGGTACATATGTAGCGTTCTCACGCTTGGACATATGAGCGCGGTTTCAGATAACGCACACGCTGGGAACGTAAATATATTTGTGTCATAAAAATATGAAGTGCATTGTGGGTAAATGGTTTAGAACAAATTCAAGACGTATGTACTATGTATGTTACATTACTTTCAAAAAGTAAAATTTTTGATTGGGACAAAGACTGCGATACCGCATTCGAAACACTTAAACATAAACTAATATCACCACCAGTACTAAGATATCCAGATTTTAACAGAACTTTCATCTTAACCACAGACGCATCAAATTATGCTCTCGGAGCAGTTCTCTCACAAGGTGAGATAGGAAAAGATAGACCGATAGCCTTTGCAAGTAGAACACTGAATAAATATGAAATGAACAAACCAGTTATAGAAAAAGAACTATTAGGTATTTATTGGGGTATAAACTATTTTAGACCTTACCTATTTGGTAAGAAATTTATAATTGTCACTGATCACAGACCGCTAGTAAGCCTTTTTACACATAGAGACCCATCATCTAAACTTACTAGGATCAGATTAAATTTAATGGAATATGATTTTGAGATAATTTTTAAACAAGGAAAAATGAATACGAATGCAGATGCACTTTCTAGATTGCAGCTAGATGCAAATAAATTCAAGGAGATGATGCCAAAAGATATAAATGTCTTGACCAGACAAATGAGAAAGAAAGCTTATCCAGAAAAGACTGGAATAAGACAGCAAGCCACAGCCACCTATGAGCCTCGCAACCTCTATATTTGGGACGCTATATCGCTGTCAGATATTTACAAAGTATGGAAATTAAAATTTAGAGAAGAATAATATAAGCGTGCTAGATGATAAATCTGGGAATAAAACAATTGTCGAATTCAGCATTAACCCACCATCAGACATTAAATTGATTCTGAGGAAGCTGTTCGAACATACACAAGAGGCCAATATAAATATGATGGCACTCGAGATTAATAGTGAGATTTTCAAACAATTTGAAATCAATCACTTTAAAAAGGTTTTTAATGAATTACAAAAGGGAAAAATAAATCCTTTGAAAGTTATATTATACAATTCTCCTAAAGAAATTAAAGATATTAATGAGCAAAATGAATTAATAAAATTATTCCATGACACAGAATATGGAGGTCATTGTGGTATTAAAAGATGTATTAATAAATTGAAACAGAAATACGTGTGGAAAAATATGCATAAAATGGTCAAAGCATATATTAATAAGTGTGAAAAATGTGCCACTAGTAAGATTACAAGGCACCCAAAAGAAATTTTTGTAGAAACTGATACACCCAATTCATCATTTGAGACTTTAACAATTGATACTATAGGTCCACTCAGGCCATCAAATTATTATCGATATATCATCACAGCACAATGTGATCTCATAAAATTCATAATAACGATTCCATTAGAATCTAAAGATGCTGTAACGGTAGCAAAAGCAATTGTAGAACAAATAATATTAAAATACGGTCACTTCAAATGTCTCAGAACTGACAAAGGTACGGAATATACTAATGAATTACTATGTAACATATGCAAATTATTAAAAATAAAAAAGCAAGTATCTGCTCCATTTCACCACGAAACGTTAGGATCTATAGAGAGAAACCACAGAGTTCTAAATGAATATCTAATTAGTTTGGACTGCCAAGAGGAATGGCATGAATTATTACCTTACTACACATATTGTTATAACTCAACACCACATACGACAACCAATTATAGTTAATTTGAATTAATATATGGCAAGTTATGTACTCTACCTAACGAAATAATAGAAAATGATCAAAACATTGTTTCTATAGACAATTATGTTAATGAACTGAAACTAAAGTTAAGATATGCACAAAGCAAAGCAAAAGATATGTTAATAAATGCAAATAAACAACAAAGAAATGCACAAAAGAAATATAATGTTGCAAATTTTAAAACAAATGATTATGTTTATATTAAAATATGCAATAAGAAAAAATTAGATAAATCTTACAAGGGACCTTTCAAGATAATTAAACAAAAGGGTCCAAATAGCTTTTTAAAAATAAATAACAAACTAACTAAAATACATAATAACAATTTAATAAAATGTAAAAGTTATGATAAGAAATAATCAATTTATAAACACACAAATTTGTAGAATTATTCTAAGGAACAATTCTAAAATTTTTTCTTAAGGGGTAGGATGTAGTGCATGCAGAATAAGAGTACATAGATACGTACATAAACATAGCATAGAATAAGAATGCATTGATATACATACATACATAAGTACACAAATATATTTCTACTCTGAAAAAAAAAACATTGTAAATACAAAGACTTTTGCAGTTAAATTAACAACTTTCCGCAGTTGAAATGTGCCCAACAACGCTCCGTTGTTGTTTTTAAGATGCGAGCGTTTTTGATTCAAATACTTTTCATATTTAAGTTAACAACGGAAACTGTTGAATGAAATACTTTTACATTTAAGTTAACAGTGTTTGCTTTTGAATTAACAGCAAAATTTTTTAGTCCAAAAGCGAGCACCGTTGATTTAAATACTTTTCGTGTTTAAGCTAACAATTTTTGCTTTTGAACTAACAGCAAAAGTTTTTGGTCCAAAAACGGGCACCATTGAAGCAAATACTTACGCTTTTAAGTTAACATCAAAAAAATTGTAAACAATAGTAATTTTTTTTTAATATAATAGATATTATTTTATTTTATTTTATTTTTTTGTATATAATATATGTTTACATAGTAATATTAATACTAAGGCCCGGTTTCACCAAACAAGTGATGGTCATTTGATACATCATTTGAACAACGCGATTGATGAAAAGAGACACGGACACAAAGGTTTTCATCATATTTTTCACACCGTCCATATAAAAATTATGGAAACTTGTAGGCAGTGTGTGACAGAATTATCCATCAATCGTGCGCCTCAAATGATATATCAAATGACTATCACTATCTGCAGGGCTTTTTACACAAACACAAACACATAAACTCAACTTATTTTTTTTATTATTTCATAACACATTTTTTATTGTTTGCCGACCGCCACATTTGTAGGTTTGCGGAATTTTATCCTGTCGGCGATGAGTTCTTTTTTATTTAATATTTCGTCGATGTCGTGGGAGTGCATCATTGCAAGCAGTTCAATATTTTTGATACCGCGTTCATTGAACTGCATCAATGCACCTGTACATAACTCCCACGACAAGAATAACTTCATTATTTTCTCATCGCCGACAAGTTTTACCTGCAGATTTGGCTCGTTCGATTGCTCGCTATCGGAAAAACGGGATAATCAAACATATTTAATCTGAAAATACAAAATAAATTTTTCAACGTATATATGTATGTACATATAATTTTAATATATTATAATAATATATAAATAATATCATTATTGTGACTTACCTTTATTTGTAATTATATATCGCATATATGTACATTAGAGCGTCTCGCCTTACAGGCAAAAAAAAAAAAGTCGGCCGTACCTCCCCTCATATGAAGTGTTTTTGAAAAACATTTAAAAAAAAAATTTTATTTTTTTTTTCTGGCAACGCTAGATGTCGCCCAATTGCATTTTTCTTCATATCTTCGGCATTTATTGTCGGATTTTAAAGTGTGATACACCATTTTTTTTGTCTCAAGGAGTGGGTTTTTCCCAAAAAAAGCTCATTGATCTCAGGCGCTCCGTTGTGGTACCTACCCACCATATCTCAGTTTCTACCACCCTAATGTACCGATCTAATAACAGCAAATTAAAGACCGTAGAAAATCGTAAATCTTTTACGAAAAAAGTACTTCAATTAATTCAGTAGAACTCGAAATAAAACAAATTTTGTTTTTAGTTGAAAGCCATACATTAGATGCGTTATTATACCTTTCATGAGAATGAAATGGTATTATAACTTTGTGCCGAAATACAAATCTTGAAAGTACCAGAAGGAGGGGTGACAGACCCACCAAAATATATACCGATATGATCAGAATCATGAGCTGAGTCGATTAAGCCATGTCCGTCTGTTTGAACGCAAACTAGTCCCTCAGTTTTTGAGATATCTGCTTGAAATTTGGAATGTGAGTGTATTTTCAGGAGAAGCTGATCATTTCTCGGAATCGGCCGAATCGGACCACTATAACATATAGCTGCCATACAACCGATTGTTCAGATATGGACATTTTGGGGTATAACTTCTCCATTTAAAAAGCTAAGGGCATGCAACTTTTCAGGGTTTGTACTCATATAGACCAAAAAGATGTGAGTGTGAGTTGTCAAGTTCAAAATATGTTTAAATTAAACAAAATCAGGCCTATTCATGAAAGGTATGAAGTCTTCGGTACGGCCGAAGACAGCCGCGCTTTTACTTGTTTTCTTTATACATTTTTCTTTATGAAGACCGTTTTTTTATAAATTAACTGGACTATTGTTTATCTACTTTTTTCTGTTTTATGTTTTGCCCTTGACATCATAATCAATTGTCATTTTACTTGGTGCGTGTTAAATACTGCAAAAACTTTAAAAATGCGTTTTGTTGATTGTGATTTAAAAAACCAACTGCCAACTAAACGCGATATTATTAACTTCGGGTTATATCTACGTAATAGAAGTGATCGGCGTAGAAAGTTGGGAGTTTATAAGCAAGAAATTTTAAGGAAAGTGCGTCTTTTGTGGCAACGTTCAGGTATTCCAATTTTGTCGAACAGTGTTATGCGTAGAAAATTAGATAGTGTTGTGAATAAGTACTATAACGTGGTGAAACATCCATCGAAATACGATGAAAACGAGTGGAATACATTATTTGTGATATCGCGCTGCGTATGTAGAATTGAAAAAAATAATTTATGTAACTGCAATAAAATACCAGATGATGCTAAAACTTTTTTCATCGATCAGTGTGATCCACGATTAATGACTCTTGATAATGTAGATGTGAGGTCGACGAACGACATACAACAAGTGACGACAGCTTTTTCATCAAACACTATACGTAGCGACGTTGACTCTATTGAGTACTCACCAGACAGCGAAGAAGAGCAGGAATTTGATGAAAATGTGAGCGGAACGAAAAAAAAATATATATCAGTTGAGGATATTTCCTTGCGTAATTTTTGTTTGGCTTTGGATCGCAGCGACACCTCTGTTCGTTACGGTGCATTGCTTGCGACTATGCTGATAAAAGATTTGAGAATTTCAATTGCTGCAAAAGCCAAACAGGAGGCATCAGCAGAATCACTTGCACAAATTAATGAGTTGTTTGATGGGCTTATCATCGATAAAAACAAAATATATAGGGAACGTGTGAAGTTCCGCAAACAAGCATTAGCGGCGGCCAAATGTGATGACTCTGTAAAGTGTATCTCATTCGATGGCAAAAAAGAGAAAACTTTAAAAAGAGTAACAGAGGCAAATGTGATCCGGAATGTTGTGTTAAATGAAGAACATATCACCATCGTAAAAGAGCCCGGTTCGAAATTTCTCGGCTATGCCACGCCCACTGAAAGTTCTGCAACAGGAATACAAAGGAGCATTGTGGGATATTTAGAACAACAACATATAAGTACGGATGACTTGGTTGCCATTTGTTGTGATGGAACTCCTACGAACACTGGCTACAAAGGCGGGGTAGTTGCAAAAATGGAATGTCATCTACAGAGACCGTTGCAATGGTTTGTGTGTCTTTTTCATTTTAACGAATTGCCTTTTAATGCACTATTGAGATCCTTGCTTCTAAGACAGAAAGGTCCTGGAGTATGGCCGGGAAATATCGGAACTTGCATTCAAAACTGTATGTTTTATTCTGTAAGTTTATACAACGTCTGTTTGTAACTCTCTTTGACTTGTCTGTGTTGTCTCAAAACCAAATTTGACAAGGGATGACGGAAAATCGTTCCAACACTCATCATCTCTTTGACTAGTTTCGTATAAGACCATTAAAATTACACTGTTATAGTTTTTTGACTTTTTTGTCCGCAGACGGACGATAGGCCATTTCTATATCATATCGATGCGCTGAATTCATTGGTGTTATTTGTTTTGCAAAGTTAGGTCAAACAAAATATGTATTTTTTCCTTATAAGCATGGAGGCGCCTCAATATTCGCAAAGGAAACATTTATTATTATTCGCTTAATTTGCAGACCGGTTAAAGCCATTGATTTCATCATATCGAAATGATATAGAAATGATCCATACAACTACGAGTATAACAGTGTTATCAATATATTTTCTAACTTGTTTTGTTTTGTTACGTTAAAAAAAATTTCCAACGCATTACAATGGGTGAGATGCCAGATAATATTGAGGACTTCAATATTCGGGGCGACCAATTGTATTTATATCGTATGGTCCGGGCTGTTCATACAGGAGAGTGTGAGGAGAGTTTAGCAAGCGAGAAGCCTGGTGCTATGAGTACAGCCCGTTGACTGACAACAGCGTCTCGAATTATTCGCTATTATATAACGTGCGAGCAACCCTCAATAACACTAAAAACACTTGCAGATTTTATTGTAAAAGTTTATGCTCCTTTCTGGTTTCTGGTTAAAAACCAACCACTTGCAATTCACGGATGTCGTCACGTTTTCAAATACATCACATGGATTCGCCAATTGCCACAAGACATTCAAAATATTGTCCGCCCGGTCATAAAAAATAACTCGTACTTTCTGCACCCAGAAAATATTTTGATATCGATGATAACCGATACAGATCCATTCATACGTTAAGATGGATACACGAGGATCTTAGCAGCCCGCAGCGAAGCTAATGGATGTGTTCGTCAAATGTTTGGTCCGAAAGAGGATAATTTTATAAATTTCGAGAGTGACAAATATTTTAATGTAATAGATTGGGATAGATTCGAACCGGCTGAACCGCCATGCTTGCAGTTCTTCGCGAAAGATCACCTCGAAGCATTACAATATTCCAATGAAATAATTGAATTACCAGGTATGCACAACGAAAACCATTAATTTTTCTTTGCTTATCTTTTATCGGCATTTTCACTGATCTTTTTCACAGCATATCCTTGTCATTCCCAAAATACCGAGCGATTTGTTCATACAGTTCATGAATCTGCAATGGCGGTCACCGATGAACAACGCATGGGCCACATTTTATCTAAGCTCGAGAGCCGGCAGAAATACAGCAAGCTTGAATCCCGACAAAATTTTATGGACTAAAATTTCCGTTACAAAACAAACAATTTACTAACTGTTTCGCGAGCGAGGAAAATATATAAAATTTACTTTTTCTTGTATGGCTTTAGACTAAAAATAAATTGTGTTATATTTCTGGTTCTACTGATTGAATCGAAATACTCTTTTCGCAGAAGATTTATGATTTTTTACGGTCTTCAATTAACTGACATTAGGTTGTTACATTAGGGTGGTAGAAACTGAGATATGGTGGGTAGGTACCACAACGGAGCGCCTGAGATCAATGAGCTTTTTTTGGGAAAAACCCACTCCTTGAGACAAAAAAATTGGTGTATCACACTTTAAAATCCGACAATAAATGCCGAAGATATGAAGAAAAATGCAATTGGGCGACATCTAGCGTTGCCAGAAAAAAAAAAAATTTTTTTTTTTAAATGTTTTTCAAAAACACTTCATATGAGGGGAGCTACGGCCGACTTTTTTTTGGTGATACGCTCTAATGTACATATATATATTTTTCCCGAAAATTTAAATTAATTGAACGAGTTTGAAAAAAAAAAAAACAATTTTCTATTTTTTATTTACTTCAAAATTTTTCAACAGCAAGGGAGTTTTTGAATCAAAAACGCCTGTCTTTGAATTAACTATGGAAAGTTGTTGAATCAAAAACTTTGCCGTTAAAACAAATACTTTTGCTGTTGAATCAAAGACGGAGATTCAACAGCGGAAAGTTGTTGAGTTAACTACGGGTATTTTTTTCAGAGTAGACATACATATCTACATATGTACATATATATTCATAATATCAGCACACAGTACACAAATATATTTCTTCATATACATATCTACATATGTATATATTCATAATATCAGCACTTCTTTATATAATAATAATACAATGGCGCTATTATAACTCTGACGAGTTTTATGGCCGAGCTTCTCTCCCAATTCGAGGTGTGCTCCTTTTTGTTTTTCCTACTAATTGGGTGGGCCTACAGTTTTATGCCGGCTCCGAACGGCGAATGCATTTTTTGTGAGAAGCTTTTTCATGGCAGAAAATACTCTCGGAGGGTATGCCGCCCACTGCCGAGAGGTGACCGCTGCTCTTAAAAAACCCAATAATTGGATTTTTACTAATTAGAAAAATTTGTTTGGCTCGGACCGTGGTTTGAACCCGAGACCTCTGGCATAGCAGGCGAGCACTCTACCCACTGCACCACAGCGGCCACTTCTTTACAAAACTTCTTTACAAAACGCAAAACAACCAAAAAGACAAGACACTAGCTTATCGCATTACACATGTCGCCTTCACGGCACAAGCGAACGACAGCAAGAGGTGTTATGTGACATGGGCTAATGATCACTGGCTTGGTTACAGACATAAGCACTTGGTTATTTATTAAGTGCTATGTGACGTGGGTCAACGATCGTCGGGAATTTGTTTTGATTGAAAAAAATCATTTTTGTTATTGACGACAAATTTATGACAAAGCATTTTAAAGAAAATGCAATAAATTAAAGTCAGCAATTTTTATTGAAGTATGTGTATGTGTATATCTTTTGTTATTTAGTTTGTAAGCCAAATTTTAGTATATAAGCAAGTACAAATTTTTAAATAAACTAGAATCTAAGCTGAGCCTTTAGCATTCTCATTTACTCGGAACGCTTGTCGCTACAGTTCTAGGCGTGCTACGCTAATATAGCAAAACTTTTCCTTCTCCTGATTGAATACGACGATCCTTGGAATGGATTCGCTTATTCAATTCAGCTATATTGTACTTTTCTGAATCCTGACCAATCCTGACCAGGACTTTTGTGCATAGGAATCGGTAAAGATGTAATCCATCGTTTTCCTAATTTTTATATCACGATTACATTTTTACCCCACAATCTGTCTCGCTCTAACAAATTATCCCATGCATTATTTATATGCTTACAAAATTCTCATCGCTAACGGTAGAACTGCTTATTGGTTTGATTATGAATTGCTTAGCGGTAACGACCGAACTGCTTATATGCTAATGCTTATATTACTTACCATCCTTTTTTTTTTAATAAATAAAAGAAAGTAATTTTCTTGAATTTTTAATATTTTATTTAAAGATTTATTAACAAAATTTTTGCAATATATGCTACGTTTATACATGCGCGAATTCATGCATTTCACGAAAAAATGCCTGCATAAACGCAATTTCATCTATTGTATATTACTTACGGTTCCTTCCATGGTTAATTCCCCACTTCAATTCATCAGTCAGTCCACTATTTGGTTATATCAATATGTCAACCTGAAAATAGGAAATAAAAATAAATTAGACTTTATTAATACAAATCAAAAATTGCAATGGCTAACTTTTTAGTTCCTTGCATATTTCTTTTTCAGTCCTCTTTCAAAGCCTACTGTTTGAAAATTCTTTGTGGTTGTGTGTGTGAATTCGATACCCACGTTATGTTGGTTATCGATTTTTTCGATAAAGTGCTTAGCCTTTTCTGGTAGGGTTGTAGTGTAATTTAAGGGCCGTTTACTCAACCTCTGATTAACGCTAACCACGGTTAAAGTCCGGTTAAACACCATTATCGACTTCATCAAACCATAAATTTATCATGTGGTCGATAACGCAATCCATTACTTAACCGGACCTTTATCCTCCGGTTAGCGTTAATTAGAGGTTGAGTAAACGGCCCTTAATGTTTTTGGGCAATAACATTTTGACCGATAACTCAGTTATCGATAAATTTATAAATGTTTACATCAACGTATCATTGTTAACCCATCAATAAAAGCCTTTACTTAACATTCAAACAATTTCAAATTGACATTTCAATTTTGTTTCAAATAATCTTCACTTTAAAATAACTACGATACATACTTTGCATCGACCAATAAAACGTTGAATTAAAATTTTAGTTGTTCTTTCATAATGGAATGTGTTTAAATTGTCAATGTCCTGATGCATTATCCACTCACATGATATGTTAAATTGGCAATCGTCACAGTCATTTAAATATAAATGCGGTTGTTTTCATTGTAATATTTGTAAAATGGGAAAATAACAATTATTATAGTCGATGCAACAATTTTCAAGGTAGGCTGACTATCATGACTGTTTTTTGTTGAGTTGACGTCGTTTTTAATGAATATACGTTGTTTTTTCCCTCGATGCACTGTCGGGTTTTTGCCTGGTTTGGGAATCATTATTATTTCGGATAGTTTCCACGTTTCAGGAAAGTGGCATAGGGTTAGGAGACTGTTGAAAATATATAGTAATAACTTAGTTCCAACTGGAGGAAGCTGTTTTATCATTTCGCCCGTTATCCTGTCATACCCAGGTGCCTTGTTGTTCTGAATGTCAAGTCGTTTATAAGGAATCGAAGGGCAACTGCTGGTAAGGGCGAAACAGTTTCAAGGGGGATGTTGTTGCCTTGATGGGAGGTAAATACGGTTGAAAGATGACTTGCAAATGCGATTCCTTTCTCTTGGTCGCTTCGAGTCTATTTTTTTTGCCACCAGTGTATACATACATATATATAGTTTGCTTTTCGATAAAAATTTCGCGACGAAAAACCACAACCCCTCAGCATCAGCTCCAAGGTAAAAAGCCTCAAGCGGAAACCGACTTCTCTCACCGAATTTTCGCGTTGTTCTTCTCTTTTTACAGCTGGTTTTCGTGCTGCCAAACTTGGCATTATCGTTTCCGGTAGATCCATGCGTAACGTAACTACTAATAAGTCTGACCAGTAGATTTTGCTCAATGTAGCATTTTGTAACTCGCGCTCATATAATTTATTTACTTGTTTATTAATTTCCTGTTTGTGAGCTTCTGGTATTCTATAATTTTCGACATAGACTAGATAGGATTGTCATCTTTCATATAACGTTTTTGTTTGTAAAAATTGTTAGGATCTGATTCTAATGCAAATATATCAATATATTCTGAACATAGTTCATTAAGTTGATTACTAGCAAATGATGGTAAATTTTTATTCAACCTTTCTAATTTTTCTTTGTTATTATCTTTAGTTTCGGGTTTATTTTTATTATTATGTAGTCGTCTAAATTTTCTGTGTTTATATTGTAATCCTGAATGGTTGCATTTTTATCTGTTGTATTTATAATTCTAACAATTGTGTAATTTGGATTTACTATGGTGTTGCCAATAAAAATGCCTTCAGCTAATTTTTGCTGTGGAATGAACAATTTTGTATTGTTATTTTTTATGTAAATTTGTCGAATTACTTACTTACTAGATTCACAAAAAAAAGATAGAAAAAGCTAAAAAAAATTGTTTGACACATCAAAAAAAATTAAAGCTAAAAAAATTACGAAAACACCCAGTAGAACTTGAAGCGAGATCTCCCCAAGCGAGAGCAGAAGAGTACTCTATTTGACATCCTTTCCGAGCAATATCCCTTCCTAGGACATACAATGTTAAAAGCGAGTATAAAAAATTGCTTATACACGAAGTATAGGGAGCAGTGTTGCCAGAACTTTTCCAGAGTTCCAGCTAGATTCTCAAAAAAAAATCTAGAAAAAGCTAAAAAAAAAAAAATGTTTCACACATCAAAAAAAATTTAAAGCTAAAAAAAGAAGCTAAAAAAATACGAAATTACCCAGTAGAACTTGGAGCGAAATCTCCCTAAGCGAGAGCAGAAGAGTACTCTATTTGATATCCTTTCCGAGCAATATCAAAATTTTTTCAGTTTTGTTTTATTTTGTTTGTGTTTATTACTTTCCTTCCTATGACATACAATGTTAAAAGCGAGTATACAACATTGTATGCTTATATATGAAGTACTAGATGGACCCGTGTGCATCTTGCGCAAAAAACAACAAAACTAGGGACACGAAGTTCGATACGATACGATACCAAATCGATATTTTTTGCATTTGATACCGATACTTTTTACTCGATTCTTTTCCAACGATATTTTTTGGTATCGAGTACTTCAACCACGGTTTCGAACAAATGAGTACATTCAGTGATGGAAAATTAAAATTGTGTCATATTTGTCCAAAAAATTATGAAACGCAAAATAGTGCCGAAAATCGGTCGAGTGTGCAGAAGTGACAAGCTGCTTCCTAACCCGGCGTCTCCACAAAAGAGAATTCCGTCATAACAAGCACCATTATAACATAGATTTCAAATGGAGACCGTCTCTGTCTTCTGGTATAACAGAGATGTCAAAGCAATTGCTTTAGCATGAATGCCTTAACATGGGCTGTCAGTTTGATGATTTGACAGTTAATTTTTCATTTCAACGAAAAATTCACAGTGGTAACATCTCCACATTGAACGTGAAATTTCGCACGGCGTCCATTTTGCTTGAGTGTTTTGGCTAAAAAAATAAATAAAAAGAACATTAAGAGCCTATACATACTTTCGATTCAATCGGAAGAAAAATCATACTGCGGAATGGCTTCTCTTTATAACATGGAATGTACAGCTATTCTGCCACTTGAGTTTCATCATTTTTTTGTTTCGATAATTTAAATTCAAATTTCCAAAAAAAATAAATTTTTGTAATAAATAATATTTTCATGTAGTTTGAAGTTTAATTAATTAATTCGTCTCTTTTCAACCTACAGAAGAATTGTTTTTGTATTTTGACTTTCGGTGGGTTCTCAAACCAAAAATACCTGAGAAAAACGTAGTGTCATACAGACATAAGGAACGCCCCGCGAGAAATAACTTTTTCAGGGTGATGAAGGACCTCTCTACTTACTTACTTAATTGGCACGTAACCGTCTAGACGATTCTGGCCGAGTCCAATAAAGCAAGCGCGCCGGCTATTTCTGTTTCGTGCAGCATGGCGCCACTTGGGAATACCTAGGGAGTCAGCATCACTGTCCGCCTGATCTGAGGCCTCCCTTTTCTTCTGCGTTCAGCGGGTTTCGATAGAAATACTTTCTTGGCCGGAGAACCTTCGTCCATTCTCACGACATGTCCTGCCCAGCGCAGCCGCTGGATTTTTATTCGCTGAACAATGTCGATGTCTGCGTACAGCTCGTCGTTAAATCTCCGTCGATACTCGCCCTCGCTAACGCGCAAAGGTCCATAAACCCTCCGAAGAACTCTCCTCTCGAATACTCCAAGCGCCATCTCATCTGATTTTGTCATTGTCCATGCTTCTGCGCCGTACATGAGGACTGGAACGATGAGCGTCCTGTAGAGTATGATTTTTGTTCGTCGAGAGAGGACTTTACTTTTCAATTGCCTACTTAATCCAAAGTAGCATTTATTGACAAGAGTAATTCTTCGTTGGATTTCAGTGCTGACATTATTTTTGGTGTTAATGCTGGTTCCCTAATAGACGAAGTCCTTAACTGTTTCGAATTTGTAGCTAACAACCGTGATGTGGCTGCCAAGGCGTGCTGTTTCTTTGTGTGTTGACAGGAGGTACAGACATTGCGGCATATAGGCAATTCCTATTCGTGCTATCAAAAGCGGCTTTAAAATCGACAAAGAGATGATGTCTGTCGGTAGTCAGAATGCTTATCCCACGATAATTGGCGCGTACTGTGGAATCTCCTTTTTTGTGGATTGGGCAGAGCACACTTAAGTTCCAATCGTCGGGCATGCGCTCGTCCGACAATATTCTGCATAGGAGTTGATGCATGCTCCTTATCAACTCTTCGCCGCCCTGTTTGAATAGCTCGGCTGGCAAGCTGTCAGCGCCCGGGGCCTTGTTATTTTTAAGCCGAGACATTGCTATTCGCACTTCGCCATAATCGGGTGGTGGAACATGCCTACCATCATCTGCTATTGGGGATTCGGGTCGAACATCTTCTCCTTCCGCAATTTCATTGTTGACGTTATCTAGCAAGGAGGAGAAGTGGTCCCTCCACAACTTAAGTACACTCTGGACATCAGTTACCAGATCACCGTTATCATTCCGGCAGGAAATTGTTCCGGTGTTGAAACCTTCAGTCATCCGCCTGACTTTTTGATAAAATTTTCGAACATCATTCCTATCCGCCAGCCTCTCAAGCTCTTCACACTCGCGCCTTTCGGCCTCCCTTTTCTTCATTCGAAAAAGGTGCCTCTTTTCCCTCTTGGCCTTCCGATAGCGCTCCCATACGCTTCGTGTTGCGCCCGCACACATTGTAGGTCTGTAGGCGGCGTTCTTTCCGAGGCGTCGTGGCATTCCTTATCGTACCAGGTGTTTTTTCTGCAGGCTCGCTGGTATCCAATAGTTTCCTCAGCGGCGGTGCGAATTGAGCGAGCGATGTGTTCCCATTCCTCGGATAAATCATTTGGTGGAGGGTTGCTCTCAGAGAGCAGGAGTGAGACCGGTTGGAGTATTCATGGGCTGTCTGCGTCGTGTGCAGCCTTTCGATTTCAAACTTTCCTTGCTTTCCTGTTGGCACATTCTCTGCTGCACAGAGGCGGGTGCGTACCTTGGCTGCCACAAGATAATGGTCCGAGTCGATATTGGGACCACGGATTGTGCGCACATCTAGGATGCTGGAGCTGTGTCTGCCGTCGATCATGACGTGATCGATCTGATTTCGCGTTTTTCGATCAGGTGACAGCCATGTGGCTTGGTGTATTTTTTTGTGCTGGAATCTGGTACTGCCAATGAGCATGTTTCGGGACCCGGCGAAATCGATCAGCCTCGACCCATTGGGACTAGTTACGTCGTGGAGACTGAATTTTCCTACTGTGCCGCCAAAGATACCTTCCTTGCCTACCCTGGCATTAAAATCGCCAAGCACGATCTTTTTATCGCGGCGGGGGCAGCGATCATAGGTTTGTTCTAACAGTTCATAGAAGGAGTCTTTGGTCGCATCGTCCTTCTCTTCCGTCGGGGCGTGGGCACAGATGAGCGATATGTTGAAGTACTTCGCTTTGATGCGGATGGCGGCTAGACGCTCGTTCACTCGCGTGAAAACAGTACTCGGCAGGTAAGCTTATTTCCCACTACAAAAACAACACCAAATATGTGCTCCTTTGCATGGCCACTGTGGTATATGACGCAAGACCCGATCTTCTTTGGGTCATGCCCCGTCCATCGAACTTCCTGTATGGCGGTGATGTCAGCTTTTATTTTCTCGAGAATATCAACCAGCTGGGCAGCGGCACTTTCCCTATTAAGGGTTCGGACGTTCCAGGTGCATACCCTCATATCATAGTCCTTTAAACGTTTGCCATGGTCGTCACCAAAAAGAGGTGGTCTCATCCGAGGCTTTATTTTGGTTTTCATTGGATAGGATTTTTACGTGGTGGGTCCCAAGCCCGATGCACAACCCGCACTGCGGGAGTTGTTTATTGTTACATGTTTATATAGCGAGCGCCTTGCTCCAAGTCAGACGCCCGCTCGAAGCCGCACTTACTGGTGAACAGTCGCTGCAGTTATTCCCCTCAACAAGCCCTTAAACCGAATATGTCGGAGTGGCCTTGTCGAGTTGTCGCCTTCTCACTTTAGTTCACCACCAAACGGGTGTTCGGTAGCTATCCAGAGGACACTGCGGGGAAGTCGTGAGCTGCTTGCTCCGCATGCAAAAGAATCGCTCTGGCCACCCCCAGGTGGATGGCAGTCAGAAGCTTTCCCCACTTACGTGGACTTCTACACACGGAGCCATCCTCTCACAGATCTCAAAACTGAAAACAAAACTTGCTGTAGGCTTATAATTTACGGGATATTTTTTGTTAAAGTTGGATGAGTCCACAGATATTACCCCAGAAAGAGAATTCCACGGACCCATAATAACACTGCTCTACAGCCAAAAAATACTCTGAACGCGACCATCCTATTTATATGTAAAATCGGTCGCTGATTCCGAAAATCGGGCTCATTTTTAATTCTATGGGAAGGTTTTTGAGATATCGGCAATTTACCGTTATTTGGCCAATGGCTCCACTTAATCCTGTATACCTCTTTAACGCAGTGAGCTATCTTCCTTGGAGTGACACTCAGCGAAAGAAAATTAAATTTCCTTTTCATCCCTGCTACAACATTTTTCTGTAACTCTTATAGTTTCTGAAATATTGACGATTCAATTTGAATTTTTTCGATTTTTTACGATTTTTTTAAGAAAAAATTGACTTTGTCAGGCAATATCTTTTAAACCAATGTCTTCACCTTCGGTTTTACTCCTTTGCGTGAAGCTCCATTCTATTGGGAAAAAGATAAGCTATCAACGAAGAAAATCCATGGTAAAATAGAAAAGTTATAGGCGATCAAGTAAATACATCCAAGTCGCGCAATGCCTCTGCAGGGGTATATTCTATGCATGTTATACCAATACCTACACATCTGCAGTAGCAGCACATTGGCAGCGCAGTAGATAAAAGCCCATTTACGGGTATAACATGCATAGAATATACCCGTGCAGAGGCATTGCGCGAGTTGGATGTATTTACTTGATCGCCTATAACTTTTCCATTTTACCATGGATTTTCTTCGTTGATAGCTTATATTTTTCCCAATAGAATGGAGCTTCATGTAAAGGAGTAAAACCGAAGGTGAAGACATTGGTTTAAAAGATATTGCCTGACAAATTCAATTTTTTCTTCAAAAAATCGTAAAAAATCGAAAAAATTCAAATTGAATCGTCAATATTTCAGAAACTATAAGAGTTACAGAAAAATGTTATAGCAGCGATGAAAAGGAAATTTAATTTTCTTTCGTTGAGTGTCACTCCAAGGAAGATAGCTCACTGCGTTAAAAAGGTATACAGGATTAAGTGGAGCCAGTGGCCAAATAACGGTAAATTGCCGATATCTCAAAAACCTTCCCATAGAATTAAAAATGAGCCCGATTTTCGGAATCAGCGACCGATTTTACATATAGATAGGATGGTCACGTCCAAAGTACAGACAAAAAATTTCATTTTGTGATCCAGTGTAATCATTATTCGTTATATTTTCAGTGAAAAAATCAAATACTTGCAAACATCGTAGAAGAGTATTGAGTTTGTGTGTGTGCATGTCTGAAAGAGCACTATCCGAATCCACTATGATCGTAAAATTTTAAGCGATATCCATAAAAATCAAAAATAATCAAAATTTGATCAAAAATAAAACTTATTCCTTGAGTGATATATTTATCGCTCAGAAATAATCATTATTTTTTTAGTTTTATTTTTTTGATCGAAATTAACACTTATTCCTTGAGTGATATATTTATCACTCAGAAATAAAAATTATTCTTTGAGTTTTATATTTTTGCTTAGGTCGAAAAACTCAAATTTTCTCTGAAGTACTCTGGAACATAAGCTGATTCCACATAAAACTTTTTCCGCTTTGCGTTACGCCGCTTTCTATGTCAAAAAACGCAAAACTGAAAAACTATGCCACAATGAACGTTGTAACATCACTCAAAAAATATATATTTTTTGAAAAATCTCTCATTCTCCGTTTTATTTACAAAAAAATAAACAAGAAAATAAAATTCTGTTAAATAATTCTCCAATTGTATGAAATTTAAATTTGTTTATTTACATTTGAATTAAAGTTAAACTGAAAAAAAACTTCAACCCACCCAAAAGTTGGGATTTGGGCAACGTAACTTCGGCGTTGCGTTACTTTTTGTTATGTGAGAAACCTCATATAGGTTCATGTATTTTATCCCAGTTGTCACGCAGAAAGTGTCACGTAGCGCAACACAAAGTTCTATGTGGCATCAGCTATAATTACTAAAAAAATTCCAATCCATGTAACATCGTGAATGAGTGATACTTTTGATCGAAAAAATAAAACTCACACAATAATGATTATTTCTGAACGATTAATATATCACACAAGGAATAAGTGTTATTTCTGATCAAAAAAATAAAATTCACACAATAATGATTATTTCTGAAAGATTAAATATCGCTCAAGGAATAAGTGTTATTTCTGATCAAAAAAAATAAAACTCAAAAACTAACGATTATTTTTGATGAAATATAAAAAAAAAACAACATATAATGAATAAGTGGCGATTTTTATTATTAAACTCATAATGATTACGGTCCCGGGAGAATTCTGTCAGCTGAGGGTTATTTTTTTTAGAGCGGCCGTGGGCCGCCATTGCAGAAAGTTGTTCTAAATTCTATGTAAGCCTCCGGCAAGTTTGGATTTCAGTTCGAAGCAGGCCCGTAGCTAGGGGGGGGCATTGTGGGGCAATGCCCTACCTTAAAATTGTAATGCCCTACCTTAAAAAGGCCAACAAGTGAGATGAATTATTATAATTAAATTTTTTGTCATAGTTTGAGATAAAAAATTATTGCGGTTACAATGTATGATATGGAGAATCCACCCTGCATCACATATATAATTAAATAAGACCATCGAATTTTTGTAGTTTGGTTAAAGGAATGGTTCATTCCGGCACTTTTCTGACAAAAAACTAATCTCACTGTGAGCGAACAACACCAAAAGCGCGGCTGTGTGCTAATCTAAAACATTTTACTCGGTGGAAAAATGAGGTGTCTAAATTTTCTATGGTTATCGTTTAATCAATTTCGAGAGTTTTTTTCTCACCTTGACTTGCGTGCATACCTACAGGCGACCCACATACCAAATTTAAAGATCTCCACATCTAAATCTGGATGCTGAACCATCTTGTTGGCTTAATCTCAATGAGTATTGCTTATGTACTGTCACAATAATTATGTGTCAACAAATAGGTATTAAATGTATGGGAAAACTTTTCCAACAGTCTACCACGCGTTGAAAAAAAAATAGTCATTGTGGGTCGTAGAGGAGGTCCTCCTGATTCTAAATCCATAAGTCCCGTCGACCGGAGATGTTTGTAAGTTGTAAAATTTACCAAACAAACCCCCAAAACTGCGTACGATTACCGAGGAAAGGCAGTTATAACAAGTAAGGAAGCCTAAGTTCGAGTGGAATCAAACATTAGATACTCAGCTGTATGCTTTCATTGTTTATTTGCGTTTGTTCGATATAGGGTGTATTTTATATGAAACGAGTGCTGCATAAACAGGGCGCAGCCACGCCCATTTTTAAAATTTGTATCAATCATCCAAATAAGCATATAAATATTATTGTTAGTGCAAAATTGCATCCCTCTATGACTTTTAGTTACAAAGACTTCACGTTACAAATTCCAAAAGGGTTTTCCAGAAATATCTTTGTTAAAAAGTAGGCGTGGCCATAAACCGATTTCAATAAATTTTTGCGTGTCTATTAACACATGTTATAAAAGTGCATAAACCAAGTTTCGTCATAATATCTCAGTTATTTGTCGAGTAATAGGCTCGTATATTCCTTTGTCTAAAAAGAGGCGGTGCCACGCCCATTTTATAAACTTTTTTTTATTTTTTGTTTCCGGTCTATTGTAGAACTCATGTCACAAAATTTCAATGAATTATCTTTATATTTCACAGAGATATCGCTAAAAATGATTTTATTAGGTCACTTTATAATACCCATATATAAAAGTGGGCGTGGTCGTTAACCGATTTTGGTAATTTTTCGTTTACACATTTGGCTAAGTAAATATAGCACGCGTACCAAATTTCATCGATATATCTTTAACGGTTTCTGAGTTATGGCCTATAAAACTTTCAATATTTGCCCCTTAATAAGTGGGCGTGGCACCGCCCATTTGCCAAAATTTTTATACTTTTTGTTTTATATCCGTAGTTGGATTCTGCCACAAAATTTCAGTGACAGATCTTTATATTTGACAGAGATATCGCTTAAAATGTTTTTATTAGGCCCCTTTATAGTTCCCATATATAAAAGTGGGCGTGGCCGTCAACGGATTTTGATAATTTTTCGCCAAAACATTTGTCTAAGTAAGCAAATTACGCATACCAAATTTCATCGATATATCTTCAACGGTTTCTGAGTTATGACATATAAAACTTTCAATGTTTGCCCCTTAATAAGTGGGCGTGGCACCGCCCATTTGCCAAAATTTGTATACTTTTTGTTTTATGTCCGTAGTTGGACTCCTGCCACAAAATTTCAGTGACAGATCTTTATATTTGAAAGAGATATCGCTTAAAATGTTTTTATTAGGCCCCTTTATAGTTCCCATATATAAAAGTGGGCGTGGCCGTCAACCGATTTTGATAATTTTCTGTCGAAACATTTGTCTAAGTAAGCAAATTACGCGTACCAAATTTCATCGATATATCTTCAGCGGTTTCTGAGTTATGACATATAAAACTTTCAATGTTTGACCCTTAATAAGTGGGCGTGGCACCGCCCATTTTCCAAAACTTCTTCAAATTTCTTCATAAGGGCCTGAGCTCAACACGTGGGTAAAATTTCATCACTCTAGCTATATTAGTGGCTGAGATACCAAATTTCCGATTTTTTCTATATAGGAAAAGTGGGCGTGGTCATGGTCCGATTTCGCTCATTTTCAATACCAACCGTCCCAGTCTCGATACCAACTTGTATTTCAAATTTCATCAAAATATCTCAATTTTTACGCGAGTTATCGTGCGTACGGACGGACGAACGGACGGACGGACGGACGGACATGGCTCAATCGATTTCTCTTTTCACCCTGATCATTTTGATATATATAAGTCCATATCTATCTCGATTATTGCATTCTGTTACAATCCACCGTTATGAAATCAAAATTATAATACTGTGTACTAGTACAGCTGAGTATAAAAACACGCACATATGTATATATGTATGTGTGTAGAACACCTTTTTGCTTCGGCCAGGATTTAAAAAAATAACCCTCAGCCGGCAGAATTCCCTTTTTGGACCCATCCAGCTACCAAAAAATTACCAACAAATGTCTCCTGAACTATAAGCCTCCGGCAATTTTTGATTCAAGTTTTAAGATCTGTGAGAGGCCCTCTACACCCATGAGAAAGTCATTTTTCTCGGACCGTGGTTCCTTAATGTAAAGCCGTCCCTTTCGGTAGACAGATAGAAATCTGAACCAATGTACGTCACTGACCTAGAGAAAAGTGCTATATATGCTGATTGTTTTTGGAAGCCATGCCTCGATGTCAGATCAATTGTGATACATTATTTACTTCCGCCCTACATTAAACCAACGCTGCCCTACCTTAAATTTAAGTCTAGCTACGGCCGTGGTTCGAAGTCTTGTGAGAGCCCCTCTATCCCCTCTATCTAACCATTTTTTCGGGGCGAAAAATTTTGATACAAATTCGTATAAATTTAGAAAAAAGCTTACACATTTACATATTTAAACATTGCGCAAATATAATATAAACAAGTAAAAGCGCGGCTGTCTTCGGCCGTACCGAAGACTTCATACCTTTCATGAGTGGGGAAATGAAAAGTTACCTATGTATACATAGCCTGATTTAGTATAATTTACAATTTCAATTCTGTTGGTTATTTATGGAAGGATTTATTAGAAAAAATGGTGTCTGGGCTATTTAAATGGAGAAGTTATACCCCAAAATGTCCATATCTGAACAATCGGTTGTATGGAGCTATATGTTATAGTGGTTCGATCTTGATAATTTTCCTTAACCTTGTTTGGGGCAACATGGGTACAAATACTTCAAAATTTCACGCCGTTAGCTATTTAAATGGAGAAGTTATACACCAAAATGTCCATATCTGAACAATCGGTTGTACGGGAGCTATATGTTATAGTGGTTCGATCTTGACAATTTTCGCTAACCTTGTTTGGGCAAACATGGGTACAAATACTTCAAAATTTCACGCCGTTAGCTATTAAAATGGAGGAGTTATACACTGAAATGTGTATATCTGAGCAATCGGTTGTTGTGGAACTATATGTTATAGTGGTCCGATCTTGACAATTTTCGGTAACCTTATTTAGGCCAATATGGGTACAAATACTTCAAAGTTTCATGTCCGTAGCTGTTTAAATGGGGAAGTTATGCAGAAATTACACCCCAAAATTTTCATGTATATCTGAATAATCGGTTGTTTTCTATATCTTATAGTGGTCCGATTCGGCCGATTCCGACAAATGATCAACTGCATCTAACAACATACCTGTATTCCGAATTTCATTCAGTATCTCAAAAATTGAGGGACTAGTTTGCGTTCAAACAGACGGACGGACGGTCAGACAGACGGACAGACGAACAGACGGACATGGCTTAATCGACTCAGCTCGTGATTCTGATCATATCGGTATATATTTTGGCGCCAGTCGGCATGGTTTGTGCTGTTACGCCTATTTTAAAAAACTATAATTTTATATATGTATGTGGTCTCTACCGACTTGGGTAATTTTTTTTCCACACGTTTGCCTTGGCAAGCAAATCAGTGGCCGAAGCTTAATGTTATGTTCAGACACAACCTTAATTGAACATTAAGAGCCTTCATTCAATTTTCAAGCCCAATGATTCTCAATTTACCATACAAAAATTGACCAAGTTAATGCTTCATTAGAAATTAATGAGTTCTTAATGAAGAACAATTCTGCATGCAACCCTGTTAAAAGGCTTGTTTCATAAGTAAAATGAAATGTCATGAAAAGAGAAATGTGATAAGCGTCAGTGTCCACTAAACAGGTTGGTTCGTCAGATCAGCTGCATTCTTGTTCTTCTTCATCACGTATCAAATTTGTTTTTATTTCTGCTTATTCTATACATGTATTCGTGTTTACGATTGGTAAAAATTGTGAGCTGAATGTCAAATTATTTCGTCCTCCTTGCAATTTTGACATTTAGGTCACGAGAGTTTGATATTCAGCTCACGGCGTGTATGTGTGTATGTATCTTGAGCCGACCTGTTAAATGGGCCAAGTAAATTAAATATGTCTGAACACCAAATCTAAAGATGTTCAATCAACCCCAATTGACTTAATTAATTTTTATGTCTGAACATGATATAATCGATTTATCTGCTACAGTTCCTGAGTTTTGACTTATACATCTTTGGAAATTTTCATTAGTTAGATTATGTACGGCCGACCGTTCAATCAATTTTTTTTTCATCCTGATCGTTTTGATTTATGTAAGTTCATATATATCTGAATTATTTTATGGTCTGACGTACAACCGTTATTTGATCAAAAGTATAAATACATATACATATATTGTACTACGTACAGCTGTGTATAAATAAGCCCATCCCACACCCAGAAAAAAAATTGTGTGAAATCAACCAAAAATCAACAAATTTTGTGGTTAATTTTTTTCAACACGATGCTTAATGTATGCCATCATGTAATCGTGTAAATTTAACACTACTGTCAAGTGTTAGTTTAACAGGATGACAACTGTAGAATTAACACTAAAAAGTATTGAGTCTTCCTGTTGATTTTACAATTTTAACTAGTTAATTATACAAGCTGGTTAAATTAACACGAAATGGTCCTGTTGAATTAACAATAACATCTTTTTGATTTTACATTAAATTTATTGTTAAATTAACTAGAAAGTCTTGTTGATTGTACAATTTATTTTTTTAAATAAAAAAACATATAAAATATATAATCATCACTTCAATTAAGCACATTCGTACATCACCCGCACAACTGACCAAACTGAAGGCGTCCTTCTCATACGAACACGAATGTACCGGCGATAGTTTATACATGGGCGATAGTACTATCACTTGCACCGAGTAATGTTTGGCCGCTAATGCAACAACCGCATGCTGCACGCAAACCCCCATTCGCTAAAAAACCTCCTCGTGATATTGCAACCTATGAAGAGGAAAAATAAAATATTGAACATTAAATACTTTTAGAAACAAAAATGTAATCCTCTTTTAACTCACCTGCAAACTGAAAATATAAATCGAAAACCCACTATCGCGAACTGACAATGATGCTAAACTCGCATCACTCCCACGGCACAAAATTTTCCTTTTTTTTTTTAAATTATAATTTGCTTTTTGCACGCAAATCAGACTTCAAATTATCAAAAAAATTATGTAGGTTTCAAAATAGTTTTGACGTTCTTTTTTAACACTTTTTTTTAGTGTAGCATGTCAGAAATATTTGAACACATTAAATGCATAAGCCGTACATATGTACATACATATCTACATAGCTAGTAAGAATTAGTGTAAATATGTATTATAGTAAATAAGTAGTACATAAGAAATTTTGTGTATAAAAGGAATTGATTTTGTTCAATAAAGAATCAATTATTGACTCGCTGTCTTAATAGCGAGACTACAAAATAATTGTTTTATTTGTAAGTCGCCGAAGTAAGGGCGACAGAACAATTTGTAAGTCGCCGAAGTAAGGGCGACGGAACATGGCGATCCTTGCCAGTTAAGCACATAAGGATCCTTGCCAGCATCCTTGCCAGTTAAGCACATCAGGATCCTTGCCAGCATCCTTGCCAGTTAAGCACATCAGGATCCTTGCCAGCATGGTATGATATGACTTGCCAGTTAAGCACATAATACAACTGAGCCGCTCGAGCCTCTCATCAACACCCGCCTGCGACATTTTATTGATATACATGGAAGGCTTCGAGGAGTTGTGGGAGGAGTTGCGACCACAAGATCAACAACAACAAGAACAGCAACAGCAGCCAGAGCGACAACCAATTCCAGGTCCTAGGCCCATTACGATCGAGGAATACAGGCGACGTCAACAACGCCCAGCGCCCAGAGAACCTGCACAACCACCGAAACCTTCATACCACAGGAGACGGGGTGGTAAGAAATACCAAGCGCGGCGACGAGTTGCCGAACTGTATCAACAACTCATATTTGCAGACTCAACTGAAAAAAGGAGGTACATTAAGAAACAAATAGCGATCGAAAGGCTCACTAATGGCCTTATCAATTAACTACTAACGAATCTTATGGCAACCTTGCGGCTGCCTATTGAAGGGCAAGAGACCAAAAATCCTTGCCGTGTCAATTCTCGATACTAACAATTTTTGTCTAAATGAATTTTGCATTTTTAACATAAAATACATATATACATTTTTCTGGCCTAAGCCACAGCAATACTAATTTTAATGTTTTAATTAAATAAATAAATAAATATATACATAAATTGTTACAAAAATAATTATTGTGATTGTAATGCCCAAATCAAAGAATCCAGTAGGTTCACTTCCTAATGAGTTAGAGACTAGGGACTTGATAAAGGAATTAGAATCCTTAAAGAATTTTTGGAGTATTATAGGCATGACTAGGGAACCAACATTAGAGGACGTCGTCAACCCTACGACAAAAATAGAAGAACCACAACGCATGTTTGAAAAATTCGGTATTTTCAGATTTTAGAAATTTTTTTTTATTAAATCAATATGGGTGGAACAACATCAAAAGTTGATAAACCCAACGCAAATGTAGTTAACTCCATAGAAATTGATCACAGCGAAGCTTTAGATTCAATCAAGCTAATTCTTCTTGTTATTGCAATTGTATCTTGCATAAATTTGTTTCTAAGGATTTATTCGGTACACAACAAAGTTTTAAAAAAGAAATATATTAGTCGTGCGAATGGACTAGACAAAGTATAAAAATCAATACCGAATAGATACTTTTCAATGGAGAATTGAATATATGCATCACTACTAAATGAAAAAACCAATGCAGAAAAATCATAAAAGTGCATTAACAAGAATGTTTTTATCAGAAGAGAAACAATTATTAAGCATTTGGGTTTTATAATAGATGCATTAAATAGAATAGGAAACGCCTTGAGGAATATAAATAGTAAGCTTACAGCTGATCATCAAAAGCAAGCATACCAAATATACCTAAACGTCAGGGATAAGCTTGTTTCATCGCTAGCACGGTACGAGATTGAAGAACAAATACCCACGTCATTCAATAAAGACATAAAAATAGACATAAATTCATTACTACCGGACTATCCAACGGAAGCCGAAAACAAAAATTCTTCAAACGATAAAGAAGAACCTAAAACTCATTCAGAAAGTGCGAATAACTCAAATACTTCAACAATGCCTCAGACAGCGGTAGATTTCATTAAAACAGCATCGTCTGTCCTACCAGAGTTTGATGGCAACTCAGAAAATTTAAATAGCTTCATAGATGCACTCGACATTCTTGATCAAATCAAGGATGCTCATGAAGCACTTGCAGTGTCTATGATAAAAACAAAACTAAAAGGCACAGCAAGAAATTGTATTCAGAATGAGAATACAATACAAGAAATAAAATTAAAATTGAAAAGATCAATTAAAGGCGAATCAGTAGAAGTATTAACAGCAAAACTGCTAAACATCCAACAACGCAGTAAAACAGCCAACCAATATACTAAATCGAAAAATTAACAAAATCATTAGAAGGAGCATATATATCTGATGGGTTATCCTCAGATTTAGCAGGAAAATATGCTACACAAGCAGCTGTAAAGGCTATGTGTAAAAATTGCTCTAATGATAAAGTAAAACTAATCATGCAAGCCGGAACGTTCACCTCAATGAACGAGGCAATTTCAAAATTTACCCAAACGCAATACTGAACATAAGACAACAAAATCATTACCGCGGTAACTTCCGTAGAAATTTTCCCAATAACAATTACAGAAGTTATCGACCTAACCAAAGAAATAACAATTTTAACAGATCAAACAACAATTACTCACAAAGACAAAATAGGAATTTTGGTTACCATCAGCGACAAAATAATCGCAACAATACCAACAACACTCGCAATGTACGTAATTATACCCAGCAGGAAAACCAACAAACTCCACTCCAAACATAGAAAGAAAAATTTGTATACTTAATTTACACCTAAACAGCTACATATCCTACAAAACAACTTTAAATAATTCAACTTCAACTCTCCTAATAGATACAGGAGCAGACATTTCACTAATAAAAAAGAGTCAAATTCAAAATGATGTTAAAATTAGTGAATTACAAAAAACAGATTTAAAAGGCATTGGTCAAGGTCTAACAAGTACCCTTGGAACAGTTAAAACAGATTTAAAGGGTGACGATCTTTTGATTCGACATAAATTTCACATAGTAGAAGATGACTTCCCAATCCCGTGCAACAGAATTTTGGGACTCGATTTCATTAAAAAGTATAATTGCATTTTAGATTACCGAAATAATGAAGATAGACTTATATTACGACCATATGATTACCCAGAAAATATAATAATTCGAATGACAAATGAACCAACAAATTGCATATCAGTACCAGCTAGATCAGAAGTAATTGTAATTCGACAAATTTTCATTAAAAATAACAATACTGAATTATTCATACCACATCAACAATTAGCAGAAGGAATTTTTATTGCCAATTCAATAGTACACTCAGAAAAAAAATCATTAACACGATTCATGTAAAATTAACACGATCGATCTTTACACATAGAACAGCAACAATTTTTTTCAAATTACAGGATGTTTGAAACATGATTTTGGCTTTGTAACTGTCATCTGAAAATTTGGTAAATTTAACCAAATTTTATTGTTGATGCAACATGAAGAAATTTTAAAATATACAAGATGATTCAAATATAAAATTGTATTCCTAAATTTCATTTGGAATTTGGTTTATTTAACATGATGATAGTGTCAATATAAACTAAAAAAAATTTTAGAAAAATTACGTCCCAATTTTAGTGTTAATACAACATGAAAACAAATGTGAAGACAACAAGAACCACAATTAACAATAAAATTTTGTTGATATAACACGAAACAATGTTCAAACATAAACGTCATTTGTAATTTTGGTTTCTTCAACACGATCATAGTGTCAATGTAATCTAAAAAAAAGTGTTAAAAAAGAACGTCAAAACTATTTTGAAACATACATAATTTTTTTGATCATTTGAAGTCTGATTTTCGTGCAAAACGCAAATTATAATTTAAAAAAAAAAGGAAAATTTTGTGCCGTGGCAGTGATGCGAGTTTAGCATCATTGTCAGTTCGCGATATTAGGTTTTCGATTTATATTTTCAGTTTGCAGGTGAGTTAAAAGAGGATTACATTTTTGTTTCTAAAAGTATTTAATGTTCAATATTTTATTTTTCCTCTTCAAAGGTTGCAATATCACGAGGAGGTTTTGTAGCGAATGGGGGTTTGCGTGCAGCATGCGCTTGTTGCATTAGCGGCCAAACATTACTCGGTGCAAGTGATAGTACTATCGCCCATGTATAAACTATCGCCGCACAATGGGTGATTGCGGCCAAAAATAAATTCAAAATTAAAGTATGAGTAAAACCATTTTTTTAAACAGAGATCGACAGATACATCAAATTGTAATAAAAAAGCTTATATAAAAATTTTTGAGTATCTTTTCGTTTAGCCGTACAGGGTGCCCAAAGTTGAGCAAAAAATAGGTCCTTTTATTTCTCAATGAACACACCTCATACAAAACGCTCTTTCTCATTTAACTGTTAACCTACATACACGAATGATACATCGTTACATAGATAATGATTTTCTCTTTCAGAAAAAATAACTTAGTTGTAAATAGCGCTCACTGTTGAATTTATATGAATTTTCAAATATTCACAAAAAATGTCGATGATAAAAAAATTTTCCTCGACTTTGAATAAAAAAATAAAAAAAACAAAAAATATTACCTCCTCAATTTTTTTTTATGCTTTGAAATAATATATTCTTAATCAAACTGCATTTTCACTTTAAAAATCCACTTGCTCCATTTGCTTTTATAATTTTTTTCCCATCTGCCTAAAACTGTGTTTTTGTAAATGCATTAATTATGTTACTTTTGACATTATGAAAAACGTGTATATTTAGGCGACTAATCGAATATTTCTCTATCGTCTTTCAGCAAATGGTCCATACTTTAAAATTATGAGGTAATTTTTTTTATCAGCGTTAATTGTTATCTTTGGCAGCTTTTTTATTTTAGAATATTAAAAAAAAAATTGTTAAAATTGTAAAATTTTAAAATGAAATTAAAAAAAAACAAAAAATATTAACTACTCAATTTTTTAATATTTGATGCTCCTGAATGTCTTTTAAAAACTGGCGAAAAAATTGTAAAAATTCGTTTGCTCCATTTTGTTTTATGAACATTTTTATGGAAGGTGTTTTTTGAGTTTTGGTACATTTTTCCCATACAAAATGCCCAGAAGTATGCTTCAAAAAGTTTAAATTTTTTTGTATGGGGAATATTTGTCAAAATGGTGAAACTTAAATATCGATATTTCCAATTCTAATTAAGATATTCGAAGAAACTAAACGCTGTTTTCAAGGGTAATGATTTTGCTTTCAACTGCTTTAATCGAATTTGAGTGGAAAGTAATTATATAAAAGATATTAAGCAGGGAATAGAGCCAAAAAACGTGTTTTTTTCCTATTTGGGCATGAATATCTCAGAAACTAGAAACAATTTGGAAAATCTGACTCCAGACTCAGGTTTATCACACTGAAATCCTTTAGAAAAGTGTAATTTCATTTCCGGTATAAAATTTTTTTGAAATGCGATTTTTTTGTATGAAAGTTTTATGATAAATGCTTATAACATACTTAAAAGTGCATATATTTTTAATTTAAAAACGGTGAAGTGCTTTACCCTTTTTCCAAAATGATTACCGCATTTGATTTATATTTCAAAAATGTATACACTAATCAAAATGGAGCATTTTAGCTATAATTGTTAGGAAAATGCTGAAATTTCAAAAATACCGTTATATGGGAGGTGGGCGTATTTGTGGGTGGATTTTGTTCAAATTTTCACAGTTTACTAACTTCAACCAAAAAAGCTTAAGTTCCGAGTTTCAAGATTCTAGCTTAATTATTACTATTTTTGGCCGCGTTTGTATGGAGGTGCGCCGGTACATTTGTGTTCGTATGAGAAGGACGCCTTCAATTTGGTCAGTTGTGCAGGTGATGTACGAATGTGCTTAATTGAAGTGATGATTATATATTTTATGTTTTATATGTTTTTTCATTTAAAAAAATAAATTGTACAATCAACAAGACTTCTAGTTAATTTAACAATAAATTTAATGTAAAATCAAAAAGATGTTATTGTTAATTCAACAGGACCATTTCGTGTTAATTTAACCAGCTTTTAGTGTAACATTAACTAGTTAAAATTATAAAATCAACAGGAAGACTCAATACTTTTTAGTGTTAATTCTACAGTTGTCATCCTGTTAAACTAACACATGACAGTAGTGTTAAATTTACACGATTACATGATGGCATACATTAAGCATCCTGTTGAAAAAAATTAACCACAAAATTTGTTGATTTTTGGTTGATTTCACACTATTTTTTTCTGGGTGTAACCCCAAATCAAACATTTGTTAGAATTATTAATACAACAGATAAAAATGCAACTATACAAAATTACAATATCAATAAAGAAAATTTAAACAACTACATAATTGTAAATAATCAACAGAAAAATGAAGCATATAATAAAGAAAAACTAGAAAGATTAAACAAAAATTTTCCATCATTTGCTAAATCTCAACTTAGTACTTTATGTTCAGAATTTATTGATATATTTGCATTAGAATCAGAACCTATAACCACTAATAATTTTTACAAGCAAAAACTTTATATGAAAGACGACAATCCAGTTTATGTAAAAAACTATAGAATTCCAGAAGCTAACAAACAGGAAATTACTAAACAAGTAAATAAGCTAATACAAGACGACTTAATAGAACCGTCAATGTCAGAGTACAATAGTCCTATTCTACTAGTACCGAAAAAATCACTCCCAGGTAATAACGATAAAAGATGGAGACTAGTTATTGACTATAGACAGGTAAATAAAAAGTTAACTGCAGATAAATTTCCATTACCAAGAATCGATGATATTCTAGATCAATTAGGTAGAGCAAAATATTTTTCTTGCTTAGATTAAATGTCAGGTTTTCATCAAATAGAATTAAGCCCAGAATCCCGAGATATAACATCGTTTACAGCAGACAATGGTACTTACCGTTTCAAAAGATTACCTTATGGTCTTAAAGTAGCCCCAAATTCATTTCAAAGAATGATGACTTTAGCATTCGCCGGTCTAAAACCACCACAAGCATTTTTGTATATAGACGACTTAGTAGTATTAGGATGCTCCGAAAAGCATATGATTAAAAACTTAAAAGATGTATTCGCAACTTGCAGAAAATATAATTTAAAATTGCATCCAGATAAATGTCTATTTTTCATCCAAGAAGTTACTTATCTTGGACACAAATGCACAAGTAAAGGAATTTTACCTGACCCCAGTAAATACAAAATAGTTCAAAATTACCCAACTCCCAAGAATGCCGACGAAGCTAAAAGATTCGTTGCATTCTGCAATTACTATAGAAGATTCATACCAAATTTCGCGGAATACTCTAGAATGTTAACAAGACTTTGTAGAAAGAAAGTAGTATTTAATTGGACAGAAGAATGTGAGAAATAATTCAACTACCTAAAAAATGCATTAATTAGCCCAAACATTTTACAATATCCCGATTTCAATAAAGAATTTTACATAACAACAGATGCAAGCGGATACGCCTGCGGAGCAGTACTAAGTCAAGAATACGAAGGAAAACAATTACCAATTGCTTATGCCTCTAGATCTTTCACAAAAGGCGAACCAAATAAAGCAACGATTGAAAAAGAATTAGCAGCCATTCATTGGGCCATCACTTATTTCAGACCGTACGTCTATGGTAGAAAATTCACAATTAAAACAGACCATCGACCCTTAACTTACCTTTTTTCGATGAAAAACCCATCATCAAAACTAACTAGAATTCGACTAGATTTGGAAGAATATGACTTTGGGGTGGAGTACATAGCAGGAAAAGAAAATTATGTAGCAGACGCACTATCGCGTATAGATATACAAGATTTAAAAGAAAAGTCAATCGAAGCATGTAAAATATTGAAAGTTACGACTAGATCGGAAACTAAGAAAAAATCCAGTAATAATATGAAAAATGAAGAAAAATGTCACAATGAGAACCCTATAATATACGAAGCGCTTAATAAATATGAAGTAAAGAGACTAGTCCAGCTCGTTTCGATCCTCCGAAATTATATTTCAAAAAAGGAAAGAAAATTTGTAGCGAAATAAATATTGATAATTTAATTGTTGAGGCGAAGATTGATTCAGGTCAATCCTTTGCCAGGTTTTCGAAAGAAACCGGCAATTTAAAAGTCGATAATAATGAAATTGTTGAGGCGAAGATTGATTTAGATCAATTCTTTGCCAGGCTTATGAAAGAAGCCGGCAATTTGAAAATAAATAAAATACAGTTGTCCTTAGGAGACAAATTATTTAAAAATAATTATACTGGAGTAGATAAATTTAAAGAAATAGGTACCAAAGTTCTCAAAAATTTAATCATTGCATTAACTCCGGAGGTTATGCATGTGACAGATAATGAAAAAATTAAAACTATTCTTCATAAATATCACGATGATCCTGTTAATGGTGGCCACCCAGGAATCAATCGTACAACTAACAAAATAAAACAAAAATTTTACTGGAAAAACATGAAAAATGACATTAGAAAACACATTAAAAAATGCGCTGGATGTAACAAAAATAAAATTAATAAAAATTTAAAAGAACCCATGACAATAACAGAAACACCAACAAAAGCGTTTGATATAGTTCAAATTGACACAATTGGACCATTTCCAAAATCATTGAACGGAAATGAGTATGCAGTCACTATAATATGTGACTTAACCAAATACCTAATAGCAATTCCAATTGAGAGCAAACACGCAAAGACAGTGGCCAAAGCTATTTTTGAACATTTCATTCCCATTTATGGATGTATGAACACCATACTAACAGATATGGGAACGGAATATAAAAATAACGTTTTTGAAGAACTATGTAAATTATTAAAAATAGAACACAAAACTTCAACACCTTACCATCATCAAACGTTAGGCACTGTTGAACGTAGCCATAGAACATTCAATGAATATGTACGTTCATACATATCCATTGACAAAGACGATTGGGATGAGTACCTCAAGTACTTTACTTATTGTTATAATACAACACCTTCAACTGTTCATGGTTACTGTCCTTTTGAACTAATATTCGGAAAACCTGCACCGACATACGAATTTTTACAAGAAGATACCATTAGCCCACTGTACAATTACGAGGCTTACGACAAAGAAATTAAATATAGACTTCAAATAGCACAGGAAAGAGCTAATAGATTAGTAAGACAAGCTAAAGAAAAACAGAAAATTTATTATGATAGGGAAATTCAGCATAAGGAAATAAATATAGGAGATTTAGTCTTAGTAAAAGATGAAAAAGGTAATAAATTAGACAGTAGATATAAAGGGCCCTATAGAGTAATAGATATTGATAAGCATAATAATTATAGTTTAACTCCCTATAAAGTAACAAATATTGATAATCACAATAATTATACACTAAGCTACACGAATAAGAAAATCATAGTACATAAAAATAGACTTAAACCTATAGAATAAGAAATTTTCATTTTTTCCAATAAATGTAAGTATGTAAGCACAAAACAAAAACTGAAATGTTAATTTTACCGAAATAAATAAATAAACACAAGCAAGTAAGATAAGCAATCAATTAAATGTAATAGAATGCTCATACATTGACCCTACAAATGTATAAGTAAGCATTCTTTTTAGGAAAGGAGGTGTAGCATGTCAGAAATATTTGAGCACATTCAACTCGTAATTTAAAACACAAAATATGGAATGCACTAAAAGTGCATTCAACCTATTTCATTTATTAAAATTTATAATGTAAACAAACAACAGCCAAATTTTATGCTGACGCCGTATTTCTGATTTGTCGCATTTGCCTTTAAGCTAAGTCGTATGTACGTATGTATGTGCATGGACACTTGACTACACATTAAATGCATAAGCCGTACATATGTACATACATATCTACATAGCTAGTAAGAATTAGTGTAAATATGTATTATAGTAAATAAGTAGTACATAAGAAATTTTGTGTATAAAAGTAATTGATTTTGTTCAATAAAGAATCAATTATTGACTCGCTGTCTTAATAGCGAGACTACAAAATAATTGTTTTATTTGTAAGTCGCCGAAGTAAGGGCGACGGAACATTAGATTACATTGACACTATGATCGTGTTGAATAAACCAAAATCACAAATGACGTTTATGTTTGAACATTGTTTCGTTTTATATCAACCAAATTTTATTGTTAATTGTGGTTCTTGTTGTTTTCACATTTGTTTTCATGTTGTATTAACACTAAAATTGGGACGTAATTTTTCTAACATTTTTTTTAGTTAATATTGACACTATCATCATGTTAAATAAACCAAATTCCAAATGACATTTAGGAATAAAATTTTATATTTGAATCATCTTGTATATTTTAAAATTTCTTCATGTTGTATCAACAATAAAATTTGGTTGAATTTACCAAATTTTCAAATGACAGTTACAAAGCCAAAATCATGTTTCAAACATCGTGTAATTTGAAAAAAATTGTTGCCGTTCTATGTGTAAAAATCGATCGTGTTAATTTTACATGAATCGTGTTGATGATTTTTTTTCTGAGTGCATGCTGAAACCCCCCATTCAGCGTAGGTATGAATACACACGTGTTCGCCTAAAATAATGTGATGTTTACATACAAACATACAGCTGAAGCTTATAAAAGTGTTTTAAAATATATACGACTGTTCAACTGGAGCGACATCTAAATTTGAAATTTGTATTTAACTCTGCACTCTTGTTAGAATAAAATAATTCCGAAGGAATAGTTTTAGGTGCAAATTTCTTAGTTTAAATTTAAACATTTTATTCTTGCAAAATACTATTAAAAAAAGTACCACGCCCAATAAAACACCCTTTCACATGCATAGCTAATTTATACCTTTAAAACGATGCCTTACGTATTAATTTTGGTAAATTATGTGAGCAGAAAAAGGGATATTTGCAAAAAAAAAAAAAAAAAACCAATTAGAAGTAATATATATGATAGGGAGTAAAAGCCCGTCTCCACATAACTTGATTCACCAGAGGAACATGTAGCATCTCGCTCAATAACCCATCTCCAAGTGGCTAATCGTGATTCAATTTGACATTTCTCTTCCTTAGAGAAGACATCGATATCATCGAGGTTGGCAAGATGATTCAGAATGAGACAGTGTTTCAATCTTCACTCGCTCTCAGAAATTTGTATGGAAATTGGCGAGTTTCGGCACTGGTTTCCGTGTCGAAACAAGATTTAGAGAGAAAAAACAGAAAAAAAGAGCGAAACACGTTATGTGGAGACATGGTATAATAGAGTATGTATTGACATGTACTCCCGGATTAATAAAACGATGATCCCAAGTCTTACTGCGTATTTTAATGCTTTATTAATAGGTGATTTCCCGTGGCAGTGATCCGGACAAAAATTTGGAAGCAACTGCAAGAACAATTTTTTGATCCTGATGTTTATCTGGTTAAAAAAAAATTTATTACAATCTATACAGACCCGAAATGGATCCAGATAAACATCAGGATCACAAAAATTTTTTTCCATTTGCATGCAAAATTTTTATGCGGATCTGGATCAAAGCCAGGGGTACTCGCCTAATGTGTTTTCAAAACACACATAAATTCAAGGTCAATTTAACAGAAAGTTTTAAAGCCAAATATTTTTCTTATGTTTGATAAATAGATATCCGGAATTGGTTTTGAATAGATATTCACATAAAATGGACAATAAATTACTTGAATTAAGCAACTTTATTTAACCCTAGAACCATAATGTACGTAAATTTTACGTATATAGAATTTTCAAAATGTGATTGCACAAGTATAACATCTTGTAACGGTACCTATCTCCGGCAGTGCTGGCATTATGTATTTTTACGTATATATGAATATAAAAGTATAGCAAATGTTGTCATTTGAAGGTGTGAGAGCGATTGGCGCAAATCCCATTACGTAAAATATACGTATAGTTAGTAATAAGCGAAAAAATAGTATATGGTATTTTATATGAAAGTGTAATATTCTCATGTATTTTTGCATAACGCGACAGTATATTATATTATTATTGCTCAGAAACGTTCCGGGGTCATCCGGGTCCACATTTTGACCCATATCTGGGGACCCGACCTAGGAATCATAATGAGTACAGCTCCATGTAAAAGCCTTTCTTTTTATATCAATGTTGTTCAAAAGATTTCCGGGGTCATCCGGGTCCACGTTTTGACCTATATCTCGGAAACCGGAACAAAAATTAGTAAAACAATTAAAAACAAAATCGCAAGAAATGAACAAAATTTTGACCAGCAGTCACTCAGCGAGGTTTTGTTCAACCTCTACGAGTTGTATGTCATTTAATTTCCTTTCGAACGAGGTACTGCTTGTGGTTATCGCACTTGTAACTTTAGCGCAAAATACTTTTGAATGAAGTGATACCCAGAAAAACCCAAAATTACGCATTATCATATGTATAACCATAAAAAAATTAAAAAAAAAGTTTTGAAATCAGGAATTTCTTGGTATTTTATTCAAATTAATTATTTGTAAAGCAGTGTAATTAACTTCGGCTGCAAGATGGGGAACAATGAGAGTTGTATCAGGCGGATTATAGTCACTACGTAAAATTTACGCACATTAGTAACATAGCCGGAATTGATTATGAATCAATATTCACATACAATGGGCATTAAATTACTCAAATTTAACAACTTTTTGAAAATTAATTAACTCACATATGTATATATTATTGTACCAATGTTTTCACAAGCATTTGCATTGGTACAGACGCGTGGGGACATCTTAATAAATGCCTCAACATTTGATTAATACATATATATATTAATAATAATTATATTTATTTACTTACATATGTATTTATTTATATTTATTAAGAAAATTTATATTTGTTGAGAAAATTTACTTTTGCACATTCCTTTTTGTGCTTTTCGTAAATATCAACGTTTCAAACAGCTGAGGTGAGCAGAGTTTCAGCTTTTTGTCATTTTGAGTAAATACTAAAAGTCAGCTGTTTTATGTCGTGAAAAATAAGTTAGCGGATCCTACTGTTGTCAGTGCAAACGTCATTGTTGTTAAGCTAACAACTCGATTTGCGTTGTCGTCTAATGTTACTGAATCCAGCTACTGGATTAATAAAACGATGATCACAAGTCCTACTGCGTATTTTAATGCTTTATTAATAGGCGATTTCCCGTGGCAGTGATCTAGATCCGGACAAAAATTTTGCAAGAAACTGAAAGAACAATTTTTTGATCCTGATGTTTATCTGGATCAAAAAAAAATCTATTACAATCTATACGCACGTGAAATGAACAATTTTTATGCGGATGTGGATCACAGCCAGGGGAACTCGCCTAATGGTTTTTCAAAACACACATAAATTCAAGGTAAATTTAACATGTCGGTTCAAGATACATACATACATACACACCGTGAGCTTAATGTCGAACTCTCGTGACCGAGATGTCAAAACTGTAAGGAAGACGAAATAATTTGACATTCAGTTCACGGGAATGATGGATACACTCAGAGAATTTGACGAATTGTAAACCGAATGTATGTATAGAATATGCAGAAGTCAAAAAATTGGATAGCTGTTGAAGAAGAACAAGAAGTCAACTGATCTGAAGAACCTGCATAAATTATTTATTTTAACTACAATACAATAATGATAACTATGATAACTGTATGTATGTATGTATATGAGCAGCGCTCGTTTTTTGGGAAGTTTTAAAGCCCGTCTCCACATAACTTGATTCACCAGAGAAACATGTAGCAAAACATCTCGCTCAATAACCCGTCTCCACGTGGCTAATCGTGATTCAGTTTGACATTTCTCCTTCTTGTTCTTCTCAAATGTTTGTATGTTTGCTTATTTTTGCGTCTTTGTTTTGGTCTGTGTGAGATTTTCGATACAAAATTAGAGAAGACATCGATATCATCGAGGTTGGCAAGATGATTCAGAATGAAACAGTGTTTCAATCTTCACTCGCTCTCAGAAATTTGTATGGAAATTGGCGAGATTCGGCACTGATTTCCGTGTCGAAACAAGATTGAGAGAGAAAATGCAGAAAAAAAGAGCGAAACACGTTATGTGGAGACATGGTATTAGCCAAGGCTAATTTATACAGGTTAACTTACACTCTTAGAAATTTTCGTGTAATTTTGCATACAAAAAGGTAGGTTACTTTTTTCCTACCTTATTATGCGCAAAATCGCACACTGAAAAATTCAACAGATAAGCTGTTTAAATATAAACAATAAAAGTGTAAAGCCTACACAAACAAACTTTAAATCTAAACACCAATCGAGTAATAAATTGTAATTTCGCATATAAGTTAAACAAAATTACCAATTTACTATGTAATTTTACCCGACTCAATTGTAATTTCGCGCACGAGATTTGAAATTACAATTTCTGTATGCAATTTTAATCCAAAATGCGTGTAAAATCGCATGATATGCTCACTTTTGCTGAAAAGTGCGTAAACTGTAAACTTCATTTAGAACTGTAAATTACACACTTGTAGTGTAAATCTACGAAAAAAATGTAATTTTCAACTAAAAATTACATATATTTTGGTAGCATATTTACACGCAGTTTTTAGAGTGTAGTAAACAGCTGATTACTAACTTTTTTTTTACATTTTTATTCATATTGTGGTGCTTATGTCAAACCGATGTCAATTCTGAGCATGGCGCAATATGAATTGTACAATGGCGGACTATGATTTTGACAGAAGCACCACAGAATACACAAACAATTTAATGTATGTACGTATGTCGTAATGAGAAAACCTTTTATTATTGAACCATGGTTTTAGCAAATAAAAAAGCTAAAAAAAGCCTAAGCTAAATCAGAATTTTTGCAGCTAAAAGACAAGAAAAAACGCTAAATCTAGCTTGAAAAAGGTTAGAATGGCAAGGCTGGTACTGATATAGCATTTTCAGGTCAAATGAAACCTTTTTCAAGTCAGGTGAAACTTTTTTCAAGTCAAGTGAAACCTTTTTCAAATTAAGTGAAACCTTTTTCAAATAAAATGAAACCTTTTTCAATTTAAGTGAAACTTTTTTCATTTCAAATGAAACCTTTTTCATTTCAAATGAAACTTTTTTTATTTCAAATGAAACTTTTTTTATTTCAAATGAAACTTTTTTCAAATTAAATGAAACCTTGTTTAGTTAGTACAATAACATTCTTATATAAATTTTTTGTACACGGCTTTTACACATCGAAAGTTATTGAACTTTGAATGTTTGTAATGGTAACTATGTACAACAATATATATGTACCTATATATATATATATTTGCAAAATAATCACAACAACAATTTAATTGTTTAGTTTGTTATTCGTTTCATTATTTTTATATATGTACATGATATATTTATATATGTACTAAAATTAAGTAGATCTAGCTCTTTCAGCCCAGCAAACATTCTTGAAATTCTCATAATTTGGAGTCTGATATGAGTCCGAAATATATAGGTGTGACATATGTGGTATAAAATAATAATAATATAATACAATGGCGCTATTATAACTCTGACGAGTTTTATGGCCGAGCTTCTCTCCCAATTCGAGGTGTGCTCCTTTTGTTTTTCCTACCAATTGGGTGGACCTACAGTTTTATGCCGGCTCCCAACGGCGAATGCATTTTTTGTGAGAAGCTTTTTCATGGCAGGAATATATTTGGAGGGTATGCCGCCCACTGCCTAGAGACTGCTGCTCTTAAAAAACCCAATAATTGTATTTTTACTAATTAGAAAATTTTTTTGGTGTTTGCTCGGACTGTGGTTTCAACCCGAGACTTCTGGCATAGCAGGCGAGCACTCTACCCACAGCACCACAGCGGCTTATGTGGTATATAAGCTTAAGAAATGTTTACTGACGCTTATATGAGTCCGAATGTTTGCTGGGATACAAACAATAAAACAACAAAAACATTGAAATTCAAAAAGTTCTGAGGTGATGTCGAACTTTTATACATATTGCTAGCTTAGAGCGCTTTCACATTACTCGGTGCGGTATCGGATCGACATTTTTGGTTTTTACCGAAAGTATACCGAAACCTTACTGACCACATGTATTTCAATTGGCACTTTCACATTAGTGTTGCATTCATGAAATCGGAGCGGATTATTTTCGGTATACCGCAACGCGGTAAGACCGGTCAGTAAAATTTGAGGAATTACTGCATACATTTTTGAGGCGTGATAAAAGAAGAAGAACAAAGTCAGTAAAAAAAACTCGTTTCGGTAATAAATGTAGCAAGTTATAATGTCTTCGTCTCCGCTAGAAGACATTATTGTTATTATTGAGTGATTTGTTGAAGTTAAAAATTTTGTTTTGCAAATTTCGATGTTTGTTTTCCTAGTTTCTGCCGATTACGCACCGAAAGTATTCCCACAAGTGTGAAAAACACAGCAACGCGGAATCGTTTCGGTAAGCCGAAAATACCGAGCAAAAAATGTCGATCCGATGTCGTACCGAGTAATGTGAAAAGGCCCTTAGAGTGCAAATTGTGTAAAATATTTTGAATTGTTAACTTTCGAAAAAAAGCCGTGTTCAAAAAATTCATATAAGAATATTATTGTATTAACTAAACAAGGTTTCATTTAATTTGAAAAAGGTTTCATTTGAAATGAAAAAAGTTTCATTTTAAATGAAAAAAGTTTCACTTAAATTGAAAAAAGTTTCATTTTATTTGAAAAAGGTTTCACTTAATTTGAAAAAGGTTTCACTTGACTTGAAAAAAGTTTCACTTGACTTGAAAAAGGTTTCATTTGACCTGAAAATGCTATATGCAGTTGATAGTTGGTTCATTTTTATACTCAGCTGTACTAGTACACAGAGTATTATAGTTTTAATCACATAACGGTGGATTGTAACAGAATGAAATAATCGAGATATATATAGACTTATATATATCAAAATGATTAGGGTGAAAAGAGAAATCGATTGAGCCAAAAATTTTGGAAAATGGGCGGAGCCACGCCCACTTATTAAGGGGCAAACATTGAAAGTTTTATGAGTGATAATTCAGAAACCGTTGAAGATATATCGATGAAATTTGGTACGCGTGATATATTTACTCAGGCAAATGTTTGGCCGAAAAATTGCCAAAATCGGTTGACGACCACGCCCACTTTTATATATGGGTATTATAAAGTGACCTAATAAAAACATTTTAAGCCATATCTCTGTCAAATATAAAGATATAGCATTGAAATTTTATGGTAGAAGTCCACCTGCGGACATAAAACGAAATATACAAAAAATTTGGAAAATGGGCGTGGCACCGCCTCTTTTTAGAAGGAGGAATATACGAGATTTCTGAGCCCATTAATCGACAAATAATTTATATATAATGACGAAACTTGGTATGTACACTTTTATTACTTGTGGTAATACATGTTCAAAATTTTAGCGAAATCGGTTTGACGACCACGCCCACTTTTATACATGGGAACTATAAAGTGGCCTAATAAAACATTTTAAACGATATCTTTGTCAAATATAGAGATAATTCATAGAAATTTTGTGGCATGAGTTCCACAATAGACCGGAAACAAAGAATATAAAAATTTTGGAAAATGTGCTTGGCACCGCCTCTTTAGACAAAGGAATATACGAGATTTCGGAGCCCATAACTCGACAAATAATTGAGATATTATGACGAAACTTGGTTTACACACTTTTATAACTTGTGTTAATAGACACGCAAAAATTTATTGAAATCGGTTTATGACCACGCCAACTTTTTAACAAAGATATTTCTGGAACACCCTTTGGGAATTTGTAACGTGACATCTTTGTATCTAGAAGTCATAAAGGAATGAAATTTTGCACAAAGAATAATATTCATATGCTTAGTTGGATGACTGATAAAAATGTTGAAAATAGGCGTGGCTACGCCCACTTTATGCGGCACTCGCTTTATATAAAATACGCCGTGTTTCCTTCAAACGCAAACAAACAATGAAAGCATACAGCTGAGTATCTAATGTTCGATTCCACTCGAACTTAGGCTTCCTTACTTGTTCATTTGAATTATTATATTTTCTGGATAATCATGTGGTCGTAATATAAGCCTATCTTCATATTTTCTGTAATCTAAAATGTAGATATATTTTTTAATGAAATCGAGTCCTAAGATTCCATCACAAGGGATTGGGAAATTACACTGTAGGTAAATTTTTAACTTTTGAAATATCACAGAGAAACGCCGAAACACGTAAACTTAATTTTTAGCTTTAGAATACGATGGCGTTTTCAGAAAGTCAAAGTTAGCTCTTGTTTTCGAGAAATTTAGGAAAGAATTTTCAAAGCTCTGAAGGTAATTTTTTTCCGTCAATAAACTTTACTTAGGTTTTCAACCCTTTTCCCGCGTAAAGATTTTGATGGTTGATATTACTTAATTGGGGCAGACGATGTAATGAAAGTGATTTCAGAAAGTGAAACAGTAAAATTTTCTCGTGTAGCCACCAAAAAAGTACTTTCGGAAAGTGTTTTCCAAAATTTCAGCAATTCTTTCTTACGAAAAACTTTCATTGTCTAACTGCGAGAAAAATACTTTTAAGAAATATTTTTCACTTTCAATTATTACATCATCACTATTCCACGCACAGCTGTTTGCTCTCACACAACAAGCTGTTTGCTCTCCTACATCTGTCTTGCTCTCACAGCTGTTTGAATTTAATTTGACAGCTGCCAGAAAGTACTTTCAAAAATTCATTTCACTTTCACCGTGTGGACAAATGAAAAGTAATTCCTGAAAGTTTTCGGAAAGTGGAAGTAAAGAGTGCTTTCTGAAAGCACTTTCATTGCGTCGTGCGGATACTCATGAAAGTTCTTTCAATGGTTTGACACTTTCGGAAAGCACTTTCATTGCATCGTCTGGCAGTACCTTAACATATACACTCAGGGAAAAAAATTATAAAAACATATGAAAGCGTGCTTAAAATGGGCAAAATCGTATTAAAAACTGATGTAAATACCAACATTTTTATTCTAAAAATGTTCATTGTAAAATTTTTAAATCAAGAAAAAACATTTTAAATTTAAAAATGTTTATATCTATTTTAAGCACTATGAGGAAAAAAAAACGCTGCAGTATTCTCTATATCATTTTCTCTTCCGGATTCGAAATTGTATCCAACGGCATTCTCTTCACCTTCTCTCATATAGTGAAACATTAAACATTACATTGAATTGTAGTAACCTATTTGTATTGTATTTATGTTTATTAGAAATCCTAACACAACAATTTTTTAAATTTCTTATTTAAATCGTCGATATCACTTATGAGAGTTGCAGTTTGCTTGGATTTCCCAATACCAATATCCCTTATTCGGTTCCATGTTTGTTTTGTGGAAAGCGCTGTGCTAAATTTCTCTCTATAGAACTTTGTTTTGGCTAATTTAATGGATTTGTTAACTTCAGATCGTGTGTTTTTAAATTTCCTTTGCAATTCCAAAGCTCTATAACATTTCCATCGCAAATAAGCTTGATTGCGCAATGTTATTAAGTTTTGAATATTTGCATTAAACCAGAGTTTACTTAAGGGATTTGCAGCTTTGTACTTTAGTGGGACAAATTTATCGAAAAGGCAGTTAATGTGATTCTGCATGAAGCAGGTCTGCTCTTCGATTGATGTCATGCTCCTAATTTGGTTCCATTGGACTGAATCGACAGCCACTGAAAGTTTATTATAATCGATATTTTTAAAATTCCGATATGAAACACGACTAAGAGCGTCAGATATTCCGAAGTTATAAGTCAAGAATATCTGGTCATGTTTAGAGAAACCAGGGTCGTCCACCTGATTGTAGTGGACTAAGTCTTTTAGGTTACTCACAAAAAATATATCCAAAAGAGTACTGGTGGTGTGAGTAAGATGCGTAGGCATAGAGGTGTTAGTAGGATAAAGGCCTAGGGATTCCATATTCAATTTGATGCTGGTGTCTTTAAGAATATTGCAATTAAAATCACCTGAGATAATGATATTTTTGTAATTCAAAAGTAACGGCTGAACAGAGTCCGTGAAATCAGTAAAACTGATATTACGATTCGGCCTATATACGCAGCCGATAAGCAACTTACAATTTCTCGACATGATATCCACAAACATATATTCAACAGAATCATTGCTACTAGACGTACAAACTAACTTACAACACAAACCAGTTCTAACATAAATCGCAACACCACCTCTATCAGCCCTGAAAAGTTGATAACCGTTTACTCTTACCAAGTCATTACTTAGATGTGCCGAGAACCACGTTTCTGATATGCATAAAATGTCAACAGCTGAACCTTCAAAGATATATCGGAATTCGTCTAACTTTCTAAATAAACTCTGAGCATTCAAATGAATTATTTTCAGCCCAGAGTCTCGCTTACAGAGGACTCTTAGCATAGTATGTAGTACGTCTTTGGAACTCTTTGATTTATTGAATTGGGGTGTCATTGCAATAGATAACCGCAGATAATTTTGCACTGCGAATTGGTAACAGATTTAAACACTGAGTTAACCTGATACTATAAGAGGGGAAATTGTATGCTAAGGAGAAAGGAAAAGGAGAATAAAAGAGATAGTTATAGAGAAGGAGTAAAACTATTCTCTTTCTAATCCTAATCCTGGCTTTCCACACGAACAGATGCGTCTTCATTCTGAGAACCAAACCCATCACGAAATAAATCACCATTTGGGCTATGACTGCTGTGCTGTATTTTGAGTAGATCCTCGAACGTGTGCACATGAATGGGCTTGTCATTTACTGATCTTTTGATGAAAACTTGTCCCCGTCTTGTAAATGCAGATGATAATTTTTTCCGCCTTTTTAGATGTAATGTTTCCTTTAGTATCTTATGATTGCATTTGCTAAGAGACTCGTTAACATAAATGGGGGCTTCTGAGTTAATTCCCACTTGAACAAGGCGCAAGACGTTGTTGTTTAGTCGTCTGAACGCTGCAGTTTTATTTAGTAATTCATTCCGCTCTGACGCTGATTGAAATTGAATTATTATTTCTGGATCACCTGTGGATTGCTGAGATTTCCGAATGCGGAATATATTTTTTATTATAGGTGGCTGAATGTCAAGACTGAATATATTAAAAACTGTACGTATTACAGAAAATCTGACTTCAGATTCAGATTCAGCGCACCGAAATCCTTTAGAAAAGTAGAATTTTATTTCTGTAACAAAAATGTGTTGAAATTTTGTCGACCAGTGTTACAGTCTGAAAAAATTAAATTTTGATCATTTCAGATTCAGATTCAGCGCACCGAAATCCTTTAGAAAAGTAGAATTTTATTTCTGTAACAAAAATGTGTTGAAATTTTGTCGACCAGTGTTACAGTCTGAAAAAATTAAATTTTGATCATTTGTAAAAAAAATATAGTTTTTTGGTAATTTTTTTACATTGACTCGTTCATTAAGGTGAATGATCCGGCTTGAATTATCTGTTTGATCCAAGAAGCGTTTTCCTTGGCAATAAAATATTTATGAAATGGGGTTGTATATTGCAGCAATATTCTCCGTGTACTTATGTACGTACACCAAATTCAACTTAAATGAAAAAGCGATCCGATTTATGCAAGCGACAAATTGTACTGATTTATTCAAGTCTATGCCAATTATGTATAACTCTAAAAATATGACAAAGAGCGACAGAATGAGTGCAATAATATGTATTTTTTTTTTTTTTACGAGGAGGAAGCATCGAAAGCCTTTACCCCGTCAGTGTGGGACTCTAACCCGAACTAAACCTCCTACTGTCATCGTACCGAACCCCCCGGTACTACCGTCAAGCTACAGTCGGGAGGTGGGTTGAGCACTAGGCTCGCAGTCCGTAATGGTCGCGTTATTTCCCTCAGTCTGCCTTAAAAGGCTTCACCCATATGTTTTTTATAAAAGTTCACAATATTAGGTGGTCTGCGGAGGCCAAAGCTCCTTACCACGCGCATTGACGGATGCAGGAGGCCTAGCTCCTGTACGTATCCGTAACGGATGCAAGAGGCCGAGCTCCTGTACGTATCCGTTTAATTCAAAGTTCACAATATTAGGTGGTCTGCGGAGGCCAAAGCTCCGTACCACGCGTATTGACGGATGCAGGAGCCCTAGCTCCTGTACGTATCCGTAACGGATGCAAGAGGCCGAGCTCATGTACGTATCCGTTTCATTCAAAGTTCACAATATTAGGTGGTCTGCGGAGGCCAAAGCTCCGTACCACGCGCATTGACGGATGCAGGAGGCCTAGCTCCTGTACGTATCCGTAACGGATGCAAGAGGCCGAGCTCCTGTACGTATCCGTTTCATTCAAAGTTCACAATTAGGTGGTCTGCGGGGGCCAAAGCTCCGCACCACACGCGATGACGGATGCAGGAGGCTGAACTCCTGTACGTATTCGTTCCACGCATCCAAGCATCTATGATTACCAGAATAATCTGATACACCGCCGGTATATTTAGTCGCTGCTGGTGCGTCGTAATCTCTCTAGACTCCTCAGTGTTTTCATCGTGCCTGCTATTATGTCACCTGCTGCAATCCACTTTGAACTGCTTTCTAGCATGTGCTTTACGAGCGACTGAGGTGAATAGTCACTTCCACATATTCTGCGGAGCTTACTTCTAGATTCGTAGAATCTTGGACACTCAAAGAAAACGTGATACACATCCTCAACTGCTTGCCCTCCACAGTGGTCACATGTTGGATTTAACTCGTGCTTAAAACGGTAGAGATAAGCCTTGAAGCAGCCGTGCCCAGTTAAGAACTGAGTCAAGTAAAAATCGACTTCACCATGAGCTCTTAGCAACCAGCATCTCAAGTCTGGTATACATCTATGTGTCCAGCATCCTTTCGTGGTGTTGTTCCACATAAGCTGCAAACTTTGTATGCTGGCCTCACGCGCCTCTGAGCGGTCGACTCCGTTTTGTGCGATCATTGCAGCTTCTTCCGCCAGTATGTCTATGGGGTATAGCCCAGAAGTAACAAGCGCAGCCTCGTCTGACACGGTTTTAAACGCGCAGCACACTCTCAGTGCACACAGACGGTAAGTGGAGTTAATACCCCGGAAGTATGATTGACGCTCTGTAGCGTGGTGCCACACGGGAGCGCCGTAGAGGATTTGACTCCTTACGACGCTCGCAAGAAGCTGCCGTCGTCGCTGCTTTGGTCCACGCGAGTTCAGCATTATGCGCGTTAGTGCTGTTACTGTTGTTGAGGCCTTCACGTTTGCATACTCAAGGTGGCTTTTAAATGATAGTCTCTTATCCAACATAATCCCGAGGTACTTGATGGCTGGAAGAGTGACGATGTTGTGGCTTCCAATTTTTATTGTAGTATGTTCTACTTTTTTCTTACTTGATATGAGTACTGACTCAGTTTTTTGCTCTGCAAGCTGTAAGCCATTTTCATTTAGCCACTTTTGAATGCAGATTATACTTTCTTCCGCTTTTGCACGTATATCGTCTATTTGTTTGGCCGTAACTACCAGCGCAATGTCGTCAGCATATCCGAATATTTTCACGCCTTCGGGAAATGTTAGGCGTAAAACACCGTTGTACATGATATTCCACAGCAAGGGTCCAAGAACTGAGCCTTGTGGAACGCCGCTGGTAACCTCTATTTTCTTTGTTCCAGCTGACGTTTCGTACTCTAAAGTCCGATTTTCAAAATAACTTCGTACGACCCTTCTCAAATAATATGAGATCCCAATGCGGTCCAGGGCATCCAGTATCTTCGCCCAATTGGCAGTGTTGAACGCATTTTTGATATCCAAAGTAACTATTAGGCAGTATTCTTTTGTACCTGCCAGCCAACGTGAGCCACTTATAGCGTCTTGAGCTACTTTTTTCACTGCGTTTACAGCGTGTACAGTGGATCTTCCCTTCCTAAAACCGAATTGGTTTTCAGATACGCCTCCTACCGCTAGAACCTCCCTTTCGAGGCGATTGTATATAACTCTTTCTAATATTTTTCCAGCCGAGTCAAGCAAGCATATGGGCCTGTAGCTCGACGGTAGTGCAGGATCCTTACCAGGCTTAGGTATTAATACCAGTTTTTGACGTTTCCATATCCTTGGAAATGTCCCTTCTGATAGACATTTATTAAATAACTTTGTAAAGTCTGATGTTGCATTGTTGAAGGCTACTTTCAGTACTTTATTAGGCACTGCGTCTGGGCCAGGAGACTTGCGTTCTTTCAGTCCTTTTGCTGCTTGGAGAACCTCTTCATCCGTTACATCGTCGAAAGAGTTGAGTAAGGTATTTGAGATTGGGGAAACTAGTTTCCTTTGGGTGGGAAAGAGAGTAGATACTATCTTTTCCAGGAATATAGGACATGTTGGTGTTGATTCCTTGCTGTTTTTTAGCTTTTTAGTTACGATCTTATACGCTGTTCCCCAGGGGTTATTATCTGCGTCATCGCAAAGTTCTAGGAAGCATTGGCGCTTGCTTTCCTTTATTGCATTTTTAAGATTACGTCGGGCTAATTTGAATTTATCTCTCAGTTCCTCGAAGTTACCTCTACCTCTTGAACGCTGAAACCGCCTTCTTGATTGAATGCACTCGTTCCGTAGTGAATTTATGCTTTCGTTCCACCAGTAGCTGGCGGATAGCGGTCTGCGCTTCAATTTCCGCGACATTGATGCATCGCATCCCGCTCGTAAGTCATTCATTATTGCGGTAGCCATGTCATTTGCCCGACCACTGTGTCCGTTTTTTGGGAATATCTCCTTAAATACTTCGGAGTCGAAAGTGCTGACTTTCCAGCCTTGCCGCTTTAGACTGGACAGCTTTTTCAGCGGTTCCTCTGCGCGTGTTGTAACGTCGATCAATATCGCCGAGTGGTCGCTCTGCGTATAGCATTCGCTAATTTTCCACTTGGAAAACCTGTAAAGATTGGCGCTGACGAATGCTATGTCAATAATTGATCCGCGGCCGTTTCCCGAGAAGGTGTTCTCAGTGCCTGTATTTAGCAGAACTGCATCTAGACAGGCAAATGCTTCGAGCAGAGCTTTGCCTCTTGGTGAAGTTATCTTTGCCCCCACTCAGTTGCACAGGCATTAAAATCGCCTGCGATTATGAAGCGTTGTCGACTTGTCGCATCCATAGCTATTTTTGCAACAATTTCTTCGAAAATATTCAGTGGGGTGCTTGGCGGTATGTAACAGCTGTACAGGTATATGCCGCCGACCTTCCCACATAAAAATCCGTTTTCTTTCAACACAGCTTCTATATATAATGGATTCTGTCCGCAGGACCAAATTGCAGTCTTGCTGCAAGCACTTTTAATCAAATTTTCCGATCTCTGCTTGTACGGCTCGCTGAGTAGGGAAATGTCTGCTTTCAATTCTAAAACCGTTTGCGTTAGGAGATCTTGCGCAGCTTCGCAATGATTTACATTAAGTTGGAGTAATCTCATCGCAGGGTCAGCTTCTGAAGTGCCTCCTTGTATATGGGACATTGATTTCCCCCTGTTGGGTGGTCCGACTTGTTGGCTCCCAGTTTGATGCATAGTAACCATTTTGGTGGATTGGTACACGTTTTCGCCACATGTCCTGCTGCACCGCATTTAAAACATGCACTTTTAAAGTCCCCATTGCTAGTGCAGTTCTTCGAAATATGACCGAAGTCAAGACATTTAAAGCATCGTTTTGGCTGGACTTTTGCCCTAATTCGGCAAACAACCCATCCGATCCGAACTTTGCCGCTTGCTAGTAACTTCCTGACTATTTCCGTAGGTAAGGAGATAGTAGCGGTTTGTGTTTCTCCGTACGCTTTTCTGATAGATCGTACGCAGGATGGTTTCGCCTCGTAGCCGTTAAGCTCTTTGCCCAGTGCTTCGCAGATCTCCTCCTTGGTGGTTACCTCATCCATATCGCGTATTTCGCACAGCGACTCTTCCATAAGGGATTTCACCTCTGCCTTTCCAGCAAGGACCTGTTCTACCGCTATCTGCAGCTTCGTAGTGTCAGTTTCAGACTGCTTGGAGAGCTGGAACAGGAGATCTCCAGTTCCAGTCTTCCTTATCTTTTGGACTAATGCGCTCATTTCCTTCAGCGATTCTTCTTTTTTTACTACCTTCAAAATGTCTGCATACGAGAACTGGCCCGTTCGCTTTATAATTATGGCGTCAGGCCGTGTTGCTTTTGGCTTTTGGGCCTTCCGCCTCTCCACCTTCGTCCATCCCTCCTCCTTGGTTGGCTCCGCTTTGTTGCTGATTTTTTCCGAAGCGGTTTCAGGGCCGATGGGCGTAGTTTTTTTGGGTTCCCTTCTTCTTTTTTGAGAGCGCTTCCGGGGACGGCGTGACGCCTGAAGTTTTTTCCCGAGCTCTTTTTGCTCGTTGTTGTTGTTTTAGCGAAGGTGTTGTCTGAGACTGCTTCGTACATTTTGAAAGCGTCTCGTCTGCAACTCGCTTTGCTGCCTCGTCATAGGAGACTCCGATAACCTTCACCAGATCTTTAAAATTCTGGTTTATAGTGCGTTTACCGCTCGCTACGATCTCCTTCAGTTCTCTTATAAGCTTTCCCAGACTAAGGAAAGCTTTTTCGTCATCGAGCTCCCCTTGGGGGGAAGTCCCCGAATCTTCATTAATTGGAGGCACCGAGATAATGGGGGGCGCCGACAGTGGGGGAGACTGCGCAAGTCTCGATCGTCTCATGAAGGGGTTCAATTGGACGTCTTCATTAACCCCCGTGCTCGAGTTTGCACCTGGTGAAGCTTGCTCCATGCCAATGCTGGATGGAGCGGACAGTTCATACGTTGTTTAGGGTTTTCTAAGTAGAAAGCCCTACTTAACGCTGCGTACCTAAGAAAAGGGGTATTATAGTTATAATTATTTGTTATTATAGTTATAAATATTATTATTATTATCCCTGGTGGTAATTATATTACTGTTATTATTATTATTATTATTATTATTATTATTATTATTATTATTATTATTATTATTATTATTATTATTATTATTATTATTATTATTATTATTATTATTATTATTATTATTATTATTATTATTATTATTATTATTATTATTATTATTATTATTATTATTATTATTATTATTATTATTATTATTATTATTGTGTTTTATGGCTTTGTGAACTCTAAGCGGAGGGTGAAAGGTTTTCCTTCTGCTTTAAGGTATAATGACTATATTTCAAGTCATCCTCAACTGCTTGCCCTCCACAGTGGTCACATGTTGGATTTAACTCGTGCTTAAAACGGTAGAGATAAGCCTTGAAGCAGCCGTGCCCAGTTAAGAACTGAGTCAAGTAAAAATCGACTTCACCATGAGCTCTTAGCAACCAGCATCTCAAGTCTGGTATACATCTATGTGTCCAGCATCCTTTCGTGGTGTTGTTCCACATAAGCTGCCAACTTTGTATGCTGGCCTCACGCGCCTCTGAGCGGTCGACTCCGTTTTGTGCGATCATTGCAGCTTCTTCCGCCAGTATGTCTATGGGGTATAGCCCAGAAGTAACAAGCGCAGCCTCGTCTGACACGGTTTTAAACGCGCAGCACACTCTCAGTGCACACAGACGGTAAGTGGAGTTAATACCCCGGAAGTATGATTGACGCTCTGTGGCGTGGTGCCACACGGGAGCGCCGTAGAGGATTTGACTCCTTACGACGCTCGCAAGAAGCTGCCGTCGTCGCTGCTTTGGTCCACGCGAGTTCAGCATTATGCGCGTTAGTGCTGTTACTGTTGTTGAGGCCTTCACGTTTGCATACTCAAGGTGGCTTTTAAATGATAGTCTCCTATCCAACATAATCCCGAGGTACTTGATGGCTGGAAGAGTGACGATGTTGTGGCTTCCAATTTTTATTGTAGTATGTTCTACTTTTTTCTTACTTGATATGAGTACTGACTCAGTTTTTTGCTCTGCAAGCTGTAAGCCATTTTCATTTAGCCACTTTTGAATGCAGATTATACTTTCTTCCGCTTTTGCACGTATATCGTCTATTTGTTTGGCCGTAACTACCAGCGCAATGTCGTCAGCATATCCGAATATTTTCACGCCTTCGGGAAATGTTAGGCGTAAAACACCGTTGTACATGATATTCCACAGCAAGGGTCCAAGAACTGAGCCTTGTGGAACGCCGCTGGTAACCTCTATTTTCTTTGTTCCAGCTGACGTTTCGTACTCTAAAGTCCGATTTTCAAAATAACTTCGTACGACCCTTCTCAAATAATATGAGATCCCAATGCGGTCCAGGGCATCCAGTATCTTCGCCCAATTGGCAGTGTTGAACGCATTTTTGATATCCAAAGTAACTATTAGGCAGTATTCTTTTGTACCTGCCAGCCAACGTGAGCCACTTATAGCGTCTTGAGCTACTTTTTTCACTGCGTTTACAGCGTGTACGGTGGATCTTCCCTTCCTAAAACCGAATTGGTTTTCAGATACGCCTCCTACCGCTAGAACCTCCCTTTCGAGGCGATTGTATATAACTCTTTCTAATATTTTTCCAGCCGAGTCAAGCAAGCATATGGGCCTGTAGCTCGACGGTAGTGCAGGATCCTTACCAGGCTTAGGTATTAATACCAGTTTTTGACGTTTCCATATCCTTGGAAATGTCCCTTCTGATAGACATTTATTAAATAACTTTGTAAAGTCTGATGTTGCATTGTTGAAGGCTACTTTCAGTACTTTATTAGGCACTGCGTCTGGGCCAGGAGACTTGCGTTCTTTCAGTCCTTTTGCTGCTTGGAGAACCTCTTCATCCGTTACATCGTCGAAAGAGTTGAGTAAGGTATTTGAGATTGGGGAAACTAGTTTCCTTTGGGTGGGAAAGAGAGTAGATACTATCTTTTCCAGGAATATAGGACATGTTGGTGTTGATTCCTTGCTGTTTTTTAGCTTTTTAGTTACGATCTTATACGCTGTTCCCCAGGGGTTATTATCTGCGTCATCGCAAAGTTCTAGGAAGCATTGGCGCTTGCTTTCCTTTATTGCATTTTTAAGATTACGTCGGGCTAATTTGAATTTATCTCTCAGTTCCTCGAAGTTACCTCTACCTCTTGAACGCTGAAACCGCCTTCTTGATTGAATGCACTCGTTCCGTAGTGAATTTATGCTTTCGTTCCACCAGTAGCTGGCGGATAGCGGTCTGCGCTTCAATTTCCGCGACATTGATGCATCGCATCCCGCTCGTAAGTCATTCATTATTGCGGTAGCCATGTCATTTGCCCGACCACTGTGTCCGTTTTTTTGGGAATATCTCCTTAAATACTTCGGAGTCGAAAGTGCTGACTTTCCAGCCTTGCCGCTTTAGACTGGACAGCTTTTTCAGCGGTTCCTCTGCGCGTGTTGTAACGTCGATCAATATCGCCGAGTGGTCGCTCTGCGTATAGCATTCGCTAATTTTCCACTTGGAAAACCTGTAAAGATTGGCGCTGACGAATGCTATGTCAATAATTGATCCGCGGCCGTTTCCCGAGAAGGTGTTCTCAGTGCCTGTATTTAGCAGAACTGCATCTAGACAGGCAAATGCTTCGAGCAGAGCTTTGCCTCTTGGTGAAGTTCTCTTTGCCCCCACTCAGTTGCACAGGCATTAAAATCGCCTGCGATTATGAAGCGTTGTCGACTTGTCGCATCCATAGCTATTTTTGCAACAATTTCTTCGAAAATATTCAGTGGGGTGCTTGGCGGTATGTAACAGCTGTACAGGTATATGCCGCCGACCTTCCCACATAAAAATCCGTTTTCTTTCAACACAGCTTCTATATATAATGGATTCTGTCCGCAGGACCAAATTGCAGTCTTGCTGCAAGCACTTTTAATCAAATTTTCCGATCTCTGCTTGTACGGCTCGCTGAGTAGGGAAATGTCTGCTTTCAATTCTAAAACCGTTTGCGTTAGGAGATCTTGCGCAGCTTCGCAATGATTTACATTAAGTTGGAGTAATCTCATCGCAGGGTCAGCTTCTGAAGTGCCTCCTTGTATATGGGACATTGATTTCCCCCTGTTGGGTGGTCCGACTTGTTGGCTCCCAGTTTGATGCATAGTAACCATTTTGGTGGATTGGTACACGTTTTCGCCACATGTCCTGCTGCACCGCATTTAAAACATGCACTTTTAAAGTCCCCATTGCTAGTGCAGTTCTTCGAAATATGACCGAAGTCAAGACATTTAAAGCATCGTTTTGGCTGGACTTTTGCCCTAATTCGGCAAACAACCCATCCGATCCGAACTTTGCCGCTTGCTAGTAACTTCCTGACTATTTCCGTAGGTAAGGAGATAGTAGCGGTTTGTGTTTCTCCGTACGCTTTTCTGATAGATCGTACGCAGGATGGTTTCGCCTCGTAGCCGCTAAGCTCTTTGCCCAGTGCTTCGCAGATCTCCTCCTTGGTGGTTACCTCATCCATATCGCGTATTTCGCACAGCGACTCTTCCATAAGGGATTTCACCTCTGCCTTTCCAGCAAGGACCTGTTCTACCGCTATCTGCAGCTTCGTAGTGTCAGTTTCAGACTGCTTGGAGAGCTGGAACAGGAGATCTCCAGTTCCAGTCTTCCTTATCTTTTGGACTAATGCGCTCATTTCCTTCAGCGATTCTTCTTTTTTTACTACCTTCAAAATGTCTGCATACGAGAACTGGCCCGTTCGCTTTATAATTATGGCGTCAGGCCGTGTTGCTTTTGGCTTTTGGGCCTTCCGCCTCTCCACCTTCGTCCATCCCTCCTCCTTGGTTGGCTCCGCTTTGTTGCTGATTTTTTCCGAAGCGGTTTCAGGGCCGATGGGCGTAGTTTTTTTGGGTTCCCTTCTTCTTTTTTGAGAGCGCTTCCGGGGACGGCGTGACGCCTGAAGTTTTTTCCCGAGCTCTTTTTGCTCGTTGTTGTTGTTTTAGCGAAGGTGTTGTCTGAGACTGCTTCGTACATTTTGAAAGCGTCTCGTCTGCAACTCGCTTTGCTGCCTCGTCATAGGAGACTCCGATAACCTTCACCAGATCTTTAAAATTCTGGTTTATAGTGCGTTTACCGCTCGCTACGATCTCCTTCAGTTCTCTTATAAGCTTTCCCAGACTAAGGAAAGCTTTTTCGTCATCGAGCTCCCCTTGGGGGGAAGTCCCCGAATCTTCATTAATTGGAGGCACCGAGATAATGGGGGGCGCCGACAGTGGGGGAGACTGCGCAAGTCTCGATCGTCTCATGAAGGGGTTCAATTGGACGTCTTCATTAACCCCCGTGCTCGAGTTTGCACCTGGTGAAGCTTGCTCCATGCCAATGCTGGATGGAGCGGACAGTTCATACGTTGTTTAGGGTTTTCTAAGTAGAAAGCCCTACTTAACGCTGCGTACCTAAGAAAAGGGGTATTATAGTTATAATTATTTGTTATTATAGTTATAAATATTATTATTATTATCCCTGGTGGTAATTATATTACTGTTATTATTATTATTATTATTATTATTATTATTATTATTATTATTATTATTATTATTATTATTATTATTATTATTATTATTATTATTATTATTATTATTATTATTATTATTATTATTATTATTATTATTATTATTATTATTATTATTGTGTTTTATGGCTTTGTGAACTCTAAGCGGAGGGTGAAAGGTTTTCCTTCTGCTTTAAGGTATAATGACTATATTTCAAGCGATTCAAAAGAAATAGCTAACTTCTTCGCAAAATTTTTCATGTCTAATTACTCTTCTAATACCGCAGTTGGTTTGTCTAAATATCCGTTTCCTATTTCTTCTGGTTACCCCGTTTTTTGTCCCAACAATATCCCCTGAGGATGTGTTGTTTTCTTTAGTGAACCTTAAAGAATCATTCAATTATGGACCTGATATGATTCCAACTTGCTTCCTTAAGAGATGTACTAAGAATATTTATAAACCTTTAGCTCAATTGTTTAACTGCTCATTAAAACAAGGAATTTTCCCTTCGTCATGGAAAGAATCATTTATTTTACCTTTACATAAAAAAGGTTGTAGATCCTCTATAGATAATTATCGTGGCATTTCAAAATTGTCGGCTATTCTTAAATTATTTGAGTCAATAATTTCTGTTGAACTGACCCACTCAATTTCTCCATTGATCTGTGTTTCCCAGCACGGGTTTTGTAAGGGTAAATCAACCGCCACGATTTTGCTGGAGTTTTCCACCTATGTATCAAATGGATTTAGACACAATAACTTTACAGATGTTATTTATACAGATTTTAGTAAGGCGTTTGACAAAGTTTGTCACCATTTACTCATTCAAAAGCTGGATATGCTCGGTTTTCAGCCTGGCCTACTTCGTTGGATTACCTCCTACCTTGTATGTAGAACACAAAGGGTGATTTTTAAAAATACTTTCTCCGAAGTGATCAATGTTTCGTCAGGTGTGCCACAGGGTAGCCATCTTGGACCGATTCTGTTTTTGCTTTTTATTAATGATATTTCAACTGTAATAAAAAACTCAAAAATTCTTATGTACGCGGATGATATAAAACTTTTCAAGTCATTCTCATCAATCGAAGATAGATTTTTGCTTCAAGAAGATTTAAACAGCTTAGTAACTTGGTGTGACGTAAATAATATGCCACTTAATTTGAATAAATGTAAATGTATGTCTTTTTCGCGTAAAAACATTCAACCAGCTTGTTATAATGTTCTTAACTACTCTCTTGAGCAGGTCGACGATTTCTCGGATTTGGGTATTACAATGGATTGCAAACTTAACTTCAATCTTCACATCAATATTACTGTAAATAAAGCTAGAGGTATTTTTGCGTTTGTTAAGAGATGGTCGAAGGAATTCAATGACCCTTACGTGACAAAAACTCTTTTTACAACGTTAGTTCGGCCTATTTTAGAATACGGCTCC